>SJYX01005133.1:209594-230775 GCA_006410675.1 Oreotragus oreotragus
GCACAGAGTCGGACACGACTGAAGCGACTTAGCAGGGGTTAACAATATCTGTCGCGTAGAGTTGTCTTGGGCATTAATGAGCCGAATGCAGTAGAGCACCTAGCAGAGTTTCTGGACATTGCAGGTGCCAGTAAGTATGAAATGTGTAGGGGGACGGGGAGGCGACTCCGTTTGTCTCTGCTTTTACTAATTGGCTTCCTTAGGTATTTCAAAGACTTTGACTTACCTTATGCTTTATCATGAGAGTGGTAATTATTGGGTAAATACTCAACTTCTTATGTTGTTTCTACCTAGAAATTGTACTGTATTCCCATCTCTCCTTGCCTCCTTTGCTGTTACTATGGATGGAATGTCCTTTTAGCTTCAGGGAGGTCCTTACCTGGAAAGATTTCAACCTCTCTTTCCTGTCTCTGGGCCCTCAGGCTGTCAGTTCCCCAAATCCTATCCTTCTAACAACCGTATCGCTTCTTATTAGCGCTTCACCGTGCTCAGGGCTTCTCTCAGTAGGGAAAGAGTCTGCCTTCAGTCCCACATTGTCTTGTTACTGTCCTGTCAATTTTCCCTTTACAGCCAACCTCTTTAAAGATGGAGATGGTGCTTATGATCATAATACTGTTATCATCATCCTCTAACACTTAAGTTGTGTCAGGCATTGTTCTCAATGCATGCTGTGCGTGTTTGTCCATAAGTCGTGTCCAACTCTTTTGCAAACCCTGCCAGGCTCCTCGTTCTTGGAATTTTCCAGGCAAGAATGCTGGAGTGGGTTGCCATTTCCTACTCCAGGGGATCTTCCTGATGTAGAGATCAAACCCACATCTTTTGCATCTCCTACATCAGCAGGTGAATTGCTTACCACTGTGCCACCTGTTGTTCTTAGAGCTTTACATTATAATTCTTTTAAGCCTCACAACGGACCTATGAAATAAGTGCTGTTAATGGGCTTCCCAGGGTCGCAATTAGTCGGATAGGATGGAGCAACTGAGCACACACACAATGCCATTTTACCAATGATTCAAAACCCAGAGTTTGGGCCCAGAGTCTTGCTCTTATTACCTGTGAGAAATCCCCTGAATATTTTCTGCAGTCACTGTCTTTAATGCCTTATCTCCCTTTCGTTTATCGATTCCACGTCTCCTGACCACTGCTCGTCAGTCTGGCTCTGCCTCCATTGTTTTATTGACACTGTTCTCTTCAAGGTCACCAATGATCTCCCTGTTACTAAATCTAGTAGATCCTTTTAGTCTTTGTTTTTTTTAAACTTGCTCTGACAATATACTTTCCTACCCTTTTCATCAGGCACAGCCATCAGATACCTCTGCAAGCTATTCTGTCTATGCATTTTTTAAATGTCGTTATTCCCCAAGGTTCTTTCCTCAGTGTTCTTATTATATACCTTTCCCTAGGCAATTCCCATCTAATTCTGTGACTGTAATTGTCATCTATGCAGATAACTCGATGTTCTCAACCCAGATCTTCAGATCCAGACCCATATATACAGCCAGCTACTCAGCATCCCCATTTGGAGTACCTAAAAATTCACCATTTCCAAAATTCAACTTCACGTCCCTTTTCCACCCTATAACTCTTTGGAGACTACAGTCAGAACGTGGGTGCTTAAGTAGATCACCTTAATAGCAAATGCATTATTTCCCTGAGTGAAGTTTGGGAACCCACTATTATTAGAATCACTAGACAACTTCTAATACACATGGAGGTGGACTAGTGTCATCTAGCCATGGTAATTTTCATACTTTTAAGTTATTATTATAAAAATGTACATACTGTGAAATTAGATGCTCCCTGGTAGTCTAGTGGTTAGGATTTGATACACTCCCTGCTGTAGCCGGGGTTCAATTCCCAGTCAGGGCAGCCTTTCCCCTGGGCTTCCCAGGTGGCATAGTGGTAAAGAATCCTGCCAGTGCAACAGACTCAAGAAACACAGATTCAATCCCTGGGTCGGGAAGATCTCGAGTAGGAAATGATAACCTGCTCCAGTATTCTTGCCTGGGCAATTCCATGGACAGAGGAGCCTGGTGGGCTACAGTCCATGGAGTTGCAAAGAGTTGGACACAACTGAGCAACTGGGACACATATGAAGTTAAACTCTTTTTAGTATACAGTTGTATGGATTTTAATGCTTATGCAGATTCATGTAACTACCACAGACAGGACAGAACAATTTCCATCACCCAAAAAAACTTTATAGTGCTCTTCTGCATCAAACCCTCTACTCATTCCTAATCCCGATAAACCGTTGATCTCTTCCTTGTCCTATAGTTTCTATTCCAGAATATCATATGAATAGAATCATACAGCGTATGACCGTCTGAGACTGACTTTTTAAACTATGAGAATTTGATCTTTTCATAACTGTGGAGATAGACAAGCCTAAGAATAATAATCTTGTGCTAGTAAGTCCTTCTTAAATAGTGTGGCTTATTCTGGGCTCTTTGTCTAAACTGTTTTGGGACCTTCTATAAACAAGTATGCTTCCGTGGCTCAAACAGTAAAGAATCTGCCTGCAATGCAGGAGATCTGGTTTCAGTCCCTGGGTCAAGAAGGTCCCCTGGAGAAAGGAATGGCTACCCACTCCAGTATTCTTGCCTGGACAAGAATTCCATAGTCGGAGGAGCCTGGCAGGCTACAGTCCATTGGGTCACAAAGAGTCGAACACAACTGAGTGACTAGCACTTTTAACTTTCATAAACAAATATATTCAGTTGTACTTTAGTTCTGAAGGGACTAAGTTTCTTTTTAGGTTTTGAAGGTTTTCCATGTCTTCTCAGATACATATATGTACCTTCTCTTGGATCAGTTTTTTCCTCACATAGCTAATCTCAGTCTTTGCTGATATATACCAATTTTGTTCTGAAGTCCAAATTTATCTCAAATATGAGAGATATATAAATAGAGTCTTATGAGTACAGCACTTAATGACTCTTCATCATAGCCTTGTAGGCTTTTTTTTTTTTTAGCTGAAGTATAGTTGATTTACAATGTTGTGCTAGTTTCTGGTATAAAATAGAGTGTTCAGTTATACATATATATTCTTTCTCATATTCTTTCCCATTATGTTATATTACAAATACTGAATATAGTTCTCTATGCTATACAGTAAGACCTCATTGTTTATATGTTTTCTATATAATGTGTGTGTTAGTCACTCTGTCATGTCCAACTTATTGCAACCTCATCGACTGTAACCCAACAGGCTCCTCTGTCCATGGAGTTCTCTAGGCAGGAATATTGAAGTGGGTTTCCATTTCCTCTCCACGGGATCTTTCCGACCCAGAATTGAACCCGAGTCTCCCACATTGCAGATTCTTTACGTCTGAACCACTAGGGAAGCCTGTGTGTTGCCATGCCCTCCTCCAGGGGATCTTCCCAACTCAGGGTTCAAACCCAGGTCTCACGCATTGCAGGTGGATTCTTTACCAACTGAGCCACCAGGAAAGCCCAAGAGTACTGGAGTGGATAGCCTAGTGGGTTGCCACGCCCTTCTTCCANTTTTTTTGGTATTTTTGTCTAGAACTGATAGCTTTTAAGAAAGGATTAGCGTGCTAGATGCTCCCTTCTCCAAATCATAAACTTCAGCATCTTTAGATAGGTGATCCCAATGTAAAGGTAAATCTATTCAAATAAAGGTTTATAACCTAGGGCTGATTTCTTGAGGGCGGAGGCCAGTAAGCCATGTGAACTAGTTAACTAAGCAAGAACTGGAAACCAAGTTAGGATATGGGCTCATGTTAATTTGCCTCTGATTCCAGAGCTTAAGCTCTTATACACTCTTAAAATTAATTGAGATCAAAAGTAACTTGAAGGACTTCCCTGGTGGTCCAGTGGTTAAGACTCCAGACTTCCACTGCAGACATCATGGGTTTAATACCTAGCTGGGGAACTAAGATCCCACATTTCATGAAGTGTGGCCAAAAATACAAAAAAAAAAAAATTTTTTTTAAGTAACTTGCATTTTAGAACATAGTAATTTTACAAACATTATATTCTGAGAGTCTAGGAC
This sequence comes from Oreotragus oreotragus, assembly GCA_006410675.1. Classification (NCBI taxonomy): domain Eukaryota; kingdom Metazoa; phylum Chordata; class Mammalia; order Artiodactyla; family Bovidae; genus Oreotragus; species Oreotragus oreotragus. The sequence goes on from SJYX01005133.1 coordinate 213,613, forward strand.
TCAAGATTTGGTCTCTCCTACTCCCAGCTTCCAGTTCAACAATTCAGTTGCTCAGTTGTGTCTGACTCTTTGTGACCCCATGGACTGCAGTATGCCAGGCTTCCCTGTCCATCATCAACTCCTGGAGCTTGCTCAAACTCATGTCCATCGAGTCAGTGATGNCTTAGCTCACTGGAGCTGTCACAGTTCTTAACACACAAAAGGCATCCAGTCAAGGATCACCATCACTGTGCTGTAAGGATGACAAATGTCAGACTAGAGATCTTCTGAGCTCCCTGAGGACAGGAAATGTGTCTTTTTCCTCTAGCTTCCACACGAAGCACAGAGCCTGGTCCACAGTAGGTTCTCAATAAATACTAAGTGTCATCTTAACACATAGCAGGCCCCCGATGCTCATGGTTCTTTGTTTGAACACAGGAACCCTCATCTCCCTCTTGTATATATCAAGGAAAATTAACAGCATGATTTGGATGAACAACAAGGAAGCCAGCACAATTCCCCCTGACTTCCTATTACAATTAGTAATAGACTCATTTCCTCCCTTCTCCCTCCCTGATCTTTTCATTGTTCAGTTAAGAATGAAATGTGCTGATGAAAACTCACCAAAGGTGCGGAAGCCCACTGAAAAGGCAAAGAGGGAAAAGAAAAAAAAAAAATTTAGGAAAGAAGGAGGCACAATAGTAGGGATAATAAACCAAGGCACTAGGAACGTCTCTGTCAGGTGGCCACAAACGGCTTTCTATTTCTGTCCTTGTCAAGTGCATCGCTGGAGGAGCCCACACACAAATACTTTCTCTCTGACGAGAGACACTTTTGTGCAGTGGGTCCTTCATTAGTCCTGCTCCATCAGATGATCTCATGTTCCTCTGGGCAGTTTTATTAGCACTCTCGATCCTCAGAACCTTTAAACCAAGTCACCATCACACTGATCATTATTAGCATTGCTCAAAGTACATGTTCTGAAAAGTCATATTAAAAGTGCCCTGATTCATTTCCGACTAAAGAGTTTTTAGCCCAAGGAANCTTTTGTGCAGTGGGTCCTTCATTAGTCCTGCTCCATCAGATGATCTCATGTTCCTCTGGGCAGTTTTATTAGCACTCTCGATCCTCAGAACCTTTAAACCAAGTCACCATCACACTGATCATTATTAGCATTGCTCAAAGTACATGTTCTGAAAAGTCATATTAAAAGTGCCCTGATTCATTTCCGACTAAAGAGTTTTTAGCCCAAGGATCTTGGCACATCTGTTTTAGAGATCAGTCATCTATGAAAGGCTTTTCTCTTCTCTACATTCTGTAGGCAGAGAGCAATAACCCAGCAGGCTTTCCTTTATCTTTGGAGAAAGGAGTCAAAATTCCATTTAGAAAGCAATCCTTAAAATAACTACGAGAAACATCTGGTTTCAGTGAGTGGTCCAGGTCAGCATGGTGGTCACCAATTAGTCAACCAATTAGAAAACAGATGGATTTTCAAATCCATCGACCAAGAATGGTTCGCTGAGTATCTGTATCAAGTGCCAGAGCTGTGCTAGGTGCCCTTGCCCCCAGGTTGGTGATCGCCTTGCTGGGAATGTGGCAGTGGCAGGTGGGAAGTGGATTGGAACAATACAAGACCAGGTGGTCATGGTGAAGGAGGTAGTGTGTGAGCTGGACATGACAGGCTAAGTAGGAGCTGGATGGAGGGAGGCAGAAAGAAAGGCATTACGGGGCCTGGAGTACCCTCCTTGTTTATCTGCCTGACCCCCCACCAAGTGGCAGTGGGGGAGGGTCTAGAGTCAATAGGTAGAGGCAGATTAACCATGACACAAGTGAAGGTTAAGGTCATATGATTGTATAAAACTTGCAAAAGGTAACTTAACTTCAGTGGGTTTCCCACTGTCTCTTACAAACCCAATTTACCCTTAATTATCTTTCCCTTTAAGTGTCAGAGGCCATTGTAGTGATCTTGAGCACTGGGGAAGTTGAATTGGGGAACCATTTTGAGTTTAGTGAAATATATTTATGCAGAATATAATAACTTCCAAGTACAATTAAATTATTGCCAGCCATTCTAGATTCCAGGAACATTCCTTAAAAACATCAATTCAAAGAACACTGAAGGTTAGTCAATGAACAACAACAAAAAAGGGAAATGCCCTGAAATCTTACAGTTTTCATAGGAAAAGAGCATGATTGTTTTCCCAAACTTGACAGAAACGCTAAGAATTTACATGAAATTACAACGTTGTGAAGCTGGATGAAATCATTCTAAGTCGTGAATAATAAAAACCAATTTCAATCAACTATGATAAAAGAGTGAATTATCTATTTTCACTGTAGATAATATTCCAAAACACTGTCATGGGAAAAAGCGATCAGACTGTGACACCAAAAATGCACAAATAAAGAGATTTATCAGTTACTCAACTGATAAAAGCAGTGAATGATTTCTCCAGTCCAGGACACTTGTGGAATATGTTGGCTATTCAATATTTTTAATTTGGTATGATTTCCTTGTATGCCTAATTTTGTATTGTTTTTCCTAAAGAAGATCCCTTAAGATTAACTCATGAAACACACTTATTAAAAAGCACATAGAGAGGTACAGAGAGGGCCTCAAGGAGGGATCTTCAAAGTCAGCCTGAAGTGCTGAAAAGGACATGGGGAAGAAAAGGATTGCACTGGGTACGTGTCCCAGAAGATGACAGAATGAAATGGCAGGTAGAAGAGGTCAGGCTGCCCACAGACGACGGACCTGGGCCAACTCAGGTGGCGGGGTTCTGTTTCGCCCAGCACAAGATGCGCGTCTTTTGTTTGTAAGTAATGAGTCCCTTTGAGTGCTGCAGCTTCTGTACGTGTTTTTGTGAGTGTGTGCTGTGACGCAGTCTGTGACCCCATGGACTGCAGCTTGCCAGGCTCCTCTGTCCATGGGATTTTGCGCTCAAGAATACTGGGGTGGCTTGCCATTTCCTCCTCCAGGAGATCTTCCCAACCCAGGGATCAAACCTGCATCTCCTGCATTGGCAGGCAGATACTTTGCCACTGAGCCACCTGGGAAGCGGCTATCCAAGTTTTCATGTCTTGCCATTTTCTCTAGTTCTTTATCAGAGAACAGGTTTCCACATGTCAAAAATCAAAAAATAAATGGGCTCACTTCCTGTATTATTAGATACCACACAACCAATACATTGTGTTCTAATATTTTTCTCTATTATTAACTATTATTTTATTATTGGAGTAAGACCATTTTTTCTCAACTTGTCTTCAGTGACAACCTCCATCACAGATCTTCCCTGCTTCCTCAAATGACATCCTGCTTACTTCCTGTCTCTGCCCTTCTGAGGAAGGATGAAGGGACTGTCTCCTGGGCCCACCCTCTAAAGTCATAACTAACCCTCTTGGAACATGTTGCTATTGGTTCTTATATCTTTCTCCATAGCATATACAAAAAGGAAATTAAACAAGGAGATAGTGCATGATTATATACTGGCAAGATTTCCCTTTGCAGAAAAACCTTAGTGCCTCTGGAAATGGAAAAGAATATCTAGTGTTTACCTGCCATGCACTGTAAACTGTATTAATCACCTTATAGACTTTAATAACATTTTTTTCTCAAGTCAAACCTATGTAATAGATATCATTATCCCAGAGAGGTTGATCACCTTTCTGAAATCACTGGAAGTGCTTGTATTTGCTAGCTTAAAAGTCTGCTCATTTCAGTCTTTCCTCTCTAACCCTACCTCTCTCATCTTCCCATTTGGGTTTCTCTACCTACAAGTGGTTGAACAGNACTAGGTTATACTAAATCCAGGTTGTGAGCAAGGATGTATAGTGGGAAGGCATACATGAGCTATAAAATGTCTGAAATCAAGGAAGGGGCACTCAGACACATCTCACCTGATTGCTCATCAGGTGATGCAATATTTTTATTGGATCAGCTGTTGGTAAGTTTGCTCTTGCCCTGGATTCATATTAAAGGTACCCCATTCATAATAAGCAATGCTTTGGACATTCACATCACCTTGATTTGTAAGCAGAACAGTTTCTTACTCAGAAAAGACATCTAACCAAGGCTGAACATTTCATTTTTCTACACTGTAAGCTCCCTAATCACCAAATTCATTGAGCACTAACAATACACAGGCATCTCTGCAACACTGAAGTTATTGGTATTGGATCCCAAAGAAGCCCCTCAAAGCAATCAGTGTAGACAAGCAGCCTTTTGTTTCTCATCAAAGACTAGCTGAACCTATTAGACAGACATAGCAGGGCCCGGTGTTCTAAGAAACTGCTTATATTATCAGAGATTATGGATTTCTACTTGGTTAGAAATGAGAAGAGAATTAATGTTTACTGAAGTCCTGCTTTGGGCTAGGGTAAGTTATACATTTTGACAAACATGTGATCAACCCAACCCTACAATTTCTCTGCAAAATTTATGAGGAAACAGGGTCTTACCCCAGTTTGGGATCTTCTTAGCCCAGGTCTAAATCTATAGCCCAAGACTTCCTATACTGACATCCTGCCCCAGAGGTACACACCTCACGAAGGTCCAGCTAAGTGACTGCTCACAGGATGCCATGGAATATTCTGGTGGTCCCAAACTGAAGGTTACAACCTATTTGTACATCATGACTTCAGTTTAGTCAGTCTTGACCAACATTGTAAATGTTAAACTTGTTCCAGGGAGCATCTCATTTATTTTTCGCTGCAGTCCTTTAAATTAAGGAGCACTGTTCTGCCCATTTGTAGACAAACTAAAGGAAGCTTAGAAACAGTGAGAGCACTTATCCAAGACCCCTTGACTAGGAAGGAGCTGAGTCAAGTACAGGCACATCTGTGGGCTATGTCATCTTCCACACACTTAGTCCTGCCTTTAATTTAACTCACTGGAATTTGTATATTCCTCAGACTCTTTAACATAGATATTCTTATCTCCTTTCACAAATAAGGAAACAAAACATACAAGAAATTGTCAAGAAAGAGAGATTTCAGAGTTTGAAGAGATGCCAGAGCTCAATCGTTGGCTTGTTTTACTTTCAGTAGATAAAGAAACAGGCCCAAAAAATACGCAGCAACTCTCTCTATGCCATACAACTTATTAGCCACACAGCCAGAATGTAAGCCCACATCTCCTAAGCCCCTACCTCTGCCTTTGGGGTCTTCTTCTGATTCTTCTGATTCTCCAAATTGGGGAAATAGTCATTTCTAGGCAAATAATTTCCCTGAGCCACAGGGTATTAATTTGGCAAGAGCTGCCATAATAAAATACCACACGCTGGGCTTGAACAACAGACTCTTATTTTTTCACAGATATGGAAGCTGGAAGTCTGAGATCAAGGTGTCGGCAGGTTTGGTTTCTCCTGAGGCTCTCTCCTGGGCTTTCAGGTGGTGCCTTCTTGCTGTGTCTTCACATGGCCTTTCCTCTGTGTATGCAAAACCCTGAGGTCCCTCTTCCTACAAAGACACCAAACCTATTGGATTAGTGCCTCACCCTTATGATTTCATTTAACTTTAATGACCTCTTTAAAGGCCTTATCTCCAAATATAGACCCAGTGAGTGTTAGGGCTTACCCATAATAATTTAAGAGGAACACAGTTTGGTCCATAACAGTTTCCAGATCTCTACAATGAGGACACTATCATGGCCCTCACCCACCACCCTTCCAAGACTGTTGGAGGATTAACAGATCATCTGAGAGAGTGCCAAGCTTAGGGCAGAGGCTTCCATTAATGATTGTTTGCTTCCATCCTGCCCTGCAAGTCGGGGAGAGAGCAGTGGATAGAGGATGGAATAAAGTGCTAATGCAGCATCACTCAGAAGAAGAGTCTTGCTGGTGTCAGGGGAATAACAAGTTCTTGAGAGTTAAGAAAGCAACTTACTGTTCGTTATGCCTCCAACTGCCACAGTTGGCATATTATATTAAAGACAGAGTCAGAGAGAAGAAAGCTGCTTTGCAGGCACAAAGAATATTATGGAAACAGAGATTTTAGAACGTTTCATGCTGATTGACAGAACGTCTTCTCTTTAAGTGAGAGGCTGTCAGGCACCATATTGTTAAGAGCTTATCAAATTTGTACACAGGATATTTTTTATTATATCATTCCACCAGATCCTTGCAATATTCATGTAAAATCAAATGAAGAGTCATGCTAAATCCTGGACACTACCAGATATCCACTGTCAGGTGATGAGGAATATCATTTTTTTNACGTCTTCTCTTTAAGTGAGAGGCTGTCAGGCACCATATTGTTAAGAGCTTATCAAATTTGTACACAGGATATTTTTTATTATATCATTCCACCAGATCCTTGCAATATTCATGTAAAATCAAATGGAGAGTCATGCTAAATCCTGGACACTACCAGATATCCACTGTCAGGTGATGAGGAATATCATTTTTTTAGAGACCAATGACCAAATGACCTGCCTGCCCCTGCAGACACACACAAACACACGTGCACACACACACAAACACACGTGCACACACACACACACGACACCAGACCCTTTCTCAGGATCTAATGCTTTTCTTGTTGCCCTTAACCTCCATTTAAAAAAAGTAGAAATACAAAGCAATGATGGATACCAGTGACTATGGACACATTAAATATTTGCTCATGGGTAACCCAAGCAGTTCACTGGACAGGCAGGTGCAGGGAGCCCAGAAGTCAGGGTTCTAGCAAGAGTTCAGCCACCAACTGTGTGTGTACTTAAACTCTCAGTTCTCAGTTTCCTCACCTACAAAATGAGGTGGTTCACTGACGGATCTTCATGGCCCATGCAACCTGGACCATCCAGATAACACTACGAAGGTCACTTCCCCCATACCCAGGCTCCTCTCTGCTTCGTCTCCATTCATTTCGGCTCTTCCGCCCATTCCCTGTGGTTCTAGAATACGCCTTCAGCTCTGACCTCACTCCTTAGCATCAGACCCAGGCTTCCCAGGGACCTTAAGGAATTCCATCATCACTAAAACTCAGGATGTTAAAAAATGGACTTAGGTCTGTTTCCCCAAGCTTGCTACTCATCTGGGCTTCTCCATTTCGTCAGCAGCACTCACCATGGAAGAGAAGACCACAGACTCTGGAATCAGAGAGTTCTGAGTTTGAAATCTGCTTCCAGAACTTCTAGGTACTTCTTCATCCCCCAAGGACTTATTGAGGGTTTATCCTGTGCCAAGATGTTTTGATGATACACAGACGTAAAGACTTGCTCAACTTTTGAGAAGCTCTGTGTCCAGCTATGGGACATGGAGAAGAGGAGCCAACCACGTGGAGGCAGAACGTCTCATATTTTAGAGAAGATAAGAGTCGCTTCCTAGGACCGCTGTAAGCTAACCTTTGTAAGCAACACCTGAGTTCCGCATCTGTACTTTCTCTCCTTTACAGCTCACACCAACTTCTCCCTCTGTTCCCATGGATATAAGGCCTGATTGCTCTCTGTCATTATGATGCAGGTCCTGGTCTGACCTCCTTGGACAAAGGTGTCTTAGCTCACTGGAGCTGTCACAGTTCTTAACACACAAAAGGCATCCAGTCAAGGATCACCATCACTGTGCTGTAAGGATGACAAATGTCAGACTAGAGATCTTCTGAGCTCCCTGAGGACAGGAAATGTGTCTTTTTCCTCTAGCTTCCACACGAAGCACAGAGCCTGGTCCACAGTAGGTTCTCAATAAATACTAAGTGTCATCTTAACACATAGCAGGCCCCCGATGCTCATGGTTCTTTGTTTGAACACAGGAACCCTCATCTCCCTCTTGTATATATCAAGGAAAATTAACAGCATGATTTGGATGAACAACAAGGAAGCCAGCACAATTCCCCCTGACTTCCTATTACAATTAGTAATAGACTCATTTCCTCCCTTCTCCCTCCCTGATCTTTTCATTGTTCAGTTAAGAATGAAATGTGCTGATGAAAACTCACCAAAGGTGCGGAAGCCCACTGAAAAGGCAAAGAGGGAAAAGAAAAAAAAAAAATTTAGGAAAGAAGGAGGCACAATAGTAGGGATAATAAACCAAGGCACTAGGAACGTCTCTGTCAGGTGGCCACAAACGGCTTTCTATTTCTGTCCTTGTCAAGTGCATCGCTGGAGGAGCCCACACACAAATACTTTCTCTCTGACGAGAGACACTTTTGTGCAGTGGGTCCTTCATTAGTCCTGCTCCATCAGATGATCTCATGTTCCTCTGGGCAGTTTTATTAGCACTCTCGATCCTCAGAACCTTTAAACCAAGTCACCATCACACTGATCATTATTAGCATTGCTCAAAGTACATGTTCTGAAAAGTCATATTAAAAGTGCCCTGATTCATTTCCGACTAAAGAGTTTTTAGCCCAAGGAACTTGGCACATCTGTTTTAGAGATCAGTCATCTATGAAAAGCTTTTCTCTTCTCTACATTCTGTAGGCAGAGAGCAATAACCCAGCAGGCTTTCCTTTATCTTTGGAAAAAGGAGTCAAAATTCCATTTAGAAAGCAATCCTTAAAATAACTACGAGAAACATCTGGTTTCAGTGAGTGGTCCAGGTCAGCATGGCAGTCACCAATTAGCTAACCAATTAGAAAACAGATGGATTTTCAAATCCATCGACCAAGAATGGTTCGCTGAGTATCTGTATCAAGTGCCAGAGCTGTGCTAGGTGCCCTTGCCCCCAGGTTGGTGATCGCCTTGCTGGGAATGTGGCAGTGGCAGGTGGGAAGTGGATTGGAACAATACAAGACCAAGTGGTCATGGTGAAGGAGGTAGTGTGTGAGCTGGACATGACAGGCTAAGTAGGAGCTGGATGGAGGGAGGCAGAAAGAAAGGCATTACGGGGCCTGGAGTACCCTCTTTGTTTATCTGCCTGACCCCCCACCAAGTGGCAGTGGGGGAGGATCTAGAGCCAATAGGTAGAGGCAGATTAACCATGACACAAGTGAAGGTTAAGGTCATATGATTGTATAAAACTTGCAAAAGGTAACTTAACTTCAGTGGGTTTCCCATTGTCTCTTACAAACCCAATTTACCCTTAATTATCTTTCCCTTTAAGTGTCAGAGGCCATTGTAGTGATCTTGAGCACTGGGGTGGATGCAGCTTTTGGGAAGTTGAATTGGGGAACCATTTTGAGTTTAGTGGAATATATTTATGCAGAATATAATAACTTCCAAGTACAATTAAATTATTGCCAGCCATTCTAGATTCCAGGAACATTCCTTAAAAACATCAATTCAAAAAACACTGAAGGTTAGTCAATGAACAACCAAAAAAAAGGGAAATGCCCTGAAATCTTACAGTTTTCATAGGAAAAGAGTATGACTGTTTTCCCAAACTTGACAGAAATGCTAAGAATTTACATGAAATTACAATGTTGTGAAGCTGGATGAAATCATTCTAAGTCATGAATAATAAAAACCAATTTCAATCAACTATGATAAAAGAGTGAATTATCTATTTTCACTGTAGATAATATTCCAAAACACTGTCATGGGAAAAAGCGATCAGACTGTGACACCAAAACTGCACAAATAGATTTATCAGTTACTCAACTGATTAAAGCAGTGAATGATTTCTCCAGTCCAGGACACTTGTGGAGTATGTTGGCTATTCAATATTTTTAATTTGGTATGATTTCCTTGCTCATTTCAAATTAATAATTTTATGCCTAATTTTGTATTGTTTTTCCTAAAGAAGATCCCTTAAGATTAACTCATGAAACACAGTTATTAAAAAGCACATAGAGGGGTACAGAGAGGGCCTCAAGGAGGGATCTTCAAAGTCAGCCTGAAGTGCTGAAAAGGAGGACATGGGGAAGGAAAGGATTGCACTGGGTACGTGTCCCAGAAGATGACAGAATGGAATGGCAGGTAGAAGAGGTCAGGCTGCCCACAGACAATGGACCTGGGCCAACTTAGGTGGCGGGGTTCTGTTTTGCCCAGCACAAGATGCGCGTCTTTTGTTTGTAAGTAATGAGTCCCTTTGAGTGCTGCAGCTTCTGTACGTGTTTTTGTGAGTGTGTGCTGTGATGCAGTCTGTGACCCCACGGACTGCAGCTTGCCAGGCTCCTCTGTCCATGGGATTTGGCACTCAAGAATACTGGGGTGGCTTGCCATTTCCTCCTCCAGGAGATCTTCCCAACCCAGGGATCAAACCTGCATCTCCTGCATTGGCAGGCAGATACTTTGCCACTGAGCCACCTGGGAAGCGGCTATCCAAGTTTTCATGTCTTGCCATTTTCTCTAGTTCTTTATCAGAGAACAGGTTTCCACTTGTCAAAAATCAAAAAATAAATGGGCTCACTTCCTGTATTATTAGATACCACACAACCAATACATTGTGTTCTAATATTTTTCTCTATTATTAACTATTATTTTATTATTGGAGTAAGGCCATTTTTTCTCAACTTGTCTTCAGTGACAACCTCCATCACAGATCTTTCCTGCTTCCTCAAATGACATCCTGCTTGCTTCCTGTCTCTGCCCTTCTGAGGAAGGATGAAGGGACTGTCTCCTGGGCCCACCCTCTAAAGTCATAACTAACCCTCTTGGAACATGCTGCTATTGGTTCTGATATCTTTCTCCATAGCATATACAAAAAGGAAATTAAACAAGGAGATAGTGCATGATTATATACTGGCAAGATTTCCCTTTGCAGAAAAACCTTAGTGCCTCTGGAAATGAAAAAGAATGTCTAGTGTTTACCTGCCATGCACTGTAAACTGTATTAATCACCTTATAGACTTTAATAACATTTTTTTTCTCAAGTCTAACCTATGTAATAGATATCATTATCCCAGAGAGGTTGATCACCTTTCTGAAATCACTGGAAGTGCTTGTATTTGCTAGCTTAAAAGTCTGCTCATTTCAGTCTTTCCTCTCTAACCCTGCCTCTCTCATCTTCCCATTTGGGTTTCTCTACCTACAAGTGGTTGAACAGAAAATAGTGTCACTTTGGGTTAAAAAAAACACTTTTCAGTGAATGTTTCCTAAAAGGCAGAGCTATCACTAATATGGTTATTTTTCTTTCTCATTGGCCTACTCTTAGTTAAGCCAAGTCTTTGAGTTGATATTCAGTTGCAAATATGGAGGAAAACCTAATTTTAAATCAGCACTGGGCCAAGAGCAAGACTACCTTTTCAACATTTACCCAACACTCAGTGTTGACAAGCCATCCTTCAAAGAGAGTGGGGATGGCAGGGTTGAGAGATTCTAAACCAGGCACCACAAAGACTCTATTGAAACAGAAGAACAGAATCCCCTGCCTCCTGCGGCTGACACCATTCACTCCAGGGACTGGATGTCAGCTCAAGCCAAAGCAGATCTCATTCATCCTGGTCCAACCCCAGGGAGTCAGGGCGCTCTATTCAAGGCAGGATTTTCAAAGTTTCCCCATTCCCTTCTTGCCATCTCCCTCCAACCAGGTAGCCAGCTGATTCTGATTGATCCCAACAATGTTTCTTCTCATATCTGAATTTCACAAGCATGTGAGAAGTCTCAGGTGTGGGTTTTTCTCCCCCTGGCTTCTAATAAACTGGGTCCTCACGCTGGAAATAAAGCCCACTTCAAGAGCTCGCCCCAGCTAGCCATGCAGCCTCACAGCAGGAGATTCCACTCTTCGGGGGCTTTCAGAACTTCAGAATATAAAATCAGACCCTTGGAATGACAGCACATGACGTGACCCCAGAGAAAATTTGCTTTCCTTTTCATGAGACATCTGTCACTTTAGAATTCTCCGAGGACATGCCTGGTGGAATGAACCTTCAGGGGGATAAGAACAAGAAAGATGGGGCCAAGAGATTTCCTTATCACTGGCAAGGGGTGCAGGTAGGGGTCCTGTCTGGGAGGCCCCTTGCTGCCCCGGGTACCACATTTCTGGAGATTAACAGCCAGAGCAGACCTGGAGTGATGGAAAGCCAGGATGATGAAGGGAAGGCAGACTCTACAGTGTTAGGAAAGGTTTCAAACAATACAGCTTCCTCTGCCTGAAAAGACCAGGGCTTGGAAACAATCTAATCAAAGTCTCCGAAGATGAGGAAGGGAAGTGGGAAGTTGTACATGGCCCTGTTCAGCTAACCCGACCCATGAGGACTAGGCGGCAGCCTCCAAATTGGATGAGAGCCATGAGGGAACACTTAAAAGGAAATATAACTTTACACAGCAGGTAGGAAATTTGGGGGACTTACTAGCCCTGGAGGTGGTAGAGGCCATTTATAAACAGACTCAAAGCACATTGAGAAAATTTGTGGAATATGAGATCCACTGTGGGTCACTGAGAAGAAGTCCAAATGTGTGACTAGACTTCGACATAATCTTTTGAAACTGACCTAATGCGCAGATATCAAGTTTCTTGGTCCATGTCACACGAGATAGATGACGTTCACAAACACAACACGCTCTCTCCTGGGTATCTCCAAATTTGGGCCTCTGGAATAGACAAAACATGAGCTCTACCTCCAACTTAATCATTTTCTCAAGCAAGGATATTAGAATGCTTGTGAATTGTTTCTAAAGGGGAAGATCCCTGGGTATCTGGACCTAGGCCCCTGACAGGGGTGAGGCTGTGAAGATGAGTCAGCCAAAGCAAGTCAAACACCAGGTCTACAGATGATTTCAGACTGACTCAGTCATGGCAAGTTTCTGAAACACTGCAAGGCATGGATCTGCAATCTGTGACCATGAGCAAGTAAGTCAAACTCAGGTCAGTATGAGCAAGAGTTTTCTAATCTATAAAATGAGCACTACAAATAGTACTTTGAAGTGTTTTTCTAAGATTACATAATAACTACTAGGACTATTAGGATAGTTTTTCATATATTGTAAAAATATGGTAAAGGGTGGCTATTGTTTAGTGATTATCAGTATAGCTGGCCTGATATAGTATAGACCTTGCCTTAGGCAGTCATGCTGCCTTGAACTTGACTGGTTTATCTACTGATATCTCTTGTGGCTGTCTTGTCAAATAAGGATACTTATATCAAAACTGAATTTGGAACTTGAGTGAGGGGGTAGTTAGATCTTTCTAAAAAACTGAAAACTTAACAGGTTGTTATGGGTTTAACTGGGCTTCCCTTGTGGCTCAGCTGGTAAAGAATCCACCTGCAATGCGAGAGACCTGGGTTTGATCCCTGGGTTGGGAAGATCCTCTGGAGAAGGGAAAGGCTACCCACTCCAGTATTTTGGTGTAGAGAATGCCATGGACTATGTAGTTCATGGGGCCACAAAGAGTTCAACATAACTCAGTGACTTTCACTTTCATAGGTTTAATAGTGTCCCCTTCAAGGACTTCCCTCATAGTCTAGTGATTAAGACTCCACACTCCCAGTACAGGCAGCCCCAGTTTGATCCCTAATCAGGGAACTAGATCCTGCATGCCTCAACTAAGAATCTGCAGGCCACAACTAAAGAGCCCACACACTGCAGAAAAGATCAAAGATTCCAATTGTTGCAACCAAGACCTGATGCAGCAAAAAAAAAAAAAAAGTGTCCCTTCAAAATTCACATGTTAAAGTCTTAAACCTCAGAATGTGACCTTATTTAGAAACAGGGTTATGATTAAAACTCTTCAAAAAATGGGCAATAAAGGAACCTACCTCAACAGAGTAAAGACCATATATGATATGCCTAAAGCAAACATTATTCTCAGTGGTGAAAAACTGAAAGCATTCCCCCTAAGATCAGGAACAAGACAAGGGTGTCCACTTTCACCACTGTTATTCAACATAGTTTTGGCAGTCCCAGCTACAGCAATCAGAGAAGAAAAATAAATAAAATGAATCCAGACTGGAAAAGAAGTAATGCTATCACTGTTTTCAGATGACATGATACTGTATATAGATGAAAAACTGAAAGCATTCCCCCTAAGATCAGGAACAAGACAAGGGTGTCCACTTTCACCACTGTTATTCAACATAGTTTTGGCAGTCCCAGCTACAGCAATCAGAGAAGAAAAATAAATAAAATGAATCCAGACTGGAAAAGAAGTAATGCTATCACTGTTTTCAGATGACATGATACTGTATATAGAAAATCCTAAAGACAGTATGAGGAAATTACTAGAGCTAATCAGTGAATTTAGCAAAGTTGCAGAATACAAAATCAATACATAGAAATCACTTGCGTTTTTATATACTAACAATGAAAAATCAGAAAGAGAAATTAAGGAATCAATCCCATTCACCACTGCCACAAAAAGAATTAATTATCTAGGAATAAACTTACCTAAGGAGACAAATTGCCAACATCCGTTGGATTATGGAAAAAGCAAGAGAGTTCCAGAAAAACATCTACTTCTGCTTTCCTGATCATGCCAAAGCCTTTGACTGTGTGGATTACAACAAACTATGGAGAATTCTCAAAGAGTTGGGAATACCAGGCAACCTGACCTGCCCCCTGAGAAATCTGTATCCAGATCAAGAAGCAACAGTTAGAACTGGACATGGAACAACAGACTGGTTCCAAATACGAAAAGGAATACGTCAAGGCTGTATACTGTCACCCTGCTTATTTAACTTATATGCAGAGAACATCATGAGAAATGCTTGACTGGATGAAGCACAAGCTGGAATCAAGATCACCAGGAGAAATATTGATAACCTCAGATACACAGATGCCACCATGCTTATGGCAGAAAGTGAAGAAGAACTAAAGAGCCTCTTGATGACAGTGAAAGGGGAGAGTGACAAAGTTGGCTTAAAACTCAACATTCAGAAAACTAAGATCATGGCATCTGGTCCCATCACTTCATGGTAAATAGATGGGGAAACAATGGAAGCAGTGACAGACTTTATTTTGGGGGCTCCAAAGTCACTGTAGATGGTGACTGCAGCTACAAAATTAAGAGACACTTGTTCCTTGGAAGAAAAGCTATGACCAACCTAGATAGCTTATTCAAAAGCAGAGACATTACTTTGCCAACAAAGGCAAAGTATGGGCTAGTCAAAGCTATGGTTTTTCCAGTAGTCATGTATAGATGTGAGAGTTGGACCATAAAGAAAGCTAGGCACCAAAGAATTGGTGCTTTTGAACTGTGGTCTTGGAGAAGACTCTTGAGAGTCCCTTGGCCTGCAAGAAGATCCAACCAGAAATCAGTTCTGAATATTCATTGGAAGGACTGATGCTGAAGCTGAAACTCCGATATTTTGGCCACCTGATGCGAATAAGTGATTCACTGGAAAAGACCCTGGTGCTGGGAAAGATTGAAGGCAGGAGGAGAAGTGGACAACAGAGGATGAGATGGTTGGATGTCCATCACTCAAAGGTCATGAGTTTGAGTAAACTCCAGGAATTGGTGATGGACAGGGAGGCCTGGTGTGCTGTAGTCCATGGGGTTGCAAAGAGTCAGACATGAGTGAGTGACTGAATTATAACTAACAATAAGGAGACAAAAGAACTGTACACAGAAAATTATAAGACATTGATGAAAGAAATCAAAGATGACATAAACAGATGGAAAGATATTCCATGTTACTGGGTAGGAAGAATCAATATTGTGAAAATGACTATATTACCAAATGCAATCTACAGAATCAGTGTGATCCCTATCAAATTATCAATGGCATTTTTCACAGAATTAGGACAAAACTTTTCACAATTCATATGGAAACACAAAAGACCTCAAATAGCCAAAGCAGTCTTGAGAAAGAAGAATGAAGCTGGAAGAATCAATCTTCCTGACTTAAGATTATACTANCTGGGTAGGAAGAATCAATATTGTGAAAATGACTATATTACCAAATGCAATCTACAGAATCAGTGTGATCCCTATCAAATTATCAATGGCATTTTTCACAGAATTAGGACAAAACTTTTCACAATTCATATGGAAACACAAAAGACCTCAAATAGCCAAAGCAGTCTTGAGAAAGAAGAATGAAGCTGGAAGAATCAATCTTCCTGACTTCAGATTATACTACAAAGCTACAATCATTATGACAGTATGTTACTGGCACACACACACACAAAAAAAAACAGAAATATAGACCAACTCAACAAGATAGAAAGTTCATAAACAAGCCCATGCACCTATGGGTACCTTATTTTTGACAAAGGAGACAAGAATATACATTGGGCAAGGATAGTCACTTCAATAAGTGGCATTGGGAAAACTGGACAGCTACATGTAAAAGAAATGAAATTAGAACATTCATGAACATCATACACAAAGATAAACTCAAAATAGATTAAAGACCTAAATGCAAGACCAGAAACTATAAAACTCTTAGAGGAAAACATAGGCAGAACACTCGATAACATAAATCAAAGCAAGATGCTCTATGACCCACCTCCTAGAGTAATGGAAATAAAAACAAAAGTAAACAAGTGGGATCTGATTAAACTTAAAAGCTTTTGCACAGCAAAGGAAATGCTAAGCAAGGTGAAAAGACAACCCTCAGAATGGGAGAGAATAATCACAAATGAAACAACTGATAAAGGATTAATTCCCAAAATATACAAGCAGCTCATACAACTCAATGCCAGAAAAACAAACAACCTAATCAAAAAGTGGGGAAAAGACCTAAAGGGACATTTTTCCCAAGAAGACATACAGATGGCTAACAAACACATGAAAAGGTGCTCAACACTGCTCATTATAAAAGAAATGCAAATCAAAACTATAATGAGATATCACCTCACACAGTCAGAATGGCCTTCATCAAAATGTCTATAAACAATAAATGCTGGAGAGGTGTGGAGAAAAAGGGAATGCTCTTGCACCGTTGGTGGAAATGTAAATTGATACAGCCACTTTGGAAGACAGTATGGAGATTCCTTTAAAAGCTAAGAATAAAACCACCACATGACCCAGCAATCCCACTCCTAGGCATATACCCTGAGGAAACCAGAGCTGAAAAAGAAACATGTATCCCATGGTTCATTACAGCACTGTTTACAATAGCTAGAACATGGAAGCAACCTAGATGTCCATCAGCAGATGAGTGGATTAAAAAGTTGTGATACATATACACAATGGACTATTACTCAACCATAAAAAGGAATGCATTTGAATCAATTCTGATGAGGTGGATGAACCTAGAGTCTGTTACACAAAGTGAAGTGAGTCAGAAAGAGAAAGATAAATAACATATTCTAATGCATATAGACCTCATTCCATAGTTCATCAGGCACTCTATCTATCAGATCTAGGCCCTTAAATCTATTTCTCACTTCCACTATATAATCATAAGGGATTTAATTTAGGT
>SJYX01005133.1:231551-302305 GCA_006410675.1 Oreotragus oreotragus
AAGGAATGATGCTAAAGCTGAAACTCCAGTACTTTGGCCACCTCATGAGAAGAGTTGACTCATTGGAAAAGACTCTGATGCTGGGAGGGATTGGGGGCAGGAGGAGAAGGGGACGACAGAGGATGAGATGGCTGGAGGGCATCACTGACTCAATGGACGTGAATCTGAGTGAACTCCAGGAGTTGGTGATGGACAGGGAGGCCTGGCGTGCTGCGATTCACGGGGTCACAAAGAGTTGGACACGACTGAGTGACTGAACTGAACTGAGCTGAATGCATATAGACAGAATCTAGAAAAATGGTACTGAAGAATTTACTTACAGGGCAGCAGTGGAGAAACAGACATACAGAATAGACTATGGGGAGAGGGGAGAAAAGGGTGAGATGTATGGAAAGAGTAACATGGAAACTTATATTACCATATGTAAAATAGACAGCCAACAGGAATTTGCTCTATGGCTCTGGAAACTCAAACAGGGGCTCTGTATGTATCTAGAAGGGTGGGACGGGGTGGCAGATGCAAGGGAGGTTCAAAAGGGAGAGTATATATGTATACCTATGGCTGATTTATGTTGAGGTTTCACAGAAAACAACAAAATTCTGTAAAGCAATTATCCTTCAATAAAGAATAAATTTTAAAAAACAGGGTAATTGCAGATATAATTAGAAAAGGGAATACTTGTGATGAAGTGTCTGAAAACTTGGCTGAATTGCATTCTTCTGTTTGTGGCAAATACAACTTGAAAGTAATAAGCCTGGATATTTCATGGAGGAGATTTCCAAGTCAAGTGTTGACAATGTGGACTGATTCCTCCTTGTTGCTTATAGTAAAAGCTGAGAAGAGAGAACGAAATTGAATGAGGAGCTGCTAAGCAAAAAGAAACTGGAACTTGAAGATCTGGAAAATTCTCATCCTATGATATTGCCAAAAAAAAAAAAAAACTGGCACCCTCCCCCCAACATGCTCTGGAGGGAGCACCAGGGGCACAGCCAGAAAACAACATTTTGCTACAGATAACAGTAAGGTCATTTGTGGATACAACAACCAGAAGGTACAGAGCCAGGACAAAAATGAGGGAAAGCTGTCAGACTCTGGGTATCTTACAGGCAGGAAATGGGTAAATAGAGCTGTTTGGCTGCAAATGGGTGATCCTTCAAAAAAGGGGAAAATAACCCTGAGAGAAAAACAACTTCTTCCATTCCAGAGGCAAGGGCCGCTGCTAAGAACTGAGGGGGTGAGGTTGCTGCCTGTATGGGCTCAGAGGACAGAGCATCCGGCCAAGAAGGATTATTCTCAAGCCAAAAATCCAGTGGAGTTTATCCTGCTAAGTTTCAGACCTGCTTGCCTTTTCCTTCTGACTTCTCCCTTTCAGAATGGATTATCTATCATTTGCCCGTCCCATAGTTGAATTTTGTCTGTAGTCACAGGTTCACCAGTAAAGAGGAATTTTGCCTCAGAATAAAAATCATACCCTGAGTAACACCCATACCTGATTTATATGATGTTTGAATGAGATTTAGGACTTAAGAACTGGTGCTGGAATGGGTTGTCCTTTGGAGACATTGGACTGGGGTGACTGTATTTTGCATGTAAAAAGGAGATAAATTTGGAAAGACTAGGGAATTCTGTGGCAGTCCAGTAGTTATGACTCTGCACTTCCACTGCAAGGGCAGAGGTTCGATCCCCAATCAGGGAACTAAGATCCCATAAGCCACACATTGCAGCCCTTTCCAAATAAATAGGGGGACCAGCACCTCAGAATGCAAGCTAGTTTGGAACTAGGGTGTTGCAAACAGTAATCAGTTAAGATGAGGTCATACTCATCTCAACTGGCATAGAGTGGACCTCTAATCCAACATGACTGGTGTCCTTTTCAAAAGGGGAAATGTTGACACAGACATGTACACTGGGAGAATGCCATGTGAAAATTGGAGTCATGCTGTCAGAAGCCAAGGAACTAGGAGAAAGGCCTGGAAAAGAGCTTTCTCTAGCACCTTCAGAGGGAGCATGGCCATACTGACATCTTGACCTTGGACTTCTGGCGTCCAGAACTGGGAGACAATAGATTTCTGTTAAGCCACTCAGTTTGTGGTAGTTTGTTACAGCAGCCATAGCAAACTAATACACAGGTTTAATACGAACTAAACGTCTAAACACAAATAACTAAAAACATTTTAAAAAGTTCCCATCAGATAAAAAATTAAACTCTTTACTTATTAGTAATTGAATGCTGTGACATGGAATGGTTTGGTATTTCTGAAATCATTAGTGATTTATTAAATATGGACTGATTACCTTGTACAGCAGATTAAGATGAGAATTAACCTATTTTGAAAACCTCCAAATTTTCATACCAAATTCAGTGAATTTATGAGTAAAGACTAAAAGGACCTATGAATAAAACCCAAGAACTGGGGCTTCCAGCTAGCTGCAATGAAGACCTACCAAAACCAAAATAAATAAATAAATAAATGTTTAAAAAAAAAGAGCTCAAGAGCTTTTGTAGAAAGTAGATGTCAGGGAGGAAGAAATTTTTCTCTGCCCCTCTAGGTTCTTTAGGCTGGTATAAGAGTTAAACGGCTCTCTGAAGACCTACAAAATCTTGTAGAACTAAAAAACATGTCCTTTTCATTATAGGGGACTGGAATGCAAAAGTAGGAAGTCAAGAAACACCTGTAACCGACAAATTTGGCCTTGGAATGCAGAATGAAGCAGGGCAAAGACTAATAGAGTTTTGCCAAGAAAATGCACTGGTCATAGAAAACACCCTCTTCCAGCAACACAAGAGAAGACTCTACACATGGACATCACCAGATGGTCAACACCGANCAAAAACAAAAGAACCTGGGCATGACGTCTTCCAAACACCGTTCTGCTAAGCACTGACCCTGTCAGACCAACCAAAATAAATTACAACTGGAATGTAGGTTCCCACATGGTCCTGGAGATCCTTATCTTCCAAGCAAATCAGCAAAATTTTCTCTCTTAAACAAACAGAAAAACTCCTTGTAACTTGTGTGCGAATGTTTCTCTAATACAGTGTTCATGTTCAGTTTTGCTTGTTTGTAAGCCTCACAAAATAATATCAGACCGTAAGTAGTTTTCTGGGACTTTCCATCCACACCCAACATTATGTTTTGAAAATTCACCCATTTTGTTGTACATCTTCTAGATTTTTTTGTTGTTGTTGCTGCTGCATAATACTTCATTGTACAAAGAAAGCCCAAATTATTATCCGTTTTCTTTTAATGGGTTTCTGAGTTATTTCAAGTTCTGCGGCTGCTAAGAATGCTGCAAACATTTCCTGGCACACAGAACTGCTGGGTCACGGAGTATAATTATTTTTAACTTGATGAGTTAATGTCAAATTGCTTTCTAAAATGGTGGTATTTAGTTACATCCCCACTAGCAAAATGTTCACCCACATATCCAACCAATACTTCCTTTTAACAGAGTCTTAATTTTTGCCAGTTTCATGGAATAAACAAACAGCTACCTCACTGTGCTATTAATTTGCAAGCCATGCTTACTGATAATTACATTTTCTATGTCTCCTGGTCCAATGGATTTCTGCTGCTTTTACCCATTTTCTACTGACTTGTTTTTATTCCTCTTACAGGTAGTTCTTTAGATTTTCAGGAGGTGAAACCTTTGCCAATTTTAAGCATTATATACCTATGGCTGATTCATGCTGTTATATGGCAGAAACCAACACAATACTATAAACCAATTATCCTACAATCAAAAGTAAATACGTTTTTAAAAAGTATTATAACTCAATTTATGGCTTGTCTTTTCACTTATTTATGGGCTACTTTGACAAATCAAATTTCTTAGTTTTAATGTAATCAAAATTTTCACATGCTTTTTATGACAAATAGAATGATACTCTCCCATCTCCCCAAAGATTTTCAAGTTTTGCTTCTCACTTTTGGATTTTTAATCCACTGAACACTGGTTTTCCTTATGAAGCAAGTGAGAGATCCAAATCCAGTCTTTTTTAATGGGGATAAACCAGGGTGACCCTGCATTTGAAGGTCTGTCCCAGGAACTCCTGTGTCCTTGGTTCTACCCTTGCCTGTACCAAGACCAGGCCATCTTCACAATGGAGATTTCATGATGAACCTTGATCCCTAGTAGAAAAGCGAAAGAAAGCGAAAGCGAAGTCGTTCACTCGTGTCCGACTCTTTGCAACCCCACAGACTGTAGCCTACCAGGCTCCTCTGTCCATGGGATTTTCCAGGCAAGAGTACTGGAGTGGGTTGCTATTTCCTTAAAGTACCACCAAACCCACCATCCCCCGCCCTTATCTGCATCAGAAGATGCTGGCACTTTGCTGGTCTATATAAACTAAAGCTGTAAGACCCTGGGGAGACAAACGGCAACTTGACAATTCTGAGTCTTCCTACAGGAACAGGGCATCACTCTCTACCTGCTCTATCTTCTCTAAAATGGTTCAGTAAAGGCTCATAATTTCTTGTGTATAAGTCCAACATTTTTGTTGTGTTTCTTCTTTGGTAACATGGCTTTTGCTGCAATTGTCAACAGGGTAAAAAAAAAAAATCTCTATTTCATATTCAGTTTGTTGCTGGAGACTATAATCAACTGATTTTTGTGTACACCTTGCAGTCAGCCCCCCAGTGCTACCCTCTCTACTAACAGCCTGTAGAGGAGCTGGCTCTGTGGGGACAATCGCATCCTTGGTGAAGGATGACAGCTTTGTGTCTTTTTCCCACTCCTTCATCCCCTTCTCTCATACCTTTGATTAGGGTCTCCATTACAAAAGAAATTTAAGTAATCATAGAAAATACTTTTCCTTTATTCTGATTTTAAAAGGAATGGTTCTAATTTTTCTCCTGAAGAATATGAATTTCTTAAAAACTTTGATAGATATCTACAAGAAAGTTTCCTCCCATTCCTCCATACAATCATTCCTCAGTATGGGGAATGAATACAGTTCCAGACACTGAAGATAACAAAATCTTCAGAGGCTCAAGTCCTTAATATAAAATGGCAGAGTATTTGCATATAACTGACACACCTCCTCCCATATACTTTAAATCATCTCTAGCTGACTTACAGCTTCCCTGGAGGTTCAGTGGTAAAGAATCTGCCTGCCAATTCAGGAGATGTGGGTTTGATCACTGGGTTGAGACAGTCTCCTGGGGAAGGAAATGGCAACCCACTCCAGTAATTCTTGCCTGGAAAATCCCATGGACAGAGGGGGCTGACAGGGGTCGCAAATGGGCTCATGGAGATACTTTAAAATGCCTTATATATGTATATCTTTTGAATACACTGTGCTCCCTGAAGCTGTGAAATCATGGTTTCCTTCAGTTCTGGAAAACTTATAGCTACTCACCCTCAAGTCTCTCCTCTTTTTTCAGATCAGCTTTAAAGTTTACTAATTCTCTTTCAGTTCAGTTCAGTCCCTCAGTCGTGTCCGACTCTTTGTGACCCCATGAATCGCAGCACGCCAGGCCTCCCTGTCCATCACCAACTCCCGGAGTTCACTCAGACTCACATCCATCGAGTCCATGATGCCATCCAGCCATCTCATCCTCTGTCGTCCCCTTCTCCTCCTGCCCCCAATCCCTCCCAGCATCAAAGTCTTTTCCAATGAGTCAACTCTTCGCATGAGGTGGCCAAAATACTGGAGTTTCAGCTTTAGCATCATTCCTTCCAAAGAAATCCCAGGACTGATCTCCTTAGAATGGACTGGTTGGATCTCCTTACAGTCCAAGGGACTCTCAAGAGTCTTCTGCAACACCACAGTTCAAAAGCATCAATTCTTCAGCGCTCAGCCTTCTTCACAGTCCAACTCTCACATCCATACATGACCACTGGAAAAACCATAGCCTTTAGTTGTATCTAATTCACAATCTAAGCTATTGAATCCACTTAGGCTTTTAATTCAACAGTTACATTTTTAGAAGTTTCATTTTCTACCCAAGTCTGCTTGTTAACCATTAATCTCTCACTGTAGCTCATTTCTGGGACAGCATCCTGTATATCTTTGTTTTCTCCCTTTTAGTTTTCCCGCTCAGGTGACAGGCTGAGGAAGGTGTTCTCTGACATAACTGCTGTTGTTGCTCAGCCACTTAAGTCCTATCCAACTCTTTGCAACCCCATGGACTGTAGCACACCAGATTTCCCTGTCCTCCACCATCTCCCAGAGTTTGCTCAAGTTCACATCCATTGAGTTGGTGATGCTGTCTAACCATTTTATCTTCTGCCACCCTCTTCTCCTTTTGCCTTCAATCTTTCCCAGCATCAGGGTCTTTTCCAATGAATCAGCTCTTCGCATTAGGTGGCAAAGTACTGAAGCATCAGTCCTTCCAATGAGTATTCAGAGTTGATTTCCTTTAGGATTTATTGGCTTNGCCACCCTCTTCTCCTTTTGCCTTCAATCTTTCCCAGCATCAGGGTCTTTTCCAATGAATCAGCTCTTCGCATTAGGTGGCAAAGTACTGAAGCATCAGTCCTTCCAATGAGTATTCAGGGTTGATTTCCTTTAGGATTTATTGGCTTGATCTGACATCATTATGTAACAGTTATGTAACAAAACCTAATCACTCTGAACTGATTTAAACAACTTCAGCATCCCACAATGGTTGCAAAAGATAAACTGTTACAAAAAGTCTAAGAATGTCACAACATTACAATATACAACAATACAAATAAATAAGTGTCTACTAGATGTCAAGTAATGTGGGCTTCCCTGGTGGCTCAGATGGTGAAAAATCTGCCTCCAATGCATGAGACCTGGGTTTGATCCCTGGGTGGGGAAGATTCCCTGGAGGAGGGCATGGCCACTCACCCCAGTATTCTTGCCCGGAGAATCCCCATGGACAGAGGAGCCTGGCGGGCTACAGTCCATGGGGTCACAAAGAGTCAGACACGGCTGAGTGACTAAGCACAATGTGACACATCAGGACCAAGGATATGCAGGGATAAAAGATAAACACANCTCACCCCAGTATTCTTGCCCGGAGAATCCCCATGGACAGAGGAGCCTGGCGGGCTACAGTCCATGGGGTCACAAAGAGTCAGACACGGCTGAGTGACTAAGCACAATGTGACACATCAGGACCAAGGATATGCAGGGATAAAAGATAAACACAATACTTCCTTGACGTTTATAGTACACCAGTTGAAGGGAATGACAAGCCACTCACTACCTACAATTAATTACAGTTGCTTTAAATTGCTTTTTAATCAATTTTCTCCAAAAAGAAAATGAACAGATGTGAACCAAAGAAAAGAGAAATTGATGAAAACCAGAAGCAGGAAAGTCAGGGCAATTTTCATGCCTGCTACCTCTAACTTGTCTTCTTTTTATTTTTAACCTCAGAATCCTAAGCTGTGCGAAAAGTCTATTTTCCTTATGGTTTTATATTTTAATAGCTGAAGAAAAACAAGTTCTGGGTAGGCTTGGTGGCAATAAGCGAAGGAAGCCAAACTTTGGAGTCAAGAACACTTCAGATGAGGACAGAGATTTTTTAAAGTACAAAATATGCCATCTCAATGGAAAGAGCTGGGTGTTCTCTACACGTCTACTGAAGTTTTCGAACAGGTTGTGGTTAAAAGAGTATGCTTGGGACCAAACTTTTTCAGCGTATCATATTTTCAACGTAGCAGGTAAAGAAAGAATTTTATAGAACCCTCAGACAAACAATGGCGAAGGAAATGGCAACCCACTCCAGTATTCTTGCCTGGGAATCCCATGGACAGAGGAGCCTGGCGGGCTACAGTCCATGGGGGTGTGAAGAGTCAGACACAACTGAGCAACTAAGCACACAGACAAACAAATCATCAGTAATGCTGGCACGTGGTCTGTGTAAGTCTCAGCTATGACATCCTACACTTGAACTGCATTTCTACACTTGTGTTCAGTCTTTCTCCAGAGCACACATTTGATAGTTTTGTAATGTCTTTCCTTCCTGGCCCATCTTACGTCTTGCTCACGTCCTGTTCCAGAGAGGGTCTCGTGAGAAACGAGAGAGGGAGAGCGGCTGGCCTCCTCATCTCATGCAGTTCGTCAAGCACCAAACTCCTTTCCCCTCCAGTGGCTCCACCGTCCCCTAGATCACTGCAGTCCTTCCCTGGACACGCTCAGTAGCTCTGCCAAGACCAAGTCATCACTGTCCGGCAGCACGGGGGAGCATGTGCTAACATCTCTGCAGACTCCACAGACTGCCAGACCCAGATGATGCAATGGGCTTTCACTGGCCTACAGAGAGAATGATGTCACAGACCTTGGCAGCATAGCTTCCTAAAGTTGCAAGATACCAAATCAAACTGTCCTAATGAATTTCAAGAGCATATTTTACCAAAATGTAAGTTAGGGACTTCAACACAACCATGGATAATTTTAATATAGTAGAAATAAATACATCACTAGGCAAAATGTGTGATTTTGAAATACTCAAAAAAAAAAGGGAATACTCTTGGAACTGTATGAAAAACTGTTTTAAAAAAAGCTAGACATTATTCAATCCTCTCCCGCTTCTGATTTATACAGGAAGATTAAGAACCTCTGGGTAGCACATGTATAAATCTTATTTCACTCTAGACTCCTGCTCTGTTTTCTACTTCTGCCAAAGCAGCTACTGTTCAGGTATCAAGAGTTTGTGATACCAACTCAGATAATGTGGGTCTAACAAAATACTCGCCAACAAGAGGTACTAGAGAATTGCTTTTCCAGCTGAGATGAAATAATGCTTTTCATCACGTTCCAAATGAGAAAAATAAACCTAATAAAATATTAAGGAATGCCATATTCCCCCAAAAAGGGCTTTCTGAGTTACAGAAATTATACCAATTATACTGATTGCTCCTCGTATATCTAATTATACATGTTCGCCAAAAAATGAGTCAGACTAGTAATAAACTAGTCCTATTCTCTCCATTTTTCTTTGAATCACTAACAACTTTAACACTGTATTCAAGTAGTTATTTACTTTGTTGAGTGTATGAATATGGCATTTACTAATTATCACTAATAATTGTAAGACCAGCCGACACTGAGTGCTTACTGCAACCTGGTACTGTTCTTGGCACTTCACGGGGATCGGTTCCTCTAATGTGTTCAATAATCATATAAGCATTATGATTTCTCACATTATAGACTGTCTGTATATCACTGGATTTGGCTGAAAGGACATAAAGTGTTTCAATGATTTTTTTTAAAAATAAATATAAGCCAAGTGGAGACAAGACGGCAGCACAAGTTCCCTCGCATAAAGCGAGACCGCAAGACAGAGGTGCTGGAAACAAAAGCAGTGTGAGCAAGACAGAAGCCTGGAGGGACAGGGCAGAGAGAGCTGTGAGTCAGTGGAGGAGGGGGGAGAGGGGGGAGATTCTACAAGGAATAAATCGGTACCTGCACGGAGAAAAATCTTTTTGATCATTATTCACATTTCACAGCAACACACAGAGAAGCAACGGGAGGCACAAATCTAGAAAAATTACTCTCGAATATCACCCAGTCTCACATAGCTGACCTCCCTCCACCCTCTAAAGGTACAAAGAGACTCATTTCACTCAAACATGGAGAGAGATTAGAAAGACAAAAAGAATGAATAACAAACAGAGACACAATGAAGGCACGGCAGAAAAATATGACCAAAAAGCAAATGAAAATCCTAGCCTAACATTTCAAACTGAGTTAATGGAAATGAAGAAAAGATTGGAAGCTATTAGAAAATAGCATGATCAGAATTAGAAGAGGTTCAGAAAAGAGATGATTAGAAAACAGGATGATATGAAAAGCACTGGAACACAGGAGACACATATTTTTCAGTCATGAAGACTAAATGAGAAACAACCCAAGAGACACAGAAAGTTACAGCTAAGGGAAATAAACAATACAACGAAGAAACAAAATTTAGATCAAGTAGTAACGAAGAAAGGTGGAAAAGAGAATTCATGGGGAAAGACTCATTATTATAATGTCCATTTAACAATGCTACTAGAGGTCCTGGAATGAAAAGCATAAATACACAGAAAAATAAATGACTGATAGATGGATAGATAATATAAGGATGAGAATGGAAAAAATAAAACTGCCACTATTAATAACAACAAAACTACAGTAAATTAATCAAATTTCTAAGCGAATTAAGCAAATTGCAGGGTACAAGGACACTATACTGCATCAATACATTTCCATATACAAGCAGCAAACAATTAAAAATAATATTTTAAATACCTAAAAAGAAACTAATGATGGATAGTGAAATGAAGTTGCTTCAGTCCTGTCCAACTCTTTGCAACCCCAGGGACTGTAGCCTGCCAGGCTCCTCCATCCATGGGATTTTTCAAGCAAGAATACTGCAGTGGGTTGCCATTTCCTTCTCCAAATGAAGGATATGCAGGATGTAAATTAAAATTATGAAGTGTTACTAAGAGAAATTAAAAACCTAAATAAATGAAAAGATAGACCATACGTGTGAATTATAAGATCCAGTACTGCAAAGGTATCTATTCTACCCAAATTGAACTAGGAATCCAATGCAATAATAGTCAAAACCCTAACATGTTTTCCTGTACTTAAGACAGCATGACACTGACATAAGGACAGAAAGACAGAAAAAGAGAGAGAAACTGAACTGAAGAGTTAAACTGACAGTAGAGAGATTAACAGAAGAAAGTCAAACAGTAATAACGTGTACATGGGAGAGACTCAAAAAAATTCAGCAATTTGTCATAATGGCTGAAACCCTCACCTTAAATACCATCTTCAGCTAAAGACACAAGAGGATGTTGAGGGTGGGGAGAGCAGTTCTGAGAGGTGAATTATGGGAGGTGACTGGGAAAAGCATAGTAAACAAAGGTGAGGTTAATATGTGGATTTAGGTCATCACCTTCTCCACTGATAAGTATGTTTAAAGATTTGGTTATCCTCCTCTTCCTGGTATATCTATGAAACACCCCCACCAGTGGAGATTTCTGTTGTAAATGTAAATTTTTCTTACAAAGGGGAAACTCCTATTTGGTGTTCAGAGTTTTCCCCATGTCTGCTGTTTCTCAGAAAATAAGCAGCTTAAAATTAATATACTAAAGAGATATATTTGGGAGTGGGAAATTCTGTTCCCCTACATAGACATGGCAAAGGGTGTTTGTATTTAGATGACATATAGACACCTACTCATATTTGTACATACATACATATACACATACACACAGGTATATGTATGTACTCACACATTAAAGTTATACTGTCTTCTTGATGTGAAAGAAATCTATCATCGCAAGTATGTGTTGGGTGTTCACCCTCTTTGGCCTGGAGTTCTGCCCGTCTCGCTGGCTGGCTGTGTCCTAAAGCTTAGCCAGCTCATGGGAACTTACCCAGAAGCACCTGTTATCACCAGTCCCAAACCTCAACCTCTCAGAACATGCAGCCAGAGTCAGACCCAGAGAAACAGGCCCACAAAAAAAAAAAAAAAAAAACCTACATTTTAGATCAAAACATTTTGAAGAGGAAAAAAAAAAGGGAGGGGCTCCTAAGAGTGAGAGAGATTGATTCTTTTCTCACAAATGAAGTCAAGATTATTCATTTCTGCCCTTTTTTAAGGACAATTAATAGGAATTTCTCAAACTCAGAATGTCGAAACCATTAGTAGCTGATCACTTGAAGTCGGGATGCAGCTGCTGTGATTAATGGCTGAATTTTAAATATTTCAGACAGATCAAGAAATTCTCGCACACTCCCCTGCTTGTCATGTGGGCCTCCCCAGGATGCTGGAGACACTGTGATGGCATCTCAACAGGTTCTTTCCTCACTAGAATTCTGCATAATTTAAAAAAAAAAAAAAAAACCTTAACGAACATTCAAGTCCTCTCATTCATCAGGCAGCATGAGGTAGAATGGTGTAGTAGAAACAGTACTGATAAATTTTGAAGGAAAAAACGTTTCTTTGTCTTTTTATGCAACCTTGGGTACATCACTCAAATACTCAGTTTTCTCATTTGAAAAATGAAAGTGAAGATGGCAACGCCTTCCTTTACTGATATACAGAAAATTCAAAAGAAGAAAGCAAAATATTAAGTGCTATTCAAATAAAAAGTACTGGATCCTCCTTTGTACAAGACACATGGACATCAATGAAACTGAAAGAGGGAGAGCAGGATATTCAGGATGAATAAGGCCCGATTCTACTAGCAAGGAAATTTCAGGCCAATAGGCATACAGAGTCACACTACAGATAATCATAATTTCAGGTAGACAAAGGAAATTCCATAGAACTTGGGGGTTACCTCAGGCTTGGGGAATGGTAACAAATCAAAGAAGGCTTCAAGGAGGAAGTGATATTTGTGATAGAATTAGCTGAGACTTGGAGGTCATGCTTCCTGAATTTTGCTGAGTTTGGAGAGCCAGAAGGGAAACCAATGCCACTGAGGGAAAGTGAAACCTTCCAATTCCCTCGCTGAAGCAGGAACCCAGTGTTCTTGTTAAGCCGCCTGAAAGCATGGCAAAAATAGAACAGGTCAAGCGTGTCTCCATATCAAACCATTTCCATCTCCCCAGCGTTACTAAAAATGAAAGGGCGATCATCTGGATGGGGATGATATGCCCTTGTTCATGTCTATCAGATGCTTTAAAGCCCCCCAAATCCTTGCTACACCTGAGATGAAGGAAAAGGAGACCGTCATGGTAGATGACTCTTTTTAAAAAATGCCTGAAAAGAGAACAGTAAAATATAAAGAAACAGTTAAGAAGATGGAAACCATGGGGGATCATGCCTGGCCCTCCTCAGTGGGAGCATGATGAGAGTAATCCAGGATCTCCATTCCAGTCCACCTTCTGCACCCCTGAGGTTCACCTCCTTAAAAGATGGTTTTGATCACATTACCATTATGCTCAGTGGACATGGCTCCCTGGTGCCTACAAAATTAAGCTCATATCTTTTAAATTAAAATCCTCCATGACAGGATCCCAACTGATTTTTCCAACATTTTCTTCTGTCTTTATCTTCATTATCTCTTCCCTTTGTTCCAGCCAAACCAGATGACATACTCTCCCTGAATCTGCTCTGAACTTTCCTGCCCTCTTCATGTTCAGGTTCTTATTCTCTGGCCCTTAAAGCCTCTATCCCACATCCACCTTTCAAAACTGAAGCCATTGTTCCAGGACCAATTCAAATCTCATCGCCATCCAATTAAACAATAATTTCCCTGAGCCCCTGCCGTGAGCTCCTTCCAAATGCTCACCGGAGATGTAAAGATGAGTAGCACCTGTCTGGCACTCTACTTGCTACTTCAGGAAGAAAAGACAGACACTTAAACAGTTATCTATTAAAATGCCCTATGCTAGTACATATAATGCATTGTGCAGACCCTGGACCTTAACCCATAGGCATGGGAGTCTTTTAAGGGTCATCTTAGGATCAATGTCTGATATTATATGTTTGATGTTACCTGATAACTCTGACAGCGGTATGGAGGGCAGCCTGAAGGCAGTTGAGAAGCTATTCTTACAGTCCCCAGACAGAATGGTTAGTTGCACCATGATAGAAGTGGTGTTCACAAAAAAGGTAATAATGATGAATCAACAAGGACTTACTGTATATCACAGGGAACTCTGCTTCATGTTACCTGGCAGTGTGGATGGAAGAGGGATTGAGGGGAGAATGGATACATGTAAGTCGCTTTGCTGTTCACCTGAAACCATCACAATATTGTTAATTGGCTACACTCCAATAAAAAAACTGAAGAAGGCAATGGCACCCTATTCCAGTGCTCTTGCCTGGAAAGTCCCATGGACAGGGGAGCCTGGTAGGCTGCAGTTCATGGGGTCGCTAAGAGTCGGACACGACTGAGTGACTTCACTTTCATTTTTCATTTTCATGCATTAGAGAAGGAAATGGCAACGCACTCCAATGTTCTTGCCTGGAGAATTCCAGGGATGGGGGAGCCTGGTGGGCTGCCGTCTATGGGGTCACACAGTCGGACACGACTGAAGCGACTTAGCAGCAGCAGCAATAGAAAACTGTGGGAAAGATGCTTTGAAAGATTGAAGGCAGAAGGAAAAGAGGGCGACAGCAGATGAGATGACTGAATAGCATCACTGGTTCAGTNAGCCTGGTGGGCTGCCGTCTATGGGGTCACACAGTCGGACACGACTGAAGCGACTTAGCAGCAGCAGCAATAGAAAACTGTGGGAAAGATGCTTTGAAAGATTGAAGGCAGAAGGAAAAGAGGGCGACAGCAGATGAGATGACTGAATAGCATCACTGGTTCAGTGGACATGCACTAAGGCAAACTCCAGGAGATAGCGAGGGACAGGGAAGCCTGGCACGCTGCGGTTCATGGGGTTGCAAAGAGTCAGACACGACTTGGCAACTGAACAACAAGAACAAAGAAAGAATACATGCAAGGCCTTCATCTATTAGGACTCTCCTAATCTACCCCTTATCTATCTTTGGGTAGACATTATTTCTTTCTGCTATTGAACCACTACTTGCATTTTTCTATGTATTGGCATTTTTGACTCATATTACAGGCAATTTTATGTTTTATCCCCCCACTATTAAAGCAAAAATTCCTGAGTCTGAATTTTGATAAGTGCTGAAGAAATGAATGAAGGGATTTGTACGATGTTGACTTGGAAATGTTTGATTGCCAGAAACAGAATCCCACACAATTTAACTCAAAGAAAGGGAGGTTTATTATCAGGATGCGAAGATAGCTCATGGAAACTGGGGCCAGGAAACAGAATCAGGCCCCAGGAAGGAACTTCTAGGTTAGGGACAACTGTGAACCAACTCTCTGGGTATCTCTCAGTTCAGATTCTTAAGAGTGAAGATCTGTCTACCCGAGGTACAGTCAACTGTGGCCAGGGAGGAGTTGGGGTTACATGATACAAGCATGGCAAAGAAGATCATTTCTTACCTGAATAAAACATCTTTACTAGAGATAATTGTTTCAAAACATTTCACAGACATGGGTCTCAAGTATTCACAAATCACAATCCTGTGAGATAGTAATGGATCATTTTTCTCCCCTTCATCTCCCTTTAATAAGCAAGTAAAGCAGCTCCCTGGTGGCTCAGAGGTTAAAGCGTCTGCCTGGAATGCGGGAGACCTGGGTTCAATCCCTGGGTTGGGAAGATCCCCTGGAGAAGGAAATGGCAACCCACTCCAGTACTCTTGCCTGGAGAATCCCATGGAGGGAGGAGCCTGATAGGCTACAGTCCATGGGGTCGCAAAGAGTCGGACACGACTGAGCAACTTCACTCTCACTCTCACTCTCTCAGAGCAGCTCAGAGAAGCTACATGATTTGCTCAGGAAGTATCACACAGGAAGTCATCTGTAGAACAAAATATCTTAATCTAGAAATACACATTTTTCAAATTCAAGACTGGTTTGATCAGACTATATGATGTTTCAAAACATTCCTAACTCATCCATTTATAGAACGGTATTTTCCAAGCACTTATAAGGACCATACGCTGAACCTCGGATTGGGATGAATCTTTTAAAGTGAAATAGTTTACTCATGCTGATCATAGAAGCAAAGTGATATCTTTCAGTTTACCACTGAAGAAATGAGGCAAATGGGAAAGTGTTTTATTAAAGTACTGAAACTTCTCCCCAAAGTTTCTATAATTAGTTCAGGTACTTAGTGATATTCTAAAGTTATTTTATTTGGCAATAATATTTAAGATTAATATATTCTCTCTGGTATCTATAGTAACCAGTCTTGTGGCATAGTATGAAGACGGGGGATTTATTTATATTTAGGCTTCACCCAAGAGGAAGATTTTTGTATAATTTATTGTTACATTTAGAGAGCATAAAACCTTTAGGCCACAATGTGTAGTTAATATTCAGAATTAAGTCAGTTGATTATGCATCAACCGGTAGGTCAAATTCAGCTTTGTGTGCTATAATTTATAATACAGGTTTTTGCCTGGAGCAACATGGAAG
Organism: Oreotragus oreotragus; assembly: GCA_006410675.1. Lineage (NCBI taxonomy): Eukaryota > Metazoa > Chordata > Mammalia > Artiodactyla > Bovidae > Oreotragus > Oreotragus oreotragus. Next base: position 247,485 of record SJYX01005133.1, read on the forward strand.
CCCCGAAGCAGTGCTGTGAATTATTACAACTAAATCGGGCACTATCTGCCAAAATATACACGAACGCTTGTATTTCTATTGCATGAAGGCTATAAACATGATTTCCGAGAGCTCTGTGCTGCAAGGACATCTAAATAAAATATCAGTTTCATGACCAGTGTCAGCATTTAGAAACTTCTTTCCTTTATTTGCAGCTGCTACAAGTCTTGGTTTCTGTGGCAATTCACTTCTTAGCCACTTACTAAATGGCAGTTTATAGGTTTTATGACCACACGGTGTAAGCATATTTCTCTCTTTTCATGGATGCACAAACTACCCTGCAGTACGCTTATGATCATTATTAAACCTGTATTTGGAAAGCCTCCTTACATATGGCATTTAATAAGCCAAGATACTTTAATAAAAGAGTCATTACATACTTAAGCTGTATTATGAATTTTTTTTGTTGAACAAGTTGTGTTTTTGATCATTGTTTACCCAGCCCCTTAGCTAAGATTTCTAAACTAAAATGTGAATGACCTCTTCTTGGACTGTAGATTTCAACTGTCTTTTTTTTTTTTTCTTAATTGGTGGGAAACTGCTTTATAATTTTGTGTTGGTTTCTGCCATATAACAGTGCAAATCAGTCAACTGTCTTAATTCCAAGGGAGACTCTGTTCTCTGAACAAAGGCCAGCAAATGTAGCCACCTCTTGGTGATGGATGAGTGGATTTCCTATTTTACAGATCTGTAAAAATTACAGAAAACAAATTTAATCTAAACATTCCAAAGTAAGAGAAGGTTAGTAAACTCTAGAACATGCAGTCTATATATATGACCATTTACATGATGATTACAAAGAGCAAACAATCAAATTTTTTATATTATTGAATTCTGACCTACTCTATCCAAGTGAAGGTCAAAGCCCAAAACTAACATTAGAAAAATGTTCAAGTTAACCAGGGGCAAAATTACATCACACATCCCAGGCACTTGGGAGGCAAGGTTGGTTCCAGCAATCCCTGTCTCTCTCTTCTTCTGCCAAGGGTACATGCTATTGGCATCAGTGGGATAAATGGAGCCAAGGAAAGAAAAACAACTAGAAACAGATTTTGCCCTAATGAAAACTGGGTATTTTTTTAGAGTCATAGTTGTCCAAAAGTTCTGAAAGAAAACAGTAAGGGCAAAGATCCTAGGGTGCGAATGAGCTTGGCAAATTAAAGGAACACCCAAAGTTCTATATTTATAAGGAAAAGAGTCCCAACTCCAACTTTTGGTAAACTAGCAGTTTCAGTTTGGGTTACCAAATTTAGCAGTCCTTAGTATTAATTTACATTGTAAGATTCTAATAAATAAAGCTCAGTCCTATATAAAAAAGCAAAGGGGAAAAAAAAAAAAGAGAGAGACTAACCAAATCTTTCTTATGGATATAGCATTTGCCAGTAAGAATCAAAGAAAAGGACTGGAATTTTAAACCAGATCTTTGTCTGTCAAGAAACTGGCCAAAATCAAGCTTTAAAAACCACCAGAAAAATACCAGGGCCTCTCTCCCTCATTTCCAGATAGTGCAGGATGAGTTATTCTTAGCTAGGAGCCCAGTTCACTGATGTTGCTAAAGGAGAATATCTGGAAATGCCCGTGGGAGGCCCAACCACTGATGTGACATCAGTTGTCTCATGCGACCCAGAAGAGGAGAGAACTGTCGAAGCAACTGTGGTACCTGGTTCGCTTGACTTTGTGTATGATCATTAGAGTCTTCCCCACACTGAGATGTTATACACCTATACCTTCTGCCTAAAAGGACAGGGATGTGCCAACCTTCAGCCAGCGTGCAACAAAACACCTTCTCCAATATGGCATGCTGCCTCCAAAATGGCAGTAAGCTACTTTGAAGCAGTGATTATATTTAATACATGTTTTATATCATTTTGGCTTGAGCAGGGAGCACACAGGTGTGGGAAGAGGCCACCCCTGGCAGCCACAGGGCCCCAGCCCTGTCCTAGAGGTGCAATCACCTCCTTTCACCTGTGATGGGATCCCCAAGCACATATCTGAAGGTGAAATCTGGCTCATGCCATGAACTTATTTACATGCCTGGCTAAAGAAAACAGGTGCGTGGCCCCCTCACATCAGAGAACTCACTATTCAATGGGACATGTGACTCAGCAAGCTGCAGCAGGTGTGCAGCCTGGCAGGCAGGCCCCGAACAAGCTTCTGGAAGGATATGGGACAACAACAGCAGTGTGCTACCTGGCTGCTCCTTTGTGTTGCCTCCTAAGCCCACAAGGCTGAGAACATGCCAAAGCCTTTACTACTGCAACATCCGGGAGAATTGCAGGCAGCAGCCAATAGGTTTGGGATTGCAGGCAGATGGTCTTTAGTGTAAATAATCACCAACCTGAGAGTCTCCATGCTTCAGGAAACCCCTAAGGTTCAGTTAGGCTCCATCTTTCCACCCTTCACATATTCAAATATTTGTGAAGCACCTGCTAGTCTCACTGTTTTTAAAGCAGATTTTAACATCTTATATGTACCACTTACCAGGTTTCCCACATGTATGAAAAAAAAATCACTACATTCTTTTGGCTTGGCCCAGAGTTACAGTATTACCTAACACCAAACAATATGTTCGTTCCCACTTTAATAATTTTTAAATCAGAAGTATTACAATTATTATTGGCTTCCTTGGTGGCTCAGACAGTGAAGAATCCACCTGAAATGCAGGATACCCAGGTTGGGAAGATCCCCTGGAGGAGAGAATGGCTACCCACTCCAGTATTCTTGCCTGGAGAATCCCCATGGACAGAGGAGCCTGGCAGGCTACAGTCCATGGGGTCACAAAGAATCGGACATGACTGGGCAGCTAAGCACAAGATTACAATTATTTCTTTTTCTCTAAAAACCTGTAATGTGATACATATTACATAGAATTCTTTGATGGTATCTTAAGCAAAAAGAAATAAATCTCAATCAATTTTCATTGACCAAAATTAGCTTTTACAAACAAAAGAGTCTAAGTAAGACATGGGTTTTAAAAGGGAGAACAAGAGCAAGCTACTAATGCACACAAGAATGTGGCTGAATCTTAACACATGACACTAAGTGAAAAAAAAACAGACACAAAGGCTACATCCAGTATGATTCCATTTATACAGTATTCTTGGAAAAATAAAGATATAGAGTCCAGATCAGTGAATGGTTGCCAAAGACTGAGGCCAAAAGGATGGTTTGACTACAAAAGAAGATAAGAGAATATTTGGAGGTGATAAAACTATTTTGTATCATGACTGTGTGATGGTTGCATAACTGGATATAGTTTGTCAAATCGCTTAGAACTATACACCAAAAAAGAGTGAATTTTTCTAGGGGAAAAAAAAAGGAAAAATTCTTTTTGAATAATTAAAGAATTATGTTGTGGGGAATGCAAAAAGAAGTTGGATGGATGTTTAATTATTATTGCAATGCAGATGATAGACAAATTCTAAATAAAAGTGATCCATGTTGGTAGAAAATTCTGGGCACACAGAACTATAGGAAAGACCTAGAGTTTACTTTGCATGAATGCATGCTAAGTCGCTTCAGTCATGTCCAGCTCTTTGCAACCGTATGAACTATAGCCTGCCAGGCTTCTCTCTCAATGGGATTCTCCAGGCAAGAATACCGGAGTGGGTTGCCACTTTCTTCTCCAGGGGATCTTCTCAACCCAGAGACTGAACCCATGTCTCTCACATTGGCAGACAGATTCTTTGTCACTGAGCCACAAGGGAAGCCAGAGTTTACTTTAAATATCCTCAAATGCTAAGTAGATACTTACAGTCACAGAGCTGCTTAAGCATTTATGTAACCTCAGATACATTCAGGGAAAAGAAGAGAGGGAAGCTGGGCTCCTTTACCTTTTCTACAGGGAGGAAAAGAAAGAGTCTCCAGCACAAAGAGTTACTCTCAGTTTTTAAGAAGGTAAACTCCAAACAACAGGGAATTTGAATTACATACCGATGCATAGCTAGTACTCTAGAAAGTGTAGACACATATCAGAAGTACTGTGTTGAATAGAGCATTGAAGCTGATCTGCCTAGATTAACTCAGAGGATCATCCCCCATTTCCAAATACACAGATGCGTGAGATAAAATATAACAAAAGAATATTAAGTACATAATGGAGCTCAAACCCAAGACAGGTGACAAAATTAAAAAGGAAGAAGGTGAAAAAACAAAGCCACTGTTATGGACAAAAGCCAACTAAAATGGCCCATGGGACTCTTGTATTTGAACTTAAGTCCTAATAGCTGGGAGATGGATTTCTGATGTGAGCAGGGAATGGAGAGAGACCAAGGGCTTCATGACCTTGAAAAGCTAAAACTGATCCTGCCAGAATTCAAAGAGGGCTTCTTCAGATCTGGAACAGAGTCTGGAAGAGCTTCACTGACTGGTTTGGGAAGCAGAAAAGAAGCTTGACATCCACCAAACTAGGAATAAAAAGAGTCGCATGCAAGAAGTTGGGACCCCCATCTGTGCCATATAAATGTATGGAGTCTACAATCATGACTTGCATATTGTGTGACCTCCACCCTTAAGTGAGAAGTTAACATGGACTGGGGACCAGAGAGCCCTGGCAAAGGCAACCACTAAGTTCACCAATTGAGACTCCCACAGAAAGCAAACCCCATATAAACTGACCCACAACCCAAGATTACAGATAATGCAAGCTAAAACAACACAATGTAAAGAGTCAGCCAATGCAACCATTGTGCCTATAAATAAAAAAGCAATTTAAAAGAGGTCTTAAAATAATTATGATTAGATGTTCAAAGCAGAAGCAAATTTACTGTAAAGTTAATGAAGCTAATGCTTCTGGGCCTCTCATGGGCACAGGCCCTTTCCAAGGCCCTGGAAGGGACCTTAGAAATGTACTCACAGGGCCTTATGTTGTTATAAAATTTACAAAAGATATTTTAACCTTAATTAGTTGAGACCACTGTCTCTTTCCGTTCTGTGTCACTCACACTTCTATTTTTATCTGAAGATATGAGAATGGCAATGGACATCTTTGGGATTAGATTGGAGTTGAAATGTATTTTGAAAATGTATTGTTTGGAGTTATTGTGATATATTTATGAGGATAATAGTCATTTCTGTGTAGTGACATGAAGGTATAAGACCAAAGATTGTATCCTACTGTAAACTTATCCTAGAGTACCCCTGCACCACAAATATGTAGAAAAGAAAACCCAACTGAAATCTATAGAGTCTCATATGTAAAAATTCTTTCAATTCTTAGAGATAATATATGAAAGAAATTAGAGTTCTTCCCAAATTTGACAGTGATTCTTATATTGCCAAAAGCTATGTGTGAAGCTGAAACTAATTTTTATAAATCACAAATAATAAGAGTTAAATTTGAATTTAATACTAATCTCAAGTATACTAGAGAAAAGACTGAATTATCTCTCTGTTCTCCCTTTAAAAATACTATAAATGTGTCATAGGAAGAGGAAGTCAAGGATTGAGCTGTGTTGGACACTTAACTAATAAAAGTATTTTACTTTCATGGACTTTTTTGTGGTATTTGGCAGCTTTTTGAAACTAACAATTTTTGTGATTTCTTTTCTCATTCCAAACACATATTACCTAGTATATTTAAGTTTGTATCTGTAATTGTTTATTTTTTTTTCTTAAAGAGGGGCCGTCAAAAATGCTCCAGGTTCCACAAATCCTTGACCTCCCCCTGGTACGAAAGCTAATAGACAGAACAGAAGTTATATGCCAAAAATAGGGCAGTATGAAAAAGAAAATATTTGAAAAAGAATCAAATAGAAAATCTAGAAATAAAAATATCAAGTCAGTGAAAAAAAATTCAATGAAAGAGTTGAACAGAAACTAGACAGAACCACTGAGAGATTAACTGAAATATAAAAACAGATATAAAAATAAAGTAAAAATAAAAATTAAAAAAAAAGAACACTTCAGAATGCAACACAGAGAGAAAATATGAAAAAGAGTTAAGACACGTGAAAGGTACCGATTTCCAGCATACACATTATGAGTTCTAGAACATGGAAATAGGAAGAACATACACATGATGACTTCCAGAACATGGAAATAGGAAGAACATACACATGATGAGTTCCAGAACATGGAAACAGAAAGAATGAAAATGAGTAAGTATTCAAAGAGATAATGCTCAAGAATTGTCTAGAAAGGAAAACCAAAGTCCCCGTATTGTTGGAATGTACAAAATCATGAGATGAATAAATTAAAGCAAATGCACAAATATACACACTGTAATAAAACAGTATATTATAAAAAAAGAGACACTTTAAAAGCCATTAAAAACAAAAAGATAAATTAACAAACAATAAAAATTAGGCTGACCGAGGACTAATCAGCAACAGCAGATGCTAGAAGACAATGAAACATGCTATCCAGTTAAACCACCATTCAAGAATGAATGTTAGGGACTTTCCTATAATTCTATAAAATATATTTGGCTGGTACTCTCCAAAATGTAAAGATCATGGAAGATAAAGAAAAGTGAGGAACTGCCCCAAAGTGGTGTAGACAAAGATTAACTAAATGCAGTGGGTGATCCTGGATTGAATCCTGGATTGAATCTAGATCCTAGAAAAGTATAACTTAGGACCAATTGAAAAAAATATAAATACGGTTTATAGAATAGCGATGAGTATTGTACTAATGCTAATTTCCTAGTTGTGATCATTTTACTATGATTATTTGAGGGTGAAGAAGAAGGATATGCTAAAATTAGCTGTGCTACTTTTGTAACTTTCTGCAAGTCTGAAATTACTACAAAATTTAAGAAATAAAAATATATTTAAAAGATTCCATATCAATAAAGTAAAAATAAAAATAAAAGATTCCATATCAACATTTTAGGAGTACCATTAAAGAATAAAAACAAAGAAAAGACAGGCATAAAAATAAAAGACAGAATAAAAACAAAGAAAAGCATTCCTACTGAAAACGTAAGAGGGGGAAAAACAGAAGCAAAGAAATAGCTTGTGATTACGGAACAAAGTAAGATGGTAATGTAGAGTAAACAGATATTAGCAAAATAGGAAACAGAATTCATAGCAAAATGCATGAAAATAAGAATGTAATTCAGGATAATTAACACAAGCTGCTATGACTGACCGATTCTCCAAATCCCAATGGTGTAATATGTAATATGTAAAGTCTGACATCAGTGACAAGGCCTATGTCACCTGGAACATATGGTCTCCAAGATGATCTCCAGAACTAATCAGATGGCCCCAAGCTAACAGCAAGGATGCAAAGCACAAACTACACATGCCACAAAGAGGGGACACTATAATCCTAACAGGGAAAGCAGCATCAACGAGATGTAACAATCATGAATTTATGTGTGCCCAACAGTTTCTTCTCACATAACGCAAAAAATGACAGAGTTACACTGATACGTTGACAAATTGAAACCGTGTGTGGGAATTCTTCACACATCAGTTAGAGATTACTGTTAACTGCTCAGTTGTGTTCAATTCTTTGCAACCGTATAGACTGTAGCTCACCAGGCTCCTCTTTCCATGTGATCTCTGAGGCAAGAAAACCAGAGTGGGCAGCCATTCCCTTCTCCAGATGATCTTCCTGACCTGGGATCGAACCCAGGTCTCCTGCATTGCAGGCAGACTCTTAACCATCTGAACCACCAGGAAAGCCCAGTAAGAGATCAAATAAACCACAAGTTAGCAGAAAGCTAGAATTTGAGCAGCACTAATGCCCGTTAGCCATGAAATTAAAAAGAAAAAGATAAAAGACATAAATTTAGAAAATGAAAGTCATACTGCTAGGTAACCAATGAGTTAAAGAAAAAAATATAGACTTGGAGGTTATGAAATATTTGGAACTGGATGAAAGTGAAAGCAATATATATCAAAATTATGCTACCTGACAACAGGAATGGAAAGAATTATAGAAAATTTTTAGTCTTAAATTCATGAATTAAATATTGGAAATAAATTAGTTAAATATTCAATTTAGGGAGTTGGAAAAGAAAAACAGAGCCAACCCAGAGAAAGTAAAAGAGAATAAATTTAAAAGGCAGGAACAAAATCTCATAGAAAAATATATTAATGGTCTATAAAACCAAAAGCTGATTTTTGAGTGACCAATAAGGAAAGAAAACCTCAAGCAAGTCTACCCAATGAAAAAGTAAAGAAAAACTGATAAATTGTACCTGCAAAGAGTATCCTATGAAAGAACTGAATTATTATAAATTCAAAAAATTAGATGGCATAGAAAATTATAAACAGATGATAAAGAGATATAGACATGGCTATAGAAATAGATTTGTGTGTTTTTAGACACATACACACCCATTCACACATTAGAACCCAAGAAAAACTAGAATAACAATAAACCAGTAACAAATAAACTGAACTGCAACTCAGTAAGTGGCTTTGCACACGACAAAAGGTGAACTGAATTCCTGGATCAAACTCCACACAAAAATAAACCCTGGATAAATTAAATGCCTATATGTAAAAAAAAAATTCAAACTTTTAAAATCATTATAATGAAATACAGAATATATTTTGGATCTGAATGCAGGCCACATAAAGACTTCCTAAAATCATTAAGAAGACAAATACGCTACTAGCAAAATGTCAAATATATGGTTAAGCAATTCACCAAAGGTGGAACACAGTGTCCCTAATGATAAGTTACATGCACATTTAAAACCGAAGACATGATCAGGTAACTTAAAACCAAGTGTTGGAGAAAATATGGAAAAACAGTAACTCTAACACAATTCTGCTGGCAGAAGTATAGATTGCTATAGTCACTTTAGAGAGCAGTTTAGCAATTATCTATCTAGTTCAACAATTCCATTCCTAATTTAATACTTTTCAGTATTACCATATCTCCATTCTCCTTAAAAAGAAAACTAATCCAAATAGTTTACGTGTTTTATCAAATCCTCCGAAATAAATTCTCACATATAATCCTTATTTTTCCAGTTTCAAGCAACTGGAGAAAAAAATGAAAATTATGCTGTTCATTTTATATAACTTGATACCAAAACCAGAAATCCTCACACATTTTTGCAAAGAGAATGGTAAAAAAAAAAAAAAAAAAAAAACACTGCATTATCATCTGAAATAATCAATGTCCACGAAACAGAAACATTCGTCAGTAAGGAAATGGACACATTATGTATGCTAAGTCACTTCAGTTGTGTCTGACTCTTTGTGACCCCATGGACTGTAGCCTGCCATGCTCCCCTGTCCATGGGATTTTCCAGGCAAGAATACTGGAGTGGGTTGCTACTTCCTTCCTCAGAGAATCTCCCTGACCCAGGATCACACCCATGCCTCTTAGGTCTCCTGCATAGGCGGGTGGGTTCTTTGCCGCTAGTGCCACCTGGGAAGCCCCTGGACACGTTATAGAATACTCATACAATGAACTACTATACAGCTGTTAAAATAAATGCACTGAGCTATCTGTGCACTTATTTACTGAGCAACATAAATTGCAATAACATAAAAATGAGTGAAAACAGAAAGTTGGGAACCCTGAGGTTGCTATGCTGTGATTTGTAGCAAACAGAAGTAAACAGATAAATAGACATCTCATGAAATTCCTGTGAGTGGAGAGGAAGGAACGTGAATGGGAGTGAGAAGGGGTACAAGGAGACTTCAACTTGCCTGGAGAGAAAGAGAGTCAAAGATTGAAACAAAATCAAATTCCTTCCAACTCCTTCTGTCCAGGCTAGTGCTGCATACAGGGTCTATGCAGTTAAAAGACAGTTTTACTGCATCAAATTTGAACTGTTTGCACCTATTACATCTACATCCCATGGGCCACTTTGTTGCACCCAGAAATCTTTTAAAAGTTTCTCAATCTTCTCCCCTTAAAAGTACCAAAACACTACAGCTTGCTTCCCTGACTTTTGGTTGTCGTAAGAAGTCTATTATTGTCTGAGATCCAGGCACACAAACATCTCTAGTTTTCTCTTTTCTTTTCAGGCTCTGCTTGCTCCTTACCACATTCAAAAGTTTGTGTGCCCTGCTTTTCTGTACAGGGCACTTGAAAATTAGAGCAATGTAGCATAGTAATCAGAGTACAGTTCATGCAGTCCAGTTGTTGGGACCCTATTCTGTCTGTGTGACCCTGGATGAGGCACCTGACCTCTCTGTGCCTCAATTTCAGCCTCCCATAACATGGAATAAAAATGGGAGGTACCAGGAAGTTTGTTGGGAGGTTTATGTAATAAGAGGTCACCTTTGTTGCATGATTACTATGTTTCAGTCACTAGATTAAGTGTTTGACCTGTCTTAACTAAACTAATCCTCTTAACCATCCTACAAGTTGGACATTTTTCTATGTTCATACAGTTGAGGACAGGGAAATATAAATAGGTTAAATTATTCATCTAAACTTACACAGTAAGCAAAGAGTTTGCCCCTACTTATTGTGGTTTTGACCCCTCTGCTACAGAACCTCTAGGTAAAGGAGGATTCAGATGTTCTTAGGTAGCACCTCATAGGGTGCTTAGACCCAGAAAACACTCAATACATGTTAGCTGCTATAATTGACGTTCATACCCAAACTATTCAGCAAGCACACACTTCTCAGAATTTACCAGGTTTTATCCACGAAAAGAACCACTCAGCATAAGACTCACTCCTGGGACCAAACCTGTGAGGTTGCATCCTACTTCCAAAGGAAAGAGAGAGGCGAGAGAGCCACTTCTGTGCTGACCACGTGGCTCTGCCTCTGCAAACCCGTCCCTTAAGAAGTGTGGCCATGAGCACCACAGTCTGGCAGTGCGCATCTGTTTTAAGTTACTTCTGTGCTTTAATTTTCTAAGCCTTAAAACCATGCAAACGGTTCATGAATAGAGAGGGACTCCCCCTAGGTCATCTCCCCGCATCCATTTCAAATGGTACACTCTTTTTGAAAGAGTATTTATTGTGTGTTAAATAAGTAACTGGCTTACTTAGAGACAAACTGCTTCAACCTAAAGGAATGAGAATCTCTGAGATGAGTCAAACTTCTAAAAGGGTGTTTTTGGCTGAGATGCTGCTTTGGTGTCTATAGGACCTGAGGAATGAATTAACAAGAAATGCCTCCCTAACCTAAACGGCCAAAGAATATTTATGTCAATTAGGATTCCTATAATACAAAGAAATACTGTGACGCCAACAAAAATCACAGTTGTAAGAGTTTTTAATGATATGGGGAAAATCTTGTGATAGAATGTTCAGTGGAAAAGCAGGATATGTAACTGCATATAAATTGCAATCTCAGCTATATATAAGATAAGCACAGAAGAAAGACTGAAAAATGCAGTAAATGTTAACAGTGTTTATCTCTAAATGGTGAGATCCCAGATAATTTGTAGATCTCTTTAGACTTCTTGGTGTGTTTGCAGTTTCCACAAAGCATCTTTTACTTTTGTGTGAAAGAACATCAACTTTTTAAAATTTTCTTGAAACATTCCTATCAAAACCAGCACCACATCCATGTTCATCCACCAAGGGCAGCCAAGAATGAACACACGTGGAGTCAGAGAGCTCTTTCTGGGCTCTCACCTTTCCAGCCACCAGTCAGGGAAGCTTGAGGAAGGCACTGTAAGCCTTCAGTTGCTTTTGGACAAACAGTGATAAAAGTCACAGCTCCACCTCACCTAGATACTGTCAGCACAATGTGATGGGAGAGCCGTGAAAGGGCTTTGCAAACTCAGGTATTGATACTATCTAACCTTCATCTAGTTGTATTTGCTCTGTCACGATGACACGGGTACTGGGTACTGCCCTCTGCTCTCAGATGCACTCATGCACAGTACATTTAGGTATAAGAGAACCCTAGGTACAACTGTCTCTCACTAACTCCTCTGCCAGGCCATACTCTGCCACTGAGGACCTTGCCACCTCCCCATCACCTTTCCAGTGACCTGCTGCTGTCAAGGGACTCACAGCCATACCTACTTACCTAGAGGAGTTTAGTGTTTGAGCAGGAGAAGGATGACACTATCCTGGATGCTTCCTAGGAAGTGGGTACCAGGAAAGGGCAGGTGCAGGACCAAAAAAGAAAGAAAGAAAGGAACAGGAAAGGCAGCACCAGAATTCAGAAGGGAGAGGGCAACATTTCAGGAACTGTGGCATCTTATGGTTCCGGTTTCTCCACTAGCCAGAGCTGGACATGGAGAAATCTCTATCAGCATCTGGTTGACTTTCCACAATCAGTGAGGGTCCAGTTCCCTAACCTAACCTAACCTAACTCTGACCTTTCACAGCCCTTATAGGTTGCAGAATATGTTGACATAAGTTTTCTCTCTTGATCTTCGCAACACGTTTGTGAGGAAAATACCATCATTCCCATCATAAAGACAGATAAGAAAACAAGGGCTTGGATAATTTAAATGTATCATTCAAGGCCATACATTTTACTCTAAAGAATCCAGTCGGATTTTAGTTAATCAAACTGCACCTGGTGCCAGTCCTTCCAGTTTTTCGCAACTGACAAACATCTTGTTCGATTTGTGTTGGCTGATACTATTCCACCATGTGTGATTCATGGCGGCTCAGATGGTAAAGTGTCTGATTGCCCGCAGTGCGGGAGACCCAGGTTCGATCTCTGGGTCAGGAAGATCCCCTGGAGAAGGAAATGGCAATCCACTCTAGTACTCTTGCCTGGAGAATTCCATTGACAGAGAAGCCTGGTGGGCTACAGTCCATCGGGTGGCAAAGAGGCAGACACGACTGAGCGACTTCACTTTCACTTACTTTCTTTCACTGTTCCACCCATACTTTCCAGACCCTGGTCCTGTTTCTATTTATGAATTTGTTTTAAAATTTTAACAGTAGGAATTAGATAACTATTTGGGATCATTCAGTCATTTACACATTTAAAAGCCTATGGTGTATCAAACGCTGTTTCTTGTAATAGAGAGTTAGAGGGAATAACAAGGATGAATTACATCTCTTATCTTTGGCATCCTCATTTTTGAAGGAAAAATGCGTGTGTCACGTCTCTCTCACCTCCATCCCTTCATCATCTCCCTTCTGCACTATTTCGTCAGCTCCAAGCTGGTCTCTGGCCTACAGCTCCCCCTGCTCCTGTCTCTTAACACAGTTCACAGCCACGCCTCTCTTCTGCCACAACCCCCATTTGTTATACATAGCTGCAAGAGAATAAGATTTTAAGATGGGCTGCAGGGACCCTCTGGGCCTATTTCCTCCCTCTGCCCCCATCTCTTCCCATTTCCCCTGCACTGAGTTATGCTCTGCTGAAAAGCCACTCAGATCTCCAGCCCACTGGACTTTGCTCATTCCCAACTTTGCCCACACAGAACTTTCTGCTTAGTATGCCCCTTCCTTATTCTTGCCTTGCCCATTTCCATTCAGCCTTTATTTAAAAACAAAAACAAAAACAAAAACTCAGATGCTTCCTTTTCTTAGAATGCTTTTCTGATATCTTCCTTTCCTCTCAGAAACCACGTCTCCTCACATGGTGTGAATCCCCTGGTCACACTGTGTTGTCAACTTTCTATACCTGTCTCTTCGTCTAGACCCCAGAGAGCAGAGGGGATTATAGTGACATCTTAGCATCTAGCTCGCAGCCAACTTGGAACATGGTAGAGGCTTAATAAATAGCTTTTAATTGAATTAAACAAAGGGTGTTCTTAATCATATACTTACTCCCCACCTAAGAAAAACCTACTGTCTTCTCATATCTTCTAGTCTGGTAGAGGGAATGGTGGAGGAAGGATCATGGGATTCCACATATTCTCTGTTTTACTGTGTTAATCTTAAAACCATTCATTATGTCATGTTTATTACATATTTGTTACAAGTTGAATGAATGTTTCTTGAGTTTTGTATGCAAGGATTAAAAAACAAGTTTGGAGCAGTGACAATGGGCTCTGCCTTACAGAGCATATAGTAGTGTTAGACATACTCTCTACCTGCAAGGAGACAAGCTGGTTCTATGGATAGGATCTGAGCACTTCTGTGGGAGACTGTTGATTACCCATGAGTTCAGGCTTGGGGAAGAATTGACGGTAGAGGGGAGCAACCAGAGCAAAGACGACAGATGAGCTATCTGAAAGAGAAGAAACAGAGCCAAGAGCACAAGCTCGGGTCTAGAGTCCTGGGCTCCCTGAGATCTGAACGAATGAGGAAGAGCAGCCATCTATAATGTGGAGTGCAGCAGGAAGGTCAAGGACAAAGATGGCACTCACTTTGGATGATAAGACAGACCCCCTAAGGGCAGTCTGGTTGGACTGTAACTACTGGGAGACTGGGGCCATTTCTGCAGCTCCCTTTACTGCTCAACAAGTGTTTTTCCATTATTGTGTTTTCATCGACTGATTGACAACAAGGCTTAAACAGGCTCAGTAAGGTCCGTAAGCCAGATCCATTCCTCTTTCCCTCTCTCTCTTTCAATCAGAACAGGAGGAGGAGGAGGAGCTCCCAAACTCTGGGCTCCAAAGTCAGCTAGCTCCCTGTGCCTTACTAAATACCTCCACATCAGTATTCCAACCAAGAGTCCCTCCAAATACCCATGTCAACATTCATTTACATTTAGATTGTGCTTATTTGGATTCAGACTCTTTCCCTGAAAACTCTAACAATCCAATTATCAAGAAAACCTTTTTGGGTGGAGTCCTTCTTCTCCCCCAGGAAACTCCTCTGTTGAGCAGGAAGCAGCTCTAGGTGCCCCTGTCTGGATGGATTTGTCAGCATCCCAGTATGCTTGAGGACAAAAGTCAAAATACACGCTCTCTTCAGGAGGGGAAGATGAAGGCTAAGGAAGTATGGGATCCCTTCACTTTAAAGGGTAGAGGGAGAGCTTGTCAGGAAAACTTTAGGGAGCAAAAGCCTTGGAAAAATCACTTGGGATGGTAGAAAGATCTCTGCTCTGGAATTACAGAGAATTTCTTTCAATTCCCAGTACTGTGGCTTCTTAGCCTTTGGGCTTCAATTTATCTATACATCTCTACACAACAGGGTCAAAGAGTTTCATTAACTGTGTTATTATGTAGCTTAAAAGGATGCCTTGATATTTAATGGAGCAAGGTATACTAATATCCCTAGTACAAAGCAGACATTCAATAAATAATATGCCCTTCTTTGTGAAGAATGGGGATGGTGACTGCGGGGAAACACAGAGATTAATTTCTCCCTGGGATGTGAGAATCTCAAAGCATAGAGGACTGGGCAGTGATGGAATTCATGTGCAGCTTCCATGTCTTGAGAATCACTTGCTCCAGTGAAAACAGTGGTTCTTTCATCATATCTTGGATGAGGAGACTCAAGGCTGAAGTTAAGGACAAGTAAAAGTGAGACAGGAAGGAAGGGGCATAAAAAGAATGATACAGCCATTAAGAGCAGGATACCACAAAAAGTGGTTAGAACCAACTAGGTCCAAGATGGCAGAAGATTCGAGTTCCAGTAGACCCTGACCTCGTCACATGCTCATTGTCATACCTTAGTTAAATGACACACCCACATGCACCACGACAAATTAGAGGCTAACCATAAAGGCTCAAAAGTGAATGGTGCCCCCATCCTTGGAAATCCCTACCCCTTCTCCAAATAGAATGCTGCTCCCGCTCATTAGCCTATGAAACTACCCAGCCCATAAAAACTAACCAGCCCCACAGCTCAGGTGGCTATCACTTTCTCCGACAACCCCAGGGATTGGGGCTGCCTCTTCCACCTTCTAAGATGGCCCACACTTTGTCTATGAAGTATGCATTTCTCTAAATAAATAAACCTGCTTTCACTTTACAGTGTCTTTCTCTTGAATCCTTTCTTGCTCAAAGCCAAGATCCCTCACTTGGCAGCCTGTCCCAGGGAATCACCTCAGATCTGGGACACAGCCATGCTTTCCTATACCATATTTTTTCCACAACAAAAGAAAAGAAAGTACTTCTTCACCCAGCAGGTTACTAACATGGGGAACAGGTCATGCCTAGGGATGCACCAAATCCATTCCCTTTAAGGTATCAGTGAGCTTTCCTCTGCCTACTTATTAGAAATCCAAGGCAAGTCAGAAGAAGAAAAAGAAGGAAATAAAGAACAGAGTAATAATAGAACGACAGACACACACACTCCATGTTCTGCATACACACGAGTCAGAGTACCCTCACCCAAGCAGCTTTCAGTGCTAGAACCCAGGATCACAGCTTTGGCATACAACAAAACTATTAGCCAATATCTGCGAAGGTCCCACATGGTCTGCTGCTGCTAAGTCGCTTCAGTCGTGTCTGACCCTGTGCGACCCCATAGACGGCAGCCCACCAGGCTCCCCCATCCCTGGGATTCTCCAGGCAAGAACACTGGAGTGGGTTGCCATTTCCTTCTCCAATGCATGAAAGTGAAAAGTGAAAGGGAAGTCGCTCGGTCGTGTCTGACTCTTCACGACCCCATGGACTGCAGCCCACCAGGCTCCTCCGTCCATGGGATTTGCCAGGCAAGAGTACTGGCGTGGGGTGCCATCGCCTTCTAACAGATGTTAAAAACCCAGATGCCTTCAGTGGCTTTCAGGCACTATCTCCATAGCATGTGGTGGTCCAATATACCTTCCCAGCCCTCTTCTTTGTCAGCCAGCCCTTATGGTTATCTCTGACAGAGAGAAGACTCGATATTATATATTTTGGAGCTGGGATGGATGAAGAAATCAGGACACACAGAAGAACCTGACCAAGAAGCATGAAAGCTGATCCTGTTACTGTTCACCTTTGATGGGGCTTTAAACTGGTGCAATCTTATGATCCCTATTTTCTCATTAGTAAAAGGAAGATGTCCATATAGCTCACTGCAAATGCCTGGAGAAAGAGGGATAAGGGTTTGCACTGGTATAGCCCCCAAAGCATATTCATATCCAGTTTCCTTTTAAGATCCCTTGTTGAAAGGAAGATGGGGAAAATGGCAGTTTCTCCCCTTCACAGCTGAGGAATCCAAAATTCAGAGAATTTAAGTGGCTTCTCAGGAGCAAGTCAGGAGTAGAACTGGCCCCAGGCCCGATGCCCATTCCACTCCAACCCGCTGCCAATTTTTGCTATAAAAATTGATTGTAAATTATTCACAAAATATGGTGTTTCTTTTTATATATAATTTTATTGTTTCCCACTTTAACCAAAGTACTGCATATTCATCATAGAAGATTTAGAAAGAAAGAACAAATAAGTAAAAGGAAGAAAATCATGATCACCCATAACTCCATCGAAATGCAATGCTGCTTAAAGAAACAATAAAAAGATGTCAGACTGAATCACCTAATACACAATTCTGGGGTCACTGCAAAGATGATGGCGATCAGGAGTTACATCAGACACGGGGCAGCAGCCAGCCCTGGCGCTTTGGAGCAGAGCAGCTGTAACAAGGAGTCACACTATAGCAGTTAAAGGGAAAAGCAGAAAAGACTTCTAATTCTTTTTCTTAATTTGGCTGTGCCAGGCCTTAGTTGTGGTGTGCAGGATCTAGTTCCCTGATCAGGGATTGAACCTGGGCCCCTGCCTTGGGAGTGTGGAGTCTCAGCCACTAGACCACCAGGAAACTCCTCATACTGTTAATTTTTACGGTAAATGGTATGCGTTGGAAATGATTGAGCAGAGAGGGAAACAGCTGATGTTCTGAGAAACAAGAGTAGCACTGGAGCAGTAGGCTCAGGAGGTAGTGCCCCAGGGGAGGAATGGAATCTATGAGCTTTTTGTCTTGATCCCCTGGAGAATAAATGAGCACAGAATAGAAGGCAGGAGATGTGGTAGAGAGCCTATGGAAGTTCCTGGCTGATTCCTTCTTTCTTTCATTTTTTTTCAGTGTAATAGGACACAAGGTCTGAAAGGAAGGAGGAGGAGGGAATCTGGAGGCTTAGTGGAGAAAGGTGGATACAGCTGTCTCACAGCAGGAAAGGGGAGACAGCGTGGACTGCTCTGTTGAGTCCTCAACTCTAGCTTGGTGATTTTGTCCGGCTGCAAAGGCACAGGGCTGTAGAAGACAAATGATTACATTTCATCAGGTTTGGGGTGAATCGAGACAGAATGAAGAAGTAGGAGATGAGTAAGGAAGGTGGGTATGCAAAGGAATTGAGATGGTAAGGAAAGAGACGACTTCTGGGAAGTTAGAGAGAGACCTAACGTAGGTGGATCTATGACTAACAGATGAAGGGAGGCTGGAGCTGGTGTAGGAAAGGAAAGAAAGAGCTAAAAAGAGAGAAAGTCACCATCAAAGAGGTGGATGTTTACAATTGTGACTGTTGAAGGCGCAGCAGTTACTAATAAGGACAAGGGGTTTCACCTTGACGGTGAGTGACTAAATTAGGATGGGGCAGAATCATCAGCAACGGGAGCTCAGGGAATGGGGAGGCCAAAATACTGGAAACATCACTTAGGTCTATAATAAAATTATCAAGAATTGAGATAATACCTGAGAGTGTAATGGGAAATGGAGCTAAAGTTGCAGAGAAAACATGAATAGTGACTCAAAGATAAACGGATTCCCACTACACCAGACAGTAACACTGGAAACATCATTGAGTATTGTATCTTGAAATTCTGCCGATCAAAAAAGCATCTATAGTAAGGTATTAGGTGATCGCTCAGTCATGTCTGACTCTTTGTGACCCCATGGATGGAAACCACTAAGCTCCTCTGCCCACGGGATTCTCCACGCAAGAATACTGGAGTGGGTTGCCATTCCCTTCTCCATAGTAAGATATTGTGTAACATGAAGTAATTTAAGGATAGAGATTTCTTTTCAATACATAAGAAATCAAAGAAACAGGCAAAGGATATAAAAATCTTCAAATGCATACATTCCCAGCCTCTTCTACCTGGGTGATTCTATCATTTAAAGGTATACAGACATTTTGAGCGATACATCGTGTATCTTTCTCTAGAGAGTGCTGAGTTTTGCCCCTGTGGACATTTAAATTACCAGTGAATCACCTTGAACTAGAGGAAGCTTAGTTGTAGGCTTTGTTAGAGCAGGTCTATTTCAGCATCTTGGTCCTAAAATGTGACCTTTCCATGCAGTCTTTCTGCGATTTCTAATGGTAAGCCCAAGGGGTTTACCCAGCTCCCCTCAATCTCAGCAGTTTTCAACTCCCAATGCAACTTCTCTCCAGAAGGCAAAATTTCTGCTTAAGCACTTATAGTGAAGTGAAGTGAAAGCTACTCAGCCGTGTTCGACTCTGCAACCCCCTGGACTATACAGTCCATGGAATTCTCTAGGCCAGAATATTGGAGTGGGTAGCCTATCCCTTCTCCAGGGGATCTTCCCAACCCAGGGATCGAACCCAAGTCTCCCTCACTGCAGGCAGATTCTTTACCAACTGAGCTAGTGAGCTACTCTTAATTTCCCCCGGGATCCTAAAATCTCATCCTCAGTTCAGTTTCAGTTCAGTCACTCAGTTGTGTCCGACTCTTTGTGACCCCATGAATCGCAGCACACCAGGCCTCCCTGTCCATCACCAACTCCCACAGTTCACTCAGACTCATGTCCATCGAGTCAGTGATGCCATCCAGCCATCTCATCCTCGGTCATCCCCTTCTCCTCCTGCCCCCAACCCCTCCCAGCATCAGAGTCTTTTCCAATGCGTCAACTCTTTGCGTGAGGTGGCCAAGGTACTGGAGTTTCAGCTTTTGCATCATTCTTTCCAAAGAAATCCCAGGGCTGATCAACCTCATTCTATATTTGCTCAATTCAGGGGACAGTTCAGGAATGGAGGGAAGCTTGTATGCAGCTTTGATGGCCAAAGCTTTCTGGTATATCCTGCCTCAGTTAGTTGCTCTGACAGCCTTGAGAGTACGAGTGGCTTTCCCCTTGACCTCCTCCAGCACACAGAGCACCGACTGAGAAGCGCCCTCAGGAGAAAAGATTCAGGAAGCGAGCCTCACGCAATCCTGCCCCTCTGCTTCAAATGTCAAGTCCCTTTCAACTTCTGCCTGCTATCCATTGCTTTCTAGTGCCTTCAAACAAGTATTTCATAGAGTGTCCACAGTTTATACCAGCCGGAAGGGTTAGTCTAATAAAAGACAATTATTACTAGAACTGAAGCTCTCAGAACTAGCCTACTAAACACACATCACCTCTTGCTTCTTCTCTACTCAAAATCATGCAAAGACTCCCAGTCCACTCAGTGTAACAGTCAAAAGCCTCATAATGGATCTACATGATCTGGCCCCTGGTAGCAAGAAAGATGCTTCAGAGATTTCTTTTTTAAGCTGAGAGGATGAGAACAAAATGGGAGAGGTGCATTAGGAAATACCATGTGCAAAGGTGTAATAGCGTGAGACTTGGGAATTCAGGGAACACAGCAGAAGGCATGATGAGGACAGATGAGAGAAGAGTCTAGAACAGCATTTCTCATCCCTTAGTCTGCATCTGCCTGAACCAAGCCACTCACTAAAATGCAGGTCCCTTGGACAGTCTGATGCACAGCAGCTTTGAGAACTCCAAGCACAGAGAGGTAAACTAGCTCACAAAGGGCTCCGTGCACAGTAAAGAGTTGAGATTTTCATCTCTGAGAGATGGGAAATCATTAAGTACTTCTCAGTAAAGGCACCGAAGAAGACACAAGTGTGTCTCCATAACCAGATGCATTTCAAAATCATCTTCTCCTTGTCTTTTAGCCTAGGCAAGGAGCTTTCCAATATTCCAGAAAAATACAACCTTCCTTTGCATCACAGTAGACATTAAAATCAGGATGTGCCACACAGTAGGTTCTCCATGAATGCTAAATAAATAAAACATAATACAGTTTATACAGTTGTCACCTCCACTCTATATATTTCCACACTCAATCGCTCTCTCTCTTAAAGGTCTTATTTATATAGTCTTAAAGTCCCTTTCCAAGCTCTAAACCCATTCAGAAAGCCTTTGGATCCAGCATGCCTTCGTTCACCAAATTTATAGGAAGGACAGTCTTGAGCCATCTGGCGCCTATTTAATTTTTAACCACCTCTCCCTTGAAATATTTCTTTCTTCATTCTTATTTTGTCCTAAAAACTTGGCTATGAGCTAAACTGCGCCATCTGTGACTTCCAGTAAATACAACTGTTGCTAATGAAATTACCCAGTTTCATCATTTTGATTTAAACGCCTTGCCTGCTTTTCCTCTGACCTTTCGTTGCTTGCCATCAAACTCAAGCTTTTGTGAATTTAGATACATACATCCATGTAGGTCAGTCTTGAGGAATAAATCTTCTCTGTGAAGCATGAGAACCTGGGCCAAGCCCGCTCAGCAGGTTGACACGGGAGGTGGGGGCCAGGGCTGCACAGAGAAATATGGATGGCACTTGTGCCCATCCGTTCAATGTGCGCAGGGCCCCGGGGCAGACCCCCGCCATGTGACCAAGTGGCTGCTCGGTCTGGCTCTCCGGCCTCCCATTTGTTAGGATGCTGATGATATTAATGAGTTGGGGTGTTGGAGCCCATTCCTTGGCCTTTGGTGTTGGTTCCCCCCTGCCCAGGATTGCTTGACCTGATTGAAGAAAAGTTCAGAGACTTCAAACTTTGTTCAAGTGGGAAGAAGCTTTGGAAGAAACCAGGTCCCTCACTACTAAGCACAGCTTTTCCATTTAGGTAGCAGGCTGACCTTTGTCAACAGCCCCATTGAGGGAATGCAAGAGAATGAAAGAAGTATTCACCCATCAAGTTATTCTGTCATCATGTTGTCACTATCAGTACTGTTGCTTATTATATTAGATAATTAAAGATTTGGAGGGTATTATCAGTAACACAGAAGCTGACACTGAGACTTCACTGTGTATCAGACACCACCCTCAGCACCATACCTAATCAGTTCACTCACTCCTCACAACAATGCTATGTCTGAGGCTTAAACAGGTTAAGTAATTTGCTCCTGCTCATCACCTTGAAGCGTAATCACTTTGTATTTACTGGTGCTCTCTGTGTGCCAGATACTGTGGTAGAAACTGGGATATGAAACTGAAAAAAAATGTAGTCCCTCCACACTATGGAAGGGAGCAAGAGATAAAAGTGCAAATACACCATCTGAGTGAGGCTACAGTGGAGTAGGAAGAGACTCTGGGGTCACAGAAAGAAGAGGTTCCATGTAGCCAAGATTCATAGCAGAGGAGAAGTGAAACGGAGTTTGAAGGAGGAATGGGAGTTTGGCCCCAAAAGGTGAAAGGAAATGGAAAAGAGCCAGGGCAGAAAGAACTGCATGTTGGAAGGAGGAGAAGTGTGAAAAGCAGGCAAAGGAGGAGGAAGCACCACTGGGATGGAAGGTCCTGCCCAGGCAGAGGAGGCTGGATCTGGAGTGGGGCATCAACCTCAGGAAACACCAATGCTTTCTGTCACTGGGTCTCCACAATAAACTGGAGGGCTCGGGGGTCCTCCAAGGCAGCCCACCCATCAGATCTGGTTAATATCTGGCTTAAGTAGGCAGCAGCAGGACTCAGCTTTCATCACTCTGCTCTCATTAGCCTGCAAAACTTGTCTGTACCCCTAAATGGTCAAGTCTTAGGTACCGAGAGAAAATATACGATGGGCCCAAGGAGATTAAGCAGTAGCCCCAAAATTGCCCTACTGGACCCCCCATTCTTACCTCTATCTCTGCCTACCTTCTCTATCTCTACTTCCTTTGAGAATGCTAGTAGTACTGACCAGGAAAGAGATCTGTTAACAAAAGCTGTTTTCACTTCTACCAATTGCAAAAGTATGTCCAATCTCTGCAGGTATTTTGCCAGTGCAGTAGAACTTGAGTGAAGAGAAAATTTCCACAATCCAAAATGTACTCTATTGATTCTGCCTTCAGTTTCTACATCGCTTCTTTCTTAGGACATGGCTTTTAAAAGCTGATGCTAAAAAGAAAATGCTATAGATGAGGACTGACACCAGGAACAACTTCGTCAAGAGAATGTCTCAGATCAGCCAGTCTCCTCTAAAGGTGCTGAGGGGAGAGATGGGTGGGGTCAGAAAACCTTGTCTTGGAACCAAAATTAGCAAACATTTTCTGTAAAGAACTCAGCAGTAAATGTTTTGGGCTCTGTGGCCATTTGGTCTCTGTCGCAATTATTTAACTCAGTTATTGCAGCATGACAGCAACCACAGAAGATGCATGAATCAATGATGAATGGATGTGACTGAGCGCCAATAAAACTTTCCTTGTAAAAATGGGATGTGGACTAGACTTGGCCTGCTGGCTGTAGCTTGCTAACCACTGTATCAGAGATCCCCCCTATGACCGGTCAGTGGAGAGCTATAAAGGGAAAGTGAGTGACAATTTGAAAAGGGCTTTGAGGATGCTAAAACTGGGACCAGCCCAATTATTGTGCTATGCCCAAACGTATTAAAACCCTCAGAGAATGCTCCTGGGAATAACCCTTTTCCCTGACCTTCAAAAAAATATTCTCAGCATCATCTTGGCTGCATTCCTCATCTTCACCTGTTTTATCCAATCTCTCACTAAGCACTGCTATTTCCTCCACTTAAGTCTCTGAAACCAAAGCTTCAGAGGTTAAGAATCACATGCAGAGTTAGCTACATAGCAGTAAGTGACCAAGCCAGGACTTAAAACCAAGTCTGGCAGATACTAAGAACAGATGAATGTCTTCACTGCATCTTCACTTTANGCATTTCTCTAAATAAATAAACCTGCTTTCACTTTACAGTGTCTTTCTCTTGAATCCTTTCTTGCTCAAAGCCAAGATCCCTCACTTGGCAGCCTGTCCCAGGGAATCACCCCAGATCTGGGACACAGCCATGCTTTCCTATACCATATTTTTTCCACAACAAAAGAAAAGAAAGTACTTCTTCACCCAGCAGGTTACTAACATGGGGAACAGGTCATGCCTAGGGATGCACCAAATCCATTCCCTTTAAGGTATCAGTGAGCTTTCCTCTGCCTACTTATTAGAAATCCAAGGCAAGTCAGAAGAAGAAAAAGAAGGAAATAAAGAACAGAGTAATAATAGAACGACAGACACACACACTCCATGTTCTGCATACACACGAGTCAGAGTACCCTCACCCAAGCAGCTTTCAGTGCTAGAACCCAGGATCACAGCTTTGGCATACAACAAAACTATTAGCCAATATCTGCGAAGGTCCCACATGGTCTGCTGCTGCTAAGTTGCTTCANCTCCATGTTCTGCATACACACGAGTCAGAGTACCCTCACCCAAGCAGCTTTCAGTGCTAGAACCCAGGATCACAGCTTTGGCATACAACAAAACTATTAGCCAATATCTGCGAAGGTCCCACATGGTCTGCTGCTGCTAAGTCGCTTCAGTCGTGTCTGACCCTGTGCGACCCCATAGACGGCAGCCCACCAGGCTCCCCCATCCCTGGGATTCTCCAGGCAAGAACACTGGAGTGGGTTGCCATTTCCTTCTCCAATGCATGAAAGTGAAAAGTGAAAGGGAAGTCGCTCGGTCGTGTCTGACTCTTCACGACCCCATGGACTGCAGCCCACCAGGCTCCTCCGTCCATGGGATTTGCCAGGCAAGAGTACTGCCGTGGGGTGCCATCGCCTTCTAACAGATGTTAAAAACCCAGATGCCTTCAGTGGCTTTCAGGCACTATCTCCATAGCATGTGGTGGTCCAATATACCTTCCCAGCCCTCTTCTTTGTCAGCCAGCCCTTATGGTTATCTCTGACAGAGAGAAGACTCGATATTATATATTTTGGACCTGGGATGGATGAAGAAATCAGGACACACAGAAGAACCTGACCAAGAAGCATGAAAGCTGATCCTGTTACTGTTCACCTTTGATGGGGCTTTAAACTGGTGCAATCTTATGATCCCTATTTTCTCATTAGTGAAAGGAAGATGTCCATATAGCTCACTGCAAATGCCTGGAGAAAGAGGGATAAGGGTTTGCACTGGTATAGCCCCCAAAGCATATTCATATCCAGTTTCCTTTTAAGATCCCTTGTTGAAAGGAAGATTGGGAAAATGGCAGTTTCTCCCCTTCACAGCTGAGGAATCCAAAATTCAGAGAATTTAAGTGGCTTCTCAGGAGCAAGTCAGGAGTAGAACTGGCCCCAGGCCCGATGCCCATTCCACTCCAACCCGCTGCCAATTTTTGCTATAAAAATTGATTGTAAATTATTCACAAAATATGGTGTTTCTTTTTATATATAATTTTATTGTTTCCCACTTTAACCAAAGTACTGCATATTCATCATAGAAGATTTAGAAAGAAAGAACAAATAAGTAAAAGGAAGAAAATCATGATCACCCATAACTCCATCGAAATGCAATGCTGCTTAAAGAAACAATAAAAAGATGTCAGACTGAATCACCTAATACACAATTCTGGGGTCACTGCAAAGATGATGGCGATCAGGAGTTACATCAGACACGGGGCAGCAGCCAGCCCTGGCGCTTTGGAGCAGAGCAGCTGTAACAAGGAGTCACACTATAGCAGTTAAAGGGAAAAGCAGAAAAGACTTCTAATTCTTTTTCTTAATTTGGCTGTGCCAGGCCTTAGTTGTGGTGTGCAGGATCTAGTTCCCTGATCAGGGATTGAACCTGGGCCCCTGCCTTGGGAGTGTGGAGTCTCAGCCACTAGACCACCAGGAAACTCCTCATACTGTTAATTTTTACGGTAAATGGTATGCGTTGGAAATGATTGAGCAGAGAGGGAAACAGCTGATGTTCTGAGAAACAAGAGTAGCACTGGAGCAGTAGGCTCAGGAGGTAGTGCCCCAGGGGAGGAATGGAATCTATGAGCTTTTTGTCTTGATCCCCTGGAGAATAAATGAGCACAGAATAGAAGGCAGGAGATGTGGTAGAGAGCCTATGGAAGTTCCTGGCTGATTCCTTCTTTCTTTCATTTTTTTTCAGTGTAATAGGACACAAGGTCTGAAAGGAAGGAGGAGGAGGGAATCTGGAGGCTTAGTGGAGAAAGGTGGATACAGCTGTCTCACAGCAGGAAAGGGGAGACAGCGTGGACTGCTCTGTTGAGTCCTCAACTCTAGCTTGGTGATTTTGTCCGGCTGCAAAGGCACAGGGCTGTAGAAGACAAATGATTACATTTCATCAGGTTTGGGGTGAATCGAGACAGAATGAAGAAGTAGGAGATGAGTAAGGAAGGTGGGTATGCAAAGGAATTGAGATGGTAAGGAAAGAGACGACTTCTGGGAAGTTAGAGAGAGACCTAACGTAGGTGGATCTATGACTAACAGATGAAGGGAGGCTGGAGCTGGTGTAGGAAAGGAAAGAAAGAGCTAAAAAGAGAGAAAGTCACCATCAAAGAGGTGGATGTTTACAATTGTGACTGTTGAAGGCGCAGCAGTTACTAATAAGGACAAGGGGTTTCACCTTGACGGTGAGTGACTAAATTAGGATGGGGCAGAATCATCAGCAACGGGAGCTCAGGGAATGGGGAGGCCAAAATACTGGAAACATCACTTAGGTCTATAATAAAATTATCAAGAATTGAGATAATACCTGAGAGTGTAATGGGAAATGGAGCTAAAGTTGCAGAGAAAACATGAATAGTGACTCAAAGATAAACGGATTCCCACTACACCAGACAGTAACACTGGAAACATCATTGAGTATTGTATCTTGAAATTCTGCCGATCAAAAAAGCATCTATAGTAAGGTATTAGGTGATCGCTCAGTCATGTCTGACTCTTTGTGACCCCATGGATGGAAACCACTAAGCTCCTCTGCCCACGGGATTCTCCACGCAAGAATACTGGAGTGGGTTGCCATTCCCTTCTCCATAGTAAGATATTGTGTAACATGAAGTAATTTAAGGATAGNAGGTGATCGCTCAGTCATGTCTGACTCTTTGTGACCCCATGGATGGAAACCACTAAGCTCCTCTGCCCACGGGATTCTCCACGCAAGAATACTGGAGTGGGTTGCCATTCCCTTCTCCATAGTAAGATATTGTGTAACATGAAGTAATTTAAGGATAGAGATTTCTTTTCAATACATAAGAAATCAAAGAAACAGGCAAAGGATATAAAAATCTTCAAATGCATACATTCCCAGCCTCTTCTACCTGGGTGATTCTATCATTTAAAGGTATACAGACATTTTGAGCGATACATCGTGTATCTTTCTCTAGAGAGTGCTGAGTTTTGCCCCTGTGGACATTTAAATTACCAGTGAATCACCTTGAACTAGAGGAAGCTTAGTTGTAGGCTTTGTTAGAGCAGGTCTATTTCAGCATCTTAGTCCTAAAATGTGACCTTTCCATGCAGTCTTTCTGCGATTTCTAATGGTAAGCCCAAGGGGTTTACCCAGCTCCCCTCAATCTCAGCAGTTTTCAACTCCCAATGCAACTTCTCTCCAGAAGGCAAAATTTCTGCTTAAGCACTTATAGTGAAGTGAAGTGAAAGCTACTCAGCCGTGTTCGACTCTGCAACCCCCTGGACTATACAGTCCATGGAATTCTCTAGGCCAGAATATTGGAGTGGGTAGCCTATCCCTTCTCCAGGGGATCTTCCCAACCCAGGGATCGAACCCAAGTCTCCCTCACTGCAGGCAGATTCTTTACCAACTGAGCTAGTGAGCTACTCTTAATTTCCCCCGGGATCCTAAAATCTCATCCTCAGTTCAGTTTCAGTTCAGTCACTCAGTTGTGTCCGACTCTTTGTGACCCCATGAATCGCAGCACACCAGGCCTCCCTGTCCATCACCAACTCCCACAGTTCACTCAGACTCATGTCCATCGAGTCAGTGATGCCATCCAGCCATCTCATCCTCGGTCATCCCCTTCTCCTCCTGCCCCCAACCCCTCCCAGCATCAGAGTCTTTTCCAATGCGTCAACTCTTTGCGTGAGGTGGCCAAGGTACTGGAGTTTCAGCTTTTGCATCATTCTTTCCAAAGAAATCCCAGGGCTGATCAACCTCATTCTATATTTGCTCAATTCAGGGGACAGTTCAGGAATGGAGGGAAGCTTGTATGCAGCTTTGATGGCCAAAGCTTTCTGGTATATCCTGCCTCAGTTAGTGTGAGGTGGCCAAGGTACTGGAGTTTCAGCTTTTGCATCATTCTTTCCAAAGAAATCCCAGGGCTGATCAACCTCATTCTATATTTGCTCAATTCAGGGGACAGTTCAGGAATGGAGGGAAGCTTGTATGCAGCTTTGATGGCCAAAGCTTTCTGGTATATCCTGCCTCAGTTAGTTGCTCTGACAGCCTTGAGAGTACGAGTGGCTTTCCCCTTGACCTCCTCCAGCACACAGAGCACCGACTGAGAAGCGCCCTCAGGAGAAAAGATTCAGGAAGCGAGCCTCACGCAATCCTGCCCCTCTGCTTCAAATGTCAAGTCCCTTTCAACTTCTGCCTGCTATCCATTGCTTTCTAGTGCCTTCAAACAAGTATTTCATAGAGTGTCCACAGTTTATACCAGCCGGAAGGGTTAGTCTAATAAAAGACAATTATTACTAGAACTGAAGCTCTCAGAACTAGCCTACTAAACACACATCACCTCTTGCTTCTTCTCTACTCAAAATCATGCAAAGACTCCCAGTCCACTCAGTGTAACAGTCAAAAGCCTCATAATGGATCTACATGATCTGGCCCCTGGTAGCAAGAAAGATGCTTCAGAGATTTCTTTTTTAAGCTGAGAGGATGAGAACAAAATGGGAGAGGTGCATTAGGAAATACCATGTGCAAAGGTGTAATAGCGTGAGACTTGGGAATTCAGGGAACACAGCAGAAGGCATGATGAGGACAGATGAGAGAAGAGTCTAGAACAGCATTTCTCATCCCTTAGTCTGCATCTGCCTGAACCAAGCCACTCACTAAAATGCAGGTCCCTTGGACAGTCTGATGCACAGCAGCTTTGAGAACTCCAAGCACAGAGAGGTAAACTAGCTCACAAAGGGCTCCGTGCACAGTAAAGAGTTGAGATTTTCATCTCTGAGAGATGGGAAATCATTAAGTACTTCTCAGTAAAGGCACCGAAGAAGACACAAGTGTGTCTCCATAACCAGATGCATTTCAAAATCATCTTCTCCTTGTCTTTTAGCCTAGGCAAGGAGCTTTCCAATATTCCAGAAAAATACAACCTTCCTTTGCATCACAGTAGACATTAAAATCAGGATGTGGNCTCACAAAGGGCTCCGTGCACAGTAAAGAGTTGAGATTTTCATCTCTGAGAGATGGGAAATCATTAAGTACTTCTCAGTAAAGGCACCGAAGAAGACACAAGTGTGTCTCCATAACCAGATGCATTTCAAAATCATCTTCTCCTTGTCTTTTAGCCTAGGCAAGGAGCTTTCCAATATTCCAGAAAAATACAACCTTCCTTTGCATCACAGTAGACATTAAAATCAGGATGTGGCACACAGTAGGTTCTCCATGAATGCTAAATAAATAAAACATAACACAGTTTATACAGTTGTCACCTCCACTCTATATATTTCCACACTCAATCGCTCTCTCTCTTAAAGGTCTTATTTATATATTCTTAAAGTCCCTTTCCAAGCTCTAAACCCATTCAGAAAGCCTTTGGATCCAGCATGCCTTCGTTCACCAAATTTATAGGAAGGACAGTCTTGAGCCATCTGGCGCCTATTTAATTTTTAACCACCTCTCCCTTGAAATATTTCTTTCTTCATTCTTATTTTGTCCTAAAAACTTGGCTATGAGCTAAACTGCGCCATCTGTGACTTCCAGTAAATACAACTGTTGCTAATGAAATTACCCAGTTTCATCATTTTGATTTAAACGCCTTGCCTGCTTTTCCTCTGACCTTTCGTTGCTTGCCATCAAACTCAAGCTTTTGTGAATTTAGATACATACATCCATGTAGGTCAGTCTTGAGGAATAAATCTTCTCTGTGAAGCATGAGAACCTGGGCCAAGCCCGCTCAGCAGGTTGACACGGGAGGTGGGGGCCAGGGCTGCACAGAGAAATATGGATGGCACTTGTGCCCATCCGTTCAATGTGCGCAGGGCCCCGGGGCAGACCCCCGCCATGTGACCAAGTGGCTGCTCGGTCTGGCTCTCCGGCCTCCCATTTGTTAGGATGCTGATGATATTAATGAGTTGGGGTGTTGGAGCCCATTCCTTGGCCTTTGGTGTTGGTTCCCCCCTGCCCAGGATTGCTTGACCTGATTGAAGAAAAGTTCAGAGACTTCAAACTTTGTTCAAGTGGGAAGAAGCTTTGGAAGAAACCAGGTCCCTCACTACTAAGCACAGCTTTTCCATTTAGGTAGCAGGCTGACCTTTGTCAACAGCCCCATTGAGGGAATGCAAGAGAATGAAAGAAGTATTCACCCATCAAGTTATTCTGTCATCATGTTGTCACTATCAGTACTGTTGCTTATTATATTAGATAATTAAAGATTTGGAGGGTATTATCAGTAACACAGAAGCTGACACTGAGACTTCACTGTGTATCAGACACCACCCTCAGCACCATACCTAATCAGTTCACTCACTCCTCACAACAATGCTATGTCTGAGGCTTAAACAGGTTAAGTAATTTGCTCCTGCTCATCACCTTGAAGCGTAATCACTTTGTATTTACTGGTGCTCTCTGTGTGCCAGATACTGTGGTAGAAACTGGGATATGAAACTGAAAAAAAATGTAGTCCCTCCACACTATGGAAGGGAGCAAGAGATAAAAGTGCAAATACACCATCTGAGTGAGGCTACAGTGGAGTAGGAAGAGACTCTGGGGTCACAGAAAGAAGAGGTTCCATGTAGCCAAGATTCATAGCAGAGGAGAAGTGAAACGGAGTTTGAAGGAGGAATGGGAGTTTGGCCCCAAAAGGTGAAAGGAAATGGAAAAGAGCCAGGGCAGAAAGAACTGCATGTTGGAAGGAGGAGAAGTGTGAAAAGCAGGCAAAGGAGGAGGAAGCACCACTGGGATGGAAGGTCCTGCCCAGGCAGAGGAGGCTGGATCTGGAGTGGGGCATCAACCTCAGGAAACACCAATGCTTTCTGTCACTGGGTCTCCACAATAAACTGGAGGGCTCGGGGGTCCTCCAAGGCAGCCCACCCATCAGATCTGGTTAATATCTGGCTTAAGTAGGCAGCAGCAGGACTCAGCTTTCATCACTCTGCTCTCATTAGCCTGCAAAACTTGTCTGTACCCCTAAATGGTCAAGTCTTCGGTACCGAGAGAAAATATACGATGGGCCCAAGGAGATTAAGCAGTAGCCCCAAAATTGCCCTACTGGACCCCCCATTCTTACCTCTATCTCTGCCTACCTTCTCTATCTCTACTTCCTTTGAGAATGCTAGTAGTACTGACCAGGAAAGAGATCTGTTAACAAAAGCTGTTTTCACTTCTACCAATTGCAAAAGTATGTCCAATCTCTGCAGGTATTTTGCCAGTGCAGTAGAACTTGAGTGAAGAGAAAATTTCCACAATCCAAAATGTACTCTATTGATTCTGCCTTCAGTTTCTACATCGCTTCTTTCTTAGGACATGGCTTTTAAAAGCTGATGCTAAAAAGAAAATGCTATAGATGAGGACTGACACCAGGAACAACTTCGTCAAGAGAATGTCTCAGATCAGCCAGTCTCCTCTAAAGGTGCTGAGGGGAGAGATGGGTGGGGTCAGAAAACCTTGTCTTGGAACCAAAATTAGCAAACATTTTCTGTAAAGAACTCAGCAGTAAATGTTTTGGGCTCTGTGGCCATTTGGTCTCTGTCGCAATTATTTAACTCAGTTATTGCAGCATGACAGCAACCACAGAAGATGCATGAATCAATGATGAATGGATGTGACTGAGCGCCAATAAAACTTTCCTTGTAAAAATGGGATGTGGACTAGACTTGGCCTGCTGGCTGTAGCTTGCTAACCACTGTATCAGAGATCCCCCCTATGACCGGTCAGTGGAGAGCTATAAAGGGAAAGTGAGTGACAATTTGAAAAGGGCTTTGAGGATGCTAAAACTGGGACCAGCCCAATTATTGTGCTATGCCCAAACGTATTAAAACCCTCAGAGAATGCTCCTGGGAATAACCCTTTTCCCTGACCTTCAAAAAAATATTCTCAGCATCATCTTGGCTGCATTCCTCATCTTCACCTGTTTTATCCAATCTCTCACTAAGCACTGCTATTTCCTCCACTTAAGTCTCTGAAACCAAAGCTTCAGAGGTTAAGAATCACATGCAGAGTTAGCTACATAGCAGTAAGTGACCAAGCCAGGACTTAAAACCAAGTCTGGCAGATACTAAGAACAGGTGAATGTCTTCACTGCATCTTCACTTTGCAAGAGCCCCTGGGAAATGTGTTTGGTGTAAAGCAGGCCAGGGTGCTAGATCTTTGGTAACAATACTTGGCCTCTCTGGAAACACTTTCCCCCGTGACCTTTGCCTTCTGTACTCACAGTTGGTCCCCCTACAAGCCTTGAGGAAGTTCCCTAGAAAATGAAACACATTTTTAAATATAAGTGTAATGACCTGTAGATACTGGGAATGCAGGCCGAGACACAAACTGTAGTGTGCAAATGGATGAGTCAGAATGTGAAATTTTAGGTGAACAGTTTAAGTTTCAAACAACTTTATCCAAAAGTAAAAATTCACATTAAAAAAATCCAGCATGGTCTGAAATAGATACATATGAGTCAACAAGAGCAGGAGGTGTGGGACTATTATTTATAATATCCTAACTTTATTCTCTGATCGGGACTTCCCTGGTGGCTCAGACTGTAAAGCGTCTGCCTACAATGCGGGAGACCGGGTTCAAACCCTGGGTCAGAAAGGTCTCCTGGAGAAGAAAATGGCACCCCACTCCAGTACTCTTGCCTGGAAAATCCCATGGACGGAGGAGCCTGGTAAGCTACAGTCCATGGGGTCGCAAAGAGTCAGACATGACTGAGCGACTTCACTTTCACTTTCAACTTTATTCTTTAATCATTCATACCCTATCTAAAAATGTTGAAGGTGACTTACATATACATGCAAACAATTAAAATAAGGATAAAAGGATTAGAGTTAAGTAATAAAAGAAGAGAGATGTTTGAACTGTAAAACCAAAGATTTTAAAATCGTGTAAGATAATCAGAATCACTTAAGTCTACAGAAACTTTTTTTCTAGTGCAAAACTAAAACCGTGGTTCTCAAAATGCAGGGTCCCTAGGAATGACCTGGTAAGCCTGTGTAAAACAGCTTCCTGGGATACCCCTGCAATTCTGACTCAGATGGTTTTGCCCAGGGCCAAAGAATCCACATTTCTCCTGTCAAATCTGTTAGTATTTGTTTAAGATATTTGGGTGCTCCAATGTTGGGTACATGTATATTTATGATTGTTACAGCTTCTTGAGGAATCATTATATAATGATCTTCTTTGCCTCTTGTCACCATTTCTACCTAAATATCTATTTCCTCTAATACAATTATAGCTCCTCATGCTCTCTTTCAGTTTCACTTACATGGAGTATCTTTCCCCATCTCTTCACTTTGAGCCTATCTGTGCCTTTAAAGTTAAGTAAACATCACATAGGCAGCATAAAGTTTGAGCCTGTGTTTTTTCCTTTCCCATACAACTACTCTATCCCTTTTAATTGGAGAATTTAATTTATTTACATTTAGAGTAACTATTGATAAGTAAGGACTTATTAGTACCATCGTATTAAATTTTTCTGGATATTTTGTAGTTTCTTAGTGTTCTTGTTCACCTTTGCTACTTTTCTTTATGAAATGGTGATTTTCCACAGTGGTATGTTTGATTCTTTTCCCTTTAGCTTGTGAGACTCTACACAAGCTTTTGTTTTGTGGCCAACATTAAGCTCAAGAAATCAGAAAGAAGAATCTAAGCCCCAACTTAGCAGAAGGAAAGAAATAATAAAAGTCAAGGCAGAAATAAAAGAAACAGAGAGAATAAAAAGAATAGAAAATATTAACAACACTAAAAGCTAATTTTAGAAAAGATAAAATTGGCAAAATATTAACCAAGCTAACTATGAAAAAAAGAGAAAACACTCAAACAAAATCAAATTAGAAAGAGGAGAGGATACAATTAATGCCACAGAAATAAAAGGGTCATAAGAGAATACCTTGAACAGTTATATGGCAACAAATTGAATTACCTAGAGAAACTGGATAAATTCCTAGAAACATACAACCTACCAAGACTGATTCATGAAAAAAATCAAACATCAGAACATATCAACAAGTAAGGACAATGGATCCATAATCAAAAAACTCCCAACAAAGCAAACAGCAAGACCAGATGAATTCACTGGTGAATTCTACCAAGTGAAAGTCACTCAGTCGTGTACAACTCTTTGTGACCCCATAGACTATACAGTCCTTGAAATTCTCCAGGCCAGAATACTGAAGATCCCCCTTCTCCAGGGGATCTTTCCAACCGAGGGGTCAAACCCAGGTCCCCCACATTGCAGGTGGATTCTTACCCAGCTGAGCCACAAAGGAAGCCCAAACATCCAAGTAATTAATACCAATTATCCTCAAACTCATCCCTAAAATTGAAGAGAATGAAACACTTCTAAATTCATTTTACAATGCCAACATTATCCTAATATCAAAGCCAGATAAGGACAATGCAAAAAAAGAAAACTAGAGGCCCGTATTGCTGATGCATAGAAATACAAAAATTCTCAAAAAAATACGAGCAAATTGAATTCAACATTACATTAAAAGGATACACCGTGACCAAATGGAGTGTTTTCCAGGAATGCATATGCAAATCAATAAATGTGAAACCCCAAATAATACAGTAAATCCCTACATATGAATGAGTTCCATTCCAAGAATGTGTTCATAATCTAGTTTGTTCATTAAGCCCAACAAAGTTAGCTTAGATACTCACCTAACACAATCAGCTATATGGTACTGTACTGTAATAGGTTTATAATACTTTTCACACAAATAATACATAAACACAGAAAATAAACATTTTGAATCTTACAGTACAGTACCCTGAAAAATACAGCATTACCAGCTATATCACCACTGCTTTTCCACTTGTTTCCTGACATTCTAGGCTTCAAATAAAGATACTATACTACTGTACTCTATACAGTATAGCAAAGTTTGCTAAAATACAACCACTTATAGGATATGCATGCATGTAACAATGTATGCTAGATATGTGACTAACTTACATGACTGGGCATGCAAATGCATGTTAGCATCTTTGAAAGTCTGAAAACTGAAGGTTTGTATGCAAGGAACTTACTGTATAATAAAAGAAAAAAAATTATATGATCACCCCAATAGATGCAGAAAAACCATCTGACCAAGCACCACATGCTTTTACAATAAAAAACTCTCAACAGATTGGATACAGAAGGAGTATACCTCAACGTAATAAAAGCCATATATGACAAGCCCACAGGCAACTCATCCTTAACAACAAAAGGTTGAGACCTTTTACTCTAAGATCAGAAATAAGTCAAGGGTGTCCACTCTCTCTACTCAACTCAACATAGTACTGGAAGTCCTAGCCAGAGCAATCAGAAAGAAAAAGACACAAAAGGCATCCAAACTGAAAAAGAAGAATATAAAACTGTCTTTGTTTCCAGATGAATCTTATACATAAAAAATTCTTAAGACTCTACTAAAAAACTGTGAGAAATAATCAACGAATTAAGCCACCGGATATAGAATCAATACACAAAAGGATGTTGCATTTCTATACATTAACTATAAAAAGAAATAAAGAAAACAATCTTATTTATATTAGCATCAAAAATAATAAGATATTTAGGAAAAAATTTAACCAAGAAGATAAAATATTTGTACACTGAAGCTATAAGGTTTTGATGAAAGAAACTGAGGAAGACACAAATAGAAAGATGTGCCATGTTAATACACCAGAAGAATTGATATTATTAAAATGTCCATAGTATCCAAAACCTCTACAGATTCAGTGCAATCCCTATTCAAAATTCCAGTGGTGTTTTTCATAGAAATAGAAAAAAGACCTAAGTTTGTATGGAATCACAAAGACCCTGAATCACAGCACCCCTGAGAAAGAACAATGCTGGAAACATTCCACTTTCTGATTTCAAACTATATTACAAAGATACAGTAATCAAAACAGTATGGTATTAACATAAAAAGAGACCTGTAGAGCAATGGAACAGAATAGAGAGCCAGAAATAGACCCTCACATATATAGTCAACTAATATTTGACAGTGGAGCCATAATTCCTCAATGAGGAAAGTGTCTTCCCTAAAAGATATTGGGAAAACTGGATACCCACATGCACAAGAAAAAGCATCTTGCACTACTATCAAAATGTACTTGAAATGGGTTAAAGATTTAAACATAAGACTCACATGTATAAGAATGGGTATCTTGCACCACTCACAAAATTTACTTGAAATGAGTTAAATACTTAAACATAAGACTTGAAACCATGAAACGCCTCAGAGAAAACATAGATGGAAGCTCCTTGACATGGATTGGCAATGGATATGACACCAAAAGCACAAGCAACAAAAACCAAAATTAATCATGGAACTACATCAAATTAAAAAGATTCTGTACAACAAAAGAAACACTTAACAAGAAGAAAAGTCAGTGTATGGGATGGGAGAAAATGTTTGCCAATAATATACCTCTAGTTAAGGATTAATATCCAAAATATATAAGGAACTCACACAATCCAACAGCAATTAGAAAAAAAATTTTTTTTAATGGACATAGGAACTGAATAGACATTTTCAAAGAAGACATACAAATGTCTAATAATTCTCAGCATCACTATTCAACAGGGATATGCAGATCAAAATCACAATGAGGCATCATTTCACACCTGTTAGAATGACTATAAAAGCCAAAAACATCAAAAAAAAAAAAAAAGACATGATGACAGAGATGTGGAGAAACTGAGAAATTGACAGAGATGTGGAGAAAAGGGAACCCTTGTGCACTGTTGGTAGACTGTTAATTCATGCAGCCACTATGAAAAACAGTATGATGGTTCCTCGAAAAATTAAAAACAGAACTGCTATATGATCTGGCAATCTCACTTCTTGGTATATATGCAAAGCAAATAAAAGAGTTATCTGCATTTTCATGTTTATTGCAGCACTATACACAACAGCCAAGATATGGAAACAAACCAAGTGTCCAGCAGTAGATAAATGGGTAAGGAATATCTGGAGTGTACATACAATGGGATAGTTTTCAGCCATGAGAAAGGAGAAAATCCTGCCATTGGGGATGACACGGATGCCTTAAGGGCATTATGCTAAGTGAAATGTCAGATAAATAAAGTCAGATACTTTATGTTCTTAAGTACATGTGGAATAAAAAAAATTAAAAAAAAATTTTTTTGCCTAAAAAAGAAATTAAAAAATAAATAATAAAATAAAAAAGTCTAACCCATAAAAACATAGAGTAGGATGGTTTTATCAGGAGCTGACAAGTGGAGTGAATGGGGAGATGTTAGTCAAAGGGTATAACCTTTAAGTTATAAAATGAAGGCGTTCTAAGAAACTAATATACAGTGTGATGACATCTCCAAAATATGAGGATACTCTTCTCAACTTTTCTGTACAGCAGAAATTAACACAGCATTGTAAATCAACTAGATTTGAATAAAATGCATTTTTTAAAAAAGAGCTACAGATCACATGTCCTGCTCCTCCTCTTCTCTTGATCTTCTGCCATAGCCTCAAATAAATCTCATTCCTCCAAATACTACTCTACTTGTCTTTCTGAATGTCTGCTGCTCTGGGTGTCTTCTGTGCACCCCAGGCTCCCCCTTCTCTACCTCTCTGTGACCCAAAATCAGAGCACATGGGCCACACCAAAAGCTTCCTTGCCTTTCAAGCTCTGGTCACTTTCTGTTGGATCACAGAGTACCACAGGCTACATTCACTCACCTGCTAAAGCTTCCAGCTCCTGACCGGCAGCCCCTGCCAGGCCACCCACTCCAGTTTCCAGTAACCACTCTCGCCTGTGCTCCTGCAAGCCTAGGTGGGATTCCCTATCAATGTTAACCTTGGTTAAAAGGGGTAGGCTGCTATTTTTTTCTTCCCTTTCATTTCGCTCATACCCTCGTAAATCAATTTCCCAGTGCTGGGTGCAGGGGAAAGGATGGTGTCATGGCCAATCAAGAAAAGAAAAAGGGGACTTCCCTGGTGATCCAATGTGTAAGACTCCATACTCCCAATGCTGGAGGTCCTGTTTCAAACCCTGGTCAGGGAACTAGATCCCACTAACTGCAACTAAGGTCCAGTGCAGCCAAAATAAATAAGTAAATAAAATATTTTTTTAAAAAAAGAAATGAAAAAGCTGTTAGACGCCATACCACCTTCACAGTATCTGAGGGCAACCTCATGTGTTAGGGCAGGTAGCAATCTCATTACTGTAAGAAAGGGAAAAATTGGGGGGAAAAAAATCATTAACAGAACTTCACAACACAGTTTAGCAACTTTCCCCCTTCTGTGTGCCCAGGGTATAAGTGAGATAATCAACAATAAAAGTATGCTAAACTTGGTTTTTAAAAGTGCACTAAAAAGAATAAATACCTAAAGTGATGATGAGTTCTGTGAGTAAAATCAGTTTTTCCTGTCTGTAAAACTAAATATAATCATCTATCCCTACATTTAAAAAGCTTACCAAGTGCTTGTACACATATTTTCTCATTTGTGCTCCTCACATCAACCATAGAAAGTGGTTAGTACTGTTCCCTCCACTCATGAAAGGTAGAGAAAGAGGCTCTGAAAGTTTAAGGGGTTTGCTCACAGACTCACATAGGTGGTACAGGCAGGCACTCAGGGCTCTACTTGCAGCATGAGTCTAGCTCAGGGAAGGAATATATTGCCTTGCCAGGCTGGCCAATAAGTTTCACATTATACCAAACCCATTGGTTGGCTGTGGTTGGCTAGAGTCCTGTGTTGTAAAGGATTCTGAGGCTGAGTGTGGACTCAGAGAAAAGAGTATTGTGCTTAATTAGCGTCCAACAAGACACAGCACTGAGAAGCAGTAGCTTCACTCCCTTTTGTCTGCTAACCATGCACAGGGTTTGAGAGCATGGGCTTTGGAGGTGCACAGACCTCTAATAAGGCCTGCTCCACTCAATATTCTGGGCCTTGGTCTTCTCATCTACAGTCAAAGACCAAAATATCAACTGCCTCAAGGAGTTGTTTCTTTTCTTTCCCTACCTAAATTTATTTTCACGAGAAAAGAAGCTGTTATACTCATCTGAGAGAGCAAATCAATCAGAGAAAACTATTAAGAAGACCCATTCTAACCCTAACAACTGAATAAAGTAGCAGACTGCAGGAGGGGAAAGGTTGGGCTTAGACACTGGAACCCTGGAGTCTGGCCCAGTCTTGCTTTTATAATTTGTTCTAGAACTTCAGAGAAGTCCTAGAAGAGCTGTCATGCCTAAAGTAAGCCCAGTGGAATGTACTGTTCATAGAGTTTCTATTAGACACAGGCTACATGATTGGATGGCACTTAAAAATCAGTAGGGAATAATCCAATATAATTTATCAGCCATCCTTAGATGTGTGTCTTCTTTGCAGATCTTGAGGAGTTCTGTATGAGCTGTGTCATGGTAAGCAAGTTAATTTTCCTAAATAAAGTTTTCTTAATGTCTGTAATCAGATTGTTGAAGCAAAGGATTTTTGAAAAAAAACTTCTGTATTGGGGAAAGGATTATGGGAATGATTCTTGTCCATTTCTCCACTTCTTATAGGGTTATACCATCTTTCTAATAATGCCAATAATAGGAATAAAGGATTTAACATCTGTTTGAAATGTTCATCTCCTTAGAATCAACTTATTTTTCTCTTCTTACTTTTCCATTGCCTTTGATTTCCTCTCTTACTTTGGAAGTTTTAGTAACGCAACTTATTTATTTATTTTGGTAAGTGGCTCTGTCTAGCAGAAAGTGGGGTATGTGTATTGTGCACGTGTTTAGTTCCCGATGATGACTGAAAAGTGAAAATGAAAGCCTTAGTCACTTAATTGTATCTGACTCTTTGCAGCCCCATGGACTGCAGCTTGCCAGGCTTCTCTGTCCATGGAGTTCTTCAGGCAGAAATACTAGAGCGGGTAGCCGTTCCCTTCTCCAGGGGATCTTCTCGACAGGGATTGAATCCGAGTCTCCCGCATGTCAGGCAGATTGCTTAGCAGCTGAGCCACCAGAGAAGCCTGATAATGACCGAGGTGTACCTGAAAGATATGAAAGCTCCTCATGCCCAGGAGCCCATCTTTTTTTCTAACAGTGGCATCTGTGGCTCTCATTTGTCTTTTCTGTGATAAATGTTCCTGGGAGGGACAGCAGCTTAAGCCCCCAAGCCCTGGGACACCTGAGTCGATTATAGATTTCCCAGAAGCTACAAGAGTATTTTGTGAGTGCTAAGACCCAGAGGAGGGTAAGAAGGTGCTTGGAACAGGAAGGCTGTTGAATTGTCAAAGGATTCCAGAGGTCTGGTCCCAACTGAAGCTCAAATATAGAATGATGTGCCTCTCAAATTCCTCTATCTCAAAGCACAAGGTTTTAAATTAGATATGCATCAACCATCAGAACCATCATATTCATAGGACTTCATTACTTACAATGTGTATAGGTACAATTCACATCTTAAAAACTTTTGTAAGTAATAAAATCATTCTCACTTGGTCAGAGGCAATGTAACTGAGCAGGACCCTGTGAGGGCTTCCCAGAACAGGACTCCACCCACTCAACCCCATGTCTCCTACCTGCCTTTTGTCTGTAGAAAAACTTTAGTCAAAATAAATTTAATCAGAGAAGTGAGAAGATGCAGAAAGAAAGGAAAACAGTCACGCAAAACAAAACAATAATTGTTCTGCTATTAAACAAAGTCAAGGACCTTTAGTTCCTCCTCAAGGGCTGTAGATAATATTCTGAGTCAGGTCCTTTGAGCTGTTTTATAGCTACTGAAACCCCCACCAGATGGAAAAAGTTAACTGTCTACTGCCCAAAACTATGTACACCCCAGATCAGTTAGAACCAGAAGGTTGATGATGTTAACTCCTGATTACCTCACCAATCAGAAGCATGTCCACAAACTGATCACATGTATCACAAGCTCCCTCCCTCACCTTGTCTTTATAAACTTTTCCCTGAAAGTCTTCGAGGTGTTTGGGACATTTAAGCACTAACTGCCCTGGACTCCTTGCTTGGAGCCTGCGGTAAAAACCACGGTCTGGCATCAGTAGATTGGCTTTACCGCACACAGGTAAGCAGGCCCAAGTTTGGTTCCACAAAAGCAATGTAAGTTGAACTCAGGTCTGTGTTTTTCGCTCAGGATAGATGGCATGTGTTCTCCTATTCACTCTCTAAATCTGGAAAAATGTGTTTCATGTGTCCAGATCTCATGTACTTCTAATTTTCTCTTTTGATCAGTCAAAATGTCATTGTGAGACCCAACAACAAATGAATGAATGAATATACATATATACACCTATAATATTCATTATATATATATACATATACACAAACACACACACATAAAACACGTATCTCACAGCCCACAAATCTTGTTTAAGTGGCTCTTTCAGGAAGATTTATAACACTTTGCTTTACAAAGAAAGTCTAAAAAAGAAAGAAAATGAAATGAAATAATGACTGTTCCCTAGTGCAATTACTGTGTCAAATATTCCCCTAGGGAAAGGAATTTGCTCTTATTGCGAAATAAATTAATATAGAAACCAGACTCCTGCGGTAACTTTTCTTTATCCCCAGGCAGTATTTTCCCACTACCGTTTTCAGAATTCACTTTTGGCGATTCACATATGGGAGGTTGGAAATAGCTAGAAATTGTATGTTAGAATTTCAAATATATTCCCATTTCCAAAAATGTTAGCAGCTCCCCAAATTATCAGGGTGCGCACAATCATTTAGAGATCGCCTGCCCCAGAAATCAACTGCTTCTCTTCTTCATCCACAGGAAGAATAAGAGCTTTGTCCTACCATCCACTCAGCTGCCACAAATTTCTGTCCCTGTAGCTACCATGTGCCCAGAAAATTTGGAAGTACAAGGCCCTTTAGGCTGTAAGAAAAGTGCAGAAACAGCCAAGCATAGTCTTTTCCCCATATCCATAAGTCAGCCTTCACTGGACACCTTCACTACCCAGGCTGCCAGCACAAGCTCTGTGTGATTCCTAATTAGGTGTTCACTGCTCAATGAATACTCCATTAGCCTCACACTCTCTTAACATCAAACCACTGGACAAAATTCACTTCATCTCAGCCATGCTATGAATGAACTTACAATCAATGGTTGAAATCCATGCTGGCTGAAATTCACTCTAAGCTAATCTTAAATCAACATCACAAGGCCAGTGTATGCAAAATTGACTAGGGAGAGTCTTAATCAAACTACAGAGCAAAGCAGAGTCTTGAGGAGAAGGTTGGTTATTCAGTGGGGGGAAAGGGACAGGGACAGGAATCTGGACTATACAGTGCAAATAAGTATTAGGCCTGGAAAAAAAAAAGCTAAAGACTGTTCTTTGTTGACCTTTATGATTTAAGCATCTGTGCCTGGCCTCTTTGTGTCATGGGAGCCTTGATGATGAACTAGTTCAAATCTCCTAAAGTAGATCCCTCCAAGGCAGGTATTTTATCCCTTAAACGTAAAAATGACAAGAAGACATAGCATCAACTTACATTTACTTAGTTCTTACTACGTGCCAGGTTTTGAGCTAAGAGCTTTGTATGTTTAGCATGCTTAGACTACACAGCCTGAAAGGTGGGTATAATTATTATCTTCATTCATTGGGAAAGAAAACTGAGGCCTAAGAACATAGCTATCACTGCAAAGAACAGAGAGCCAGCAAGCCCTGCAGATCAGAGGCCCTATGTCCTATACCATGAGCACTGTCTACTAGAAGGATTTTCAAATGCCAACAGCCTCAATAATAATTAGTATCATTATGGATCATTTAAATAAGCACCAGCTGTGTTCATCTGGGATGGGTGTGTATGAAAGTATAGTGTATTTTTACTCTATTATTTTTGGAGTCAAACTGACTTGTATGTGAAACATTGGTACAGGGTAGTAAACTGGTGAAGAGCCAAGCTGTGGCGTCAGATGCTCTCAGATCAACTTTATGCTTGCTACTTGCTGTGTGACTTTGCACAAGTTACTTGACCTCTCTTAGCCTCATCTATAAAATGAAAACAATTATGGTACCTACTTAATAGGGTGATTGTGAGAATAAAGGAGATCATCTAAGGAAAGTGCTTAGAATGGTGCCTGATGCATAGTGAAAGTTAAATAAACCTTAATTTTTAATTGTCAGTAGGTAGGCAACCAGTCAGTCCTAAAGGAAATCAACCCTGAATATTCATTGGAAGGACTGATGCTAAAGCTGAAGCTCCAACACTTTGGTCACCTGATGTGAAGAGCTAACTCATTGGAAAGACCCTGATGCTGGAAAAGATTGAAGGCAGGTGGAGAAGGGGATGACAGAGGATTAGATGATGATGTTAGCATCACCAACTCAATGGACATGAGTTTGAGCAAACTCTGGGAGAGGGTGAAGCACAGGGGAGTCTGATGTGCTGCAGTCCATGGGCTCATAAAGAGTAGGACACAAATGAGAGACTAAACAATAAAAGTAACCAGTATGACTCCTTCACTAAAAATATGAGTGGTTACACTGTGGTTGTACACCTATAATCTTAAGATGATAGACTTCTCTTTTTTTATGGTGTTGATTGAGTTAGTTAGCCGATTAGTTTCATTGGGCATTTCAAAGAATGCATCTATGGACCCATTTTAAGTATCTTCTGTGAATTGCTTGGACTAAAGGAGACAATGCACTGGGGGAGGGACCACAGAAACAAGAAGGAAAGTAAACAGCATTGTAAAATTCTGAGAAGTTATAGTTTCCTCTAAAGAGAATATTAAGGGATTATATTCTTTTCTATTAATTCTTACATCCTCATTGTACAGAACTGAGAAAACAGAAAAATGTACAGGAACATTTTAAAGACAAGAAGAACATTCATTCCCATTATCATAACACTGCTGCTATTTTGAGACGAGACACTAAGCAGTAAGCACTGGCAGGCCAACTGAGAAGAGAAAGTGGCCGTTCTGATTGGTTAGTGCCTCCCCTAACAGTTGTTATCTGTTTTGAATATTGCTCCTATGCTTGTGTGTATATTTCATCCCTGTGCGTTTATTTTTAATTACATGAGAAACATACT
Organism: Oreotragus oreotragus; assembly: GCA_006410675.1. NCBI lineage: Eukaryota > Metazoa > Chordata > Mammalia > Artiodactyla > Bovidae > Oreotragus > Oreotragus oreotragus. The sequence continues at coordinate 291,524 of SJYX01005133.1, forward strand.
GAATATTGGTTTGTTCATATTTTTTAATTGTTGTTATCATGTATAATGAACTTTTCCTACCAGCAGACATTCTTTGAGGGCATCATGTTAAAATCATTCACTAATAATGCAAGCAAATAGATATGCTATAATTTATTTAACTGTTCTATTACTGTTCAATATTCATGTAGCTTCCATTTTTTGCTACTATAAATATCTTTATACATAAAATTTTGAGTAGCTATGTGTTGTCATTTGAGCAGCTATGTGTTGTCATTTGAGCACATATTTACTTCCATACTAAAATAACATTTTAGTTTTGGAACAAGTTGTTACTTCTACAAATCACTGGTTATTTGGTATGTTTGTGAGATTCAGTTTTTTTTTTTTGTTGTTGCTTCAGTCAGTAAGTTGTGTCTGACTCTTTTGCAGCTAGAATGAAATTTATACCAGCCTTACATGTAATATTGGTTTCCCAGGTGAAGAAAATACCTGCCAATGCAGGAGATACTAGAGATTTGAGTTCGACTCCTGGATTAGGAAGATCCCCTGGAGTAGAATATGGCAACCCACTCCACTATTCTGGCCTGGAAAATTCTGTGGACAGAGGAGCCTGGTGGGCTACAGTCCATGAGATCACAAGGAGTCGGAATCTACTGAGCACACATGCCCACATATACTATTAAATGTAAATAAATGCAAAAGCATCCTTTAAAAGGTAAATTGCTATAAACTATGTTATTGTTGTTATTTATGGTAGTACTAGTATCAATTGCTGATGTTATAAACTCTCTGGATTTTACCTTGACTTGAAGATTTTTTGACTTTTAACAGATTTATTCCTCACCTAAACAACATGATAATGCAATTTTATTTGTCTCCACCTAAAGATATGTCATCACTCCATGGGAAATAGATGGGGAAACAGTGGAAACAGTGTCAGACTTTATTTTGGGGAGCTCCAAAATCACTGCAGATGGTGACTGCAGCCATGAAATTAAAAGACGCTTACTCCTTGGAAGAAAAGTTATGACCAACCTAGATAGCATATTCAAAAGCAGAGAATTACTTTGCTGACTAAGGTCCTTCTAGTCAAGGCTATGGTTTTTCCTGTGGTCATGTATGGATGTGAGAGTTGGACTGTGAAGAAGGCTGACTGAGCGACTTCACGTTCACGTATTCTGTTTCCACAGATTTGAAGATGCACCAAAGGACTCAGTTATTAAAAAAACACAAAATGGTGTGCAGACATGCTTTGTCTGTGTCTAACATCTTTTTAAAAGAGGGGTAAGTTTGAACACCTTTCCCACAGTCCCCACTGCTCGTAGCCAGGCAGGCTCTCCATTACCTACCCGGTCTGGCAGTCACTGAGTTAAAGAATGGCTCCTGACCTCTAGGTACCTTTCCTGCTAAAATGTCCTGTGGTGCTTTCTTTTCCAACACCCACGTCTTCTTCCACCTTGCCTCCTTCTTTGTTCTCTTCCCCGTCTCCATCTCCGCCAGCGGGAAAGCTTGCCAGGGGCTTAGCTTTTAAAGTCTGCCATGGTTTCTGGAGACAGAACTCCTTTGGCTTTATCCTTTTGTTGCTTTTCATTCTCACCTTGACAATAAGGACATGATTCTCAGTTTTACTCGGTAGCTTGGTTTACTGTTAACTGAAGTTTCCCCTCTTTCTTTGCAGCAGCTGTTCTCATTCTTCTAACCAGTTTTTAAAAGGCTTGAATTTGGAAATATGGTTGCTGTGTGCCTCTTCAGAGATTCATCCATAACTGTCAGAGCCTTTTCATTCCCTGGCTTTTGTATAGGTTTCTTTTATGAGCAGAGTAATTTGCATTTGTCTTTAATTCTTAATTTGTCTTTGCATTTGCTGTGGATGTAACGTGCAGCTGAATTTGCATTTTCTTTTCACTTCTATTCTCATGGACTGGGGCTGTCTGAGGTGTAAACTACAGAGAGATTCAGGAGACTGTCTGCTGAACGGTAAACTTGGCTCTTCTGGTTTCATCTTATCTCACCTTCCCCTCACCTGAGTTGTCTTATTATATTTAGATGTTCTAAAATGTGATCAAATATAGCCTATGTTTTCCATTCCACGGGCTGCTTAATCCCGTTAACGGAATATTAGACCTTTAAATAGCAGTTGTACTCACTTATCAGGAGAAGAAATCCTGTTTAAGAAGATACTATTAGATTCTGGAATATAGAATGCTTGGGATTTAATTCTGTCCCTACCGTTAACCAGCTGGGTATGCAAAGAGTTGGACACGACTGAGCGACTGAACTGAATTGAACTGATATAACCTATACATTTCTGGTACTCAATCTGTCTGTAAAAAGGGATTAATAGCAATGTTTCTGGGTATTTCTCAGAGTTCTTCTGAGTTGCAATGAGTAGGATGGGTATGGAACCCTATAAGAAGCATCATATTCTAGACCAATATGAAATACAGTGTCCTGAGGACTGCAAGCAGTACTGCCCCTGAGAACTCTTTTTAATTTCTGCTTGGTTGATGATAGAGCTTTGGTTCCATGGAATTTCACCAACAATGGCCACTATGTTTCAGATCATATCACAGTTTCCCAGTGAGGAGGAAAGGACCAGTTTAAAATCTACCTACAATCTCACGCTAGGGGCTTCTCTATTGCTGTGAAATAACGTTTAAACAGAAGGTTAATGCCTTACACTAAACCTGTAGTCCTAATGTGCCTACAAAAAGCATTAGTTCTAATTACCCTTTGTAGAGAGGCAGCCTAGAAGTGGCCCTATATATTCTAACATTCAATTAAAGGGCTGTTCTTGAGAAGTAGATTTTTTTTAAACTGTTGTGTAGAATATTGAGAATTATTAGTTGCTTCTATAGTCCACTCTGCGGTAATATGCAATTATTTTGCCTCTCAAAGAGAGAGAATTTCTAGTCAGCATGAACTAATTGTACTGTATACAGAGGCAGTTTTTAGCAATGTCCAGTGATTTCTCCTCACTGCTTTTCTTTGTCAAGAGTTTAATCAACAGAAGGCCCTGGAGGGAGGAGAGGGGTATCTAGATTTCCTCTAAAATCTGTAAGGTCCTAGAGAAAGGATGAGCTCCTCAAACCATGAACCTCTTTCTTCCCCCACACTCATACTGCCCTGGGATTAGGCCTTTCTCTGTTTGGAACTAGGCCTTGAGACATAAGGAGTTGATGAATTCATCTGAATCAAAGGTTCAGATAGTTTAGATAGTGGGGCAGTTTATTCAAGAATCCATTCTCCCTCAATTCTTTCTGTCACCTCTTTATTATTCCCAGAACCCTTGTTTCTGGGTTTTTAGGAAGAGAGAGGATCTCAGATTACTTTTCAGAGACCACTGCTCCAGATGGTTCAAGTATGGGTAAGAAGGACTCCTGATGGGAATCTAAGTCCATTGCTCTTGAGACACACCCCAAAACTTGGAGGCCAGAGTATAAGAGAAGAAGAAAAAAAGTTCAGTCTAAGAAGTCAGAAAAGGTACAGATACCACATGCAAAGAAAAAAGAAATCCAAACCAAAACACAGTAGTGTTGGATAAACTGAAGACAACATTGCTTTTTTCGAAATTTTAGAATGAAAGTTTAGGTTTACAGAATTATATTTTATTTCTAACTTAGGAGCAACATTTCATTGAAGCAGGAAGGTTCTTCACTGCAGTCTCTGTAGTTGCAAAAGACACTGCTGTTTTCTAGGGGTTTAACAGAACTTTTTGACACTGTGAGCACTTAACAGTAAATCAGAGTTTAGGAAGTGGGTTTATTGTCCTATTTATCTTTGTCTGGGTAGATGAAATGCAAACTTCATTTCAACTGATTTCTTTGGAAGCAGCTTCCCAATTTCTTTGGTTGGAGGACGGGCCATTTGTACTTTACAACTTGATGGGCATCAGCCGAGCAACTATAAATTCTCTTCTGACCTAATCTCTCACCTAGAGATGGGTTATTTTCTTTCTGGATTGCTGACTGATTTCCTTCCTGCAGTGCTGGAAAGCCTTGTTCAAAGATCTCAAAGCCTGGCTGCATCTCTTTCCTAATGAAGCACCCTTAGCTTGAAGCTGGGGGAGAAGGTCCATCTGGCTTCTGCCATATGTGTGTATGCTGTCACACCAGTAAACACGGCAGAGTTTGCCGACAGTGCGGAGTTTCAGTTAGTCAGTCATAAATTAGAGATGAGATATGCTGTGTTCCTGCTGCTGCGAGCTTTCACACTCCAGAAAGGAATCTCTACTTACCTATCCTAAAGAAGAAGAAAATGTGGATCAAGAAACCGTCAGAGGGGATGCCACACCAAGTCAGATGCACACACACTGTTTAGAGATGGGGAGAATGTACACAGGCTCAGGAAATCAAAATCATTTCCGAAGCACCTGCTTTGTATCTGTTTATCCAGTTGGTACATCGGCTCTTTTGTTTCAAGCCATATATATGTAACCAATTACGTTTTTTTCCCCACTTGGGGTGGGTGCTGGGGAACAACTCCTTGAAGAATCTTAAAACCATTCTTAAACTGGGTGAACATATGTGTAGTTTCCCCCCAAATGTGCTCTATTTGTGTCTGATAATCAGATAGGGAGAAAATAATTAAATTTTAATGCATCTGTCTTTTTAAAGAGAAAAGTGCTTTCTGACTCTTGATGGCAAGATTTCATTATTATGATTTTAATGGTTTTAGATTAAAGGAGAGTTTACATTTAGGCTGCAAAGAAGCACAGCTAAACGATTCCTCTGACATCTTTGTTTCATTTATGGGCTTGTGTGGAGGTGTGTTTTAATGTATTACATTTAAAACAGACTGTGATACATTAGAGTATTTAAACATCCTAAACCAGAATAGCTTCAGATAACACTGCTATCTTGTATCTGACAGTATCACCATGAGAAAGTCACAGCTTCTAAAACAGATTATCACATGTTTTTATCCTGAACATCCATTTCACCCAAGAGGTTCTGTGACCACCACATATCTCCAAACCTTTTCACTTCAAAAAAGAGTAAAACCTTCAAATTCTTTCAGTGCTACAATAACTGGAAAACTATGGCAATCTATTTCATTTGATTATTTCAGAACTGGTCAGACCTTGACCTCAGGTAAGTTTTGTTTCTTTGAGGTTGAGATTTAAGGCAGTGAAAGAAAGGTGATGATGGATATTGTGAGCAGAATAAGTTAAATTTCTAATTCATAAAAAAAGACTAGGAAAAAGGAGGAAAGGGAGGGCCAAGATTGTGGCTTGCAAATAAAGGGAGCTGTTGATTTTATTCCAGTACCAGAAATAAAGACTATAAGCCCTTTGAAATTTCCTGTTTGATATCCTAATAGGATTGGCATGTTTTTAGAAAAACTTCAGGCCCTGTATATATAAATGGTTGTAGCTATCATTTGGTAACACCAAAAATTATGCTGCTGCAGTCAAATGCAGCTGTCCCTTCAAAAGCCATGTCTACCTCAAAATGTCATCTTATTTGGAAATTGGTTATTTTTGGATGTAACTAATTAAGGGTCAAGATGAGGTCATATTGGATTAGGGTTGGCCCTAAACTCAATGATTAGTGTCCTTATGAGAAGAAGGGAGGACACAGAGATATAGAGAAGAATGAAATGTGAAGAGGAAGGCAAAGATTGGAATCAGCCATCTACATGCCAAGGGACCCTAAAGACTGCTGGCAACCATCTGAAATCAGAAGAGAAGCATGGATCAGCTTCTCCCTCAGAGCTTCTAGAAGAAGCCAGTCTTGCTGATACCTTGATTTTGGACTTCTGCTATTCTGAGGCACCAAGTTTGCCATAATTTGTTTTGGGAGCCCTAGGAAACCGATATAGTTGTTCAACAGTTTTATTCTAACAGTTAATAGCCATAGCTTCAAGTGCTTTACCAAACTAAACACAATTATTTTCCTACACTGAATCTTTCAAGCACTGTCAAAACTGGATTTATGGGAACCTCTTATGAAAGGAGTTTTTGCAAAGGGGACCCCAGTGCTTCTTAGTTTTCTGTGGCAAGGTAAGGGCACAGGAGTCCACAGTGCTCCGCAGTGTGCAGTGCCCTGTGCCCCTTCTTAGTACAAATTCCTATACCATCTTTAGTGTGGAAGAATGATAGCTGTGGTCCAGCTCTCTATACTTGGAGGACCATGCTCCTTGTTTCGGGAGGGTATGTAGAGAGTCTAAGTCATCATTATAATAGAGAGGAGAGGCCTCAGTAGTCATCTGACTAGGCCTCTGGGTGAGAAGACATGATGTTTTAGTAAACTAGCTGACTGCATTTCCCAGAACACTCCCAGGTGAAAGCATCCTATTGACATTAATGCCTGTTTACGGTTCAAGATTCGTTCAGTCCTGGATCTTCTTTGGAAGGAATGATGCTGAAGCTGAAACTCCAGTACTTTGGCCACCTCATGCGAAGAGCTCACTCATTGGAAATGACTCTGGTGCTGGGAGGGGTTGGGGGCAGGAGGAGAAGGGGATGACCGAGGATGAGATGGCTGGATGGCATCAATATTCAAAAGCAGAGAATTACTTTGCTGACTAAGGTCCTTCTAGTCAAGGCTATGGTTTTTCCTGTGGTCATGTATGGATGTGAGAGTTGGACTGTGAAGAAGGCTGAGTGCTGAAGAATTGATGCTTTTTAACTGTGGTGTTGGAGAAGACTCTTGAGAGTCCCTTGGCCTGCAAAGAGATCCAACCAGTCCATTCTGAAGGAGATCAGCCCTGGGATTTCTTTGGAAGGAATGATGCTAAAGCTGAAACTCCAGTACTTTGGTCACCTCATTCGAAGAGTTGACTCATTGGAAAAGACTCTGATGCTGGGAGGCATTGGGGGCAGGAGGAGAAGGGGACGACTGAGGGTGAGATGGCTGGATGGCATCACCGACTTGATGGACGTGAGTCTGAGTGAACTCCGGGAGTTGGTGATGGACAGGGAGGCCTGGCGTGCTGCGATTCATGGGGTCACAAAGAGTCGGACACGACTGAGTGACTGAACTGAACTGAACTGAAAGATATGTCATACCCTTCTCTTGCCATTATGTGATGATTGTGCCATTGCAAAACACCAAATATTGGCTTAACAAGTACCTGAACACATTTCATTAAACACCTGTCCAGGCAAGAGCAAAAGGGAAAGTCAGATGGACATCTGCTGTTTCTTCTTCGATGTCTGGCACACCTTCCTGCTGCTGCTGCTGCCAAGTCGCTGCAGTCGTGTCCGACTCTGCGACCCCATAGACGGCAGCCCACCAGGCTCCTCTGTCCCTGGGATTCTCCAGGCAAGAATACTGGAGTGGGTTGTCATTTCCTCCTCCAATGCATGAAAGTGAAAAGTGAAAATGAAGTCGCTCAGTTGTGCCCGACTCTTAGCAACCCTGTGGACTGCAGCCTACCAGGCTCCTCCGTCCATGGGATTTTCCAGGCAAGAGTACTGGAGTGGGGTGCCATTGCTTTCTCCAATACCCCTTCCTACTAGACATCAATGCCTTGAATTTCTGGAACATATTTCTACCATGATGGTGAAGCCTAGAGCCTTCTAGAAACCATGATGTGGAACCTGAGGATAGGGTGAACAATGGACAAGGATAAGCTGAGAAAGAAAAATATTGGGTCAAACTTATAGTTTTGGAAAGATGGAGGCTAAGGATAGCCTGGGAAACCCCCTACTATACATACACAGAAATGCTAGATATGCTAGACATGAATTATTTTCTTAACACAAATCTGAGCTCATACAAGGAGAAAAAAACTGAGAGTGTATGCACACACACACACAGACACACAGTCATTCCCTCCCTCTCCTCTCCATTTCTCTCTCTATATATAGATATATAGATAGATAGATAGATAGATATAGATATATAGATATATAAAAGTCAAGTCAGAAGTTATTTTGCCAGCTTCCCTGGTGGCCCAGTGATTAAGAATCCACCTTGCAATGCAGAGGACACCAGTTCAATCCCTGGTCCAGGAAGATCCTGCATGCTGTGGAGCAACTAAGCCCATGGGCCACAACTGCTGAGCCTGTGCTCTGGACACCAAGAGCCACAGCTACTGAAATCTGCACACCTAGAGCCTGTGCTCCATGACAGGAGAAGCCGGCCACTCAATGAGAAGCCTATGCACTGTGCCTAGATTAGCCTTGGCTTGCCACCACTAGAGAAAGACTGCACATAGCAATGAAGATCCAGTGCAGAAATAGCTTAATAAATAAAATCATTTTCTAAGAAGGTAGCATGGCTAATCTCAATCCACAGATATAAAGTCAGCTGAAGATGGTAGACTGGCAGACAATGAGTAAAGGTCTCAAAAGATGGGCTCAGATCCCCACTGGAAAGACTTCCGTGGTAGTCAAGTGAGTGACGGCCATCCCTCTCTACATGGCAAAGGAGAGCACTAAGCGATAAGGAGTGACCAACACAGCAGAGGAACTAGAGATGGGGCTTGCAGAAGAGGAGGCAGCCAGTGAAAGTGGGAGGGGATCATTCCCAGGCCTTGTTAAGAAGACATCTGTTTGGTACCTGCCAAGATAATCTTTTGTACTTTCAAGCAAGTGGATTTATGCTGACTCTCATATTTATGCTGTAATCTTTGCCATATGTTAATGAGACTGACTTTACATGAGATAATCAATTATTTTCAGCAGCTTGTATCATAAATGTTATTCTGGTTATCTTGATTATGAGCTTAAATACCAGCCTGGTGATGGATCCGCCTTTTAACTTTTCTCTTTTAAAAAGAGCAAAATCGGGAAATCGAAATACACCCCACATAGATTTTTCAATATGTAGTGAAAGTTAGTAATGGCACAGTTGTAGCTGAGCTGGCATTTAAACATGTAATCTGCTGACCTTGAATTCCAAAGCAATTTCTTATCCCTTAAAAATTTGGAACATATAAAAATTATATTAGCATCAATTATTTTAATCATTTTTGTTAAAATTTATCTTTCTCAATTTCGGTGCATTGGCATTATAACCCACTATCTCTTCCTGTCTCAGTTCCCTTATTAATATTCATTGGAAGTATCTGCTACTTCAATAAACCCAGACTAACTTTTTATTACATATTCATAAGTATTACTTTCTAAAGGTTTTGAGCTACTTCCACCTTCATTGAAAATAATAATTTGTACCACATATTAATGCAAGTGACACCTCCGAGATGGTCTAAAGTAATGAATCAGGATGGACTTCAACTCAGTAAGCACGTCTCCTTGCCCACTCTGCATCTGAACATTACACCGTTCTTGTGTTAATCAACAGTCTTCTTGCTGATGGGCTTCCAAGGACAAAGACCAGAACTGACCACTTCAGCCCAAAGCAGGGCTCCTTAACATGGAGGTTCTGGCAGGGTTTCTGGCATTTTGTAAATCTCTTGTAATACAAACAGCACACAGGATTTGGGGTGCAGGTGTGTGGGTACATTTTTCTGGTGAAGAAAGTCTATAATTTTTATTCGATTCTCAAAGGAAGCTTTGATGATATGTTGGGGATGGTGGTGGCAATGATGGTAATAATGATAATTTTGAACCCCTAGCCTATGAAATGTTTTGTCTGGATTTACACTGAAAACTGATGGATTCATCTGGTAAGTACATGGAGTGTCATGTTGTACATGAGAAGAAGTCCTTAAGGGTAAATAAATGCTTCAGAGTCCGTGCTCACCTCTTGTCTGAGAAGCTGGAGCAGGGATATTGAATTAAGAATAGGTGGATTGTGACCTGCTGAGGGAGGGAGCACAAGGGGGAGGCAGACAGCTCCCTCACCACCCAGCTCCCACTTTGGGGAAGTGAAACCACACATGCGGTCGTTTTAAGGGCGCAGTGTCAATACATCCACACAAAGGAAGTCGAATCACAAGATCCTAGACACCAGAGGGCACAATGAGTCAGGGGAAAGACAGGCCTCCACTATGCCAGGTCTTGAGGGAGGAGACAACAGGTACCATTGGGGCGGAGGTCACTAACTTTTGTGGGTTTTACGGTAGGTGGTCATTTTTAATGGAGCTCTAGGAAAAGCAAAGCAGGAACTGATGGCAAGGCCTTATCTAAATGTCCAGGCTCTGGGTGTGAGGAGGGTTGGCAACTCTGAAAAACAAGCTGTTTTTCTCATCGCATCTTTCTCCTGGACCTGTGAGGCTGAGTCACAAGGGCTTGCTTCCAGTGCCGACAGATAGATCTTAAGAAGAACCACTGTTGAGGGCATGATCAAAAGTATTCTGCAACAGTTCCACACTATCGCAGAAAGAAACAATGGACTATAGCCCAGAGGTGACTCATACCACATGACTGTATCCCAGGCAGTCAAGGTCTTCCGTTCCCATTCTAACAGGAAGTAGGTGGTCATGCAAGTCAGACTAAGAAACCTTGGCACCAAAGATGACTCAAGTCAACTTCCCATAGTGACCCAGGATGCTCTGAGGCCAGGACAAAGCTACCTGTGGGGAGATCCTCCAAGAAAACCTACAGTTGCCCTATAAAATGTGAAATTTGGCAGAACATCAACCCAAAAACCTCTGCAGGAAATGGCCTGAGTTTGGCCTATCTTTTACTTTGCTGCTTGTATTTGACCTGCTAATTTTCCCTCCATCCATCACTAGCCACCCTCTCTCTATGTTAGGTCCCTATCTGCAATCTCAGCCTTTCTAGCTTGTTACTCTAGTTGGCCTTCTTTTGGACATTCATTAATTTACTCGGCAAATATTTACAAGCTACTAGAAGGCTTTGGCTAGAAACTGTGCAGGTACCAAGAAAAAGTCACAATCTCTTGCCCCTAATAAGCCTATGGTTCAAATGCATTTGAATACTCA
>SJYX01005135.1:0-13422 GCA_006410675.1 Oreotragus oreotragus
GAGCGAGGATGGCTCAGCATCCGCACCCTCGCTTTGGGATGGGAAGGGGTGGGCAGGGGAAGTACTTCTGGCCTCTGGAGTGACAGGACGCAGGCTGTTCTTGCCAGCCTGGGAAATGATGCCCAGCCCACACAAAGATGGATACTGAATTTGCACACAGACTGGCATGGGATTTGCATATACCCAAGAGTCACCACCCCCCACGCCCGCCATCACCCCTCACCTTCAAGTCAATGTCTCGCACCCATTTGAGCACTCGCTGGTTGGTCCAGACCACGGGGTCTATGTTCTGTGTCTCGCAGCGGGCCCGGCGCTCCTGGAGAGCCTGTTGGGAGGGAGAGTGGGTCAGCTGGGGGTCCAAGGGGGCACGCCGAGATCACACAGGGAGTGAGGGTCTGTGGTGCTGGCAGGGACCTCAGCATGCTGATGTGAGGGGTCCTGGCCAGATCACCCACGGCTGCTCTAGCCATGTCAGTCCTTTCCCTCTGGGAAATGGGGAGAAGCCCGCTTCCAGGGAGGGAGGAGCCTAGAGGCAGAGCCACCTGCATGCAGAGTGTGGGGCCAGGTGGGACCCACGCCAGCTGCCTGGTTTGTGTAGCCCAGCCCCCACCTGCCTAGTTTGTATAGCCCACCCCTGCTCACCTGACCTGAGTAGGGGCTCAGTGCATGTCTCTTGAGGATGCCCCAAATGAGGCTGCCTATTTCCACACTTCACCATCACGATCTTCCCACACATCACCTCCTGTACCCGACTGGGGCACACAGGGGGCCAGGGCCTGTGTCCTCATCACTTCCTGTGCCCAGGGCTCTGGCTGGGGTGTTTGAGAAGGCCACAGAGCTCCCTCTTCTGTCCCTCTCCCCCTGACCTTGAACTATTTGTGCTCTGACAGTGCTCTGAGAAGAGTAAGCCCTTTGCACTCAGCCCCGGCAGCCCAGGCCCCTCCCGAGGAGGAGTAGCTGGGGAGATGTACTAGGTTTGGGGGAAGCTGAAGCAGACACGCTGTGCTCTCTGGCTTGGCAGCAATCAGAACAAGGGGCACTCAGAGTCTAAACTCTACAATGTGCCCCACAGCCCCCTGGTTACCTGTCAGCATCCCTATTCACTCCTCCACCTCAAACGCAGCACAGAAACACACAGGACTCAGTTCTGCTGCCATAGATCTATCTTCTGGGTCTTAGTCTATGCTATTCCCTTGCTAGATTGCTTTTCCCCTCATACCTTCTATTGACTGATACCCGGAATTCTTCCCTTCAGGTCTCAGTTTAGCTGTCACTATCACTGGAAATGCTTCTCGTGTCCCTCTAAAAGCTTTTCCTCTGGATTTTCATAAAACCCTGGGCTTCCCTCACTGGGACCACCTTCCATGATGTTGTGGCCACAAGCTTCTTTGTGGTTGCCCCTGATTCGCAGTGAGTTCCTGGAGAATGACTGTTTCCCTTTCCCCCTGAATTGAGCACAAGGTCTGGTCCATCCCTAATAAGCAGTTGTTGAAAGGAGGGAGGGGGAAAGAAAGGGATGGATACGTGGATTGATGGAAAGGTGGATGGAGAGATAGATGGAGAGATGCATGGATGGAGAGATACGTGGATGGGCAGAGAGTGAATGCATGGAATGATGGACAGGTGGGTGGATGGATGCAGAGATGCGTGGATGGGCAGATGGTTGGATGGACAGACAGCGGATTCCAGAAGGGAAAGCAGGGCTGCAGAAGGTGCCCTGCCCCCTGGTTCTCACCTCCCTGCTGAAGTTCACTTGGTAGAGCAGCTCGATCCCCAGCAGGATGCTGACCTGGTGGAACTTCTTGGACACATTCAGGTGCTTCTCCAGGTCCCGCTTCATCAGGGAGTTCAGCATCCGCCCGTCAACCAGATGGTTTTGGAAGGCCTGGGAGTACTGGGACAGGCCGATGTCGTTGAGCCAGGCCTTTGCCACCCAGTGATGGTCCAGGTCAGCGGCTTTGGACAGGCTGGTGAGGAGAGACACAGCCGGAGAGAGGGATGGGTGGGGAAAGGTGGCAGAAACAGAGAGACAGGGAGAAATGGGGCAGAGATGACCAGAGAGAGAAGCAAAATAACGAAGTGAGGGGGACCAAGAAAGTCACAGAGATAGATAGGAACAGTGATGGAGAGACAGAGAGAGAGACAGGGCAGCAAGGGGAGAGGCAGACGCAGGGGAGAGAGAGGAGGAGACAGGGAGAGACATGGGGAGAGAGGGACCGAGACAGGACAGAGAGACACAGAGGGGAGAGACACACAGGGAGGCAGAGACAGAGGGGGAAAAAGACGCAGGGCGCGAGCCCCGAAGAATAACAAAGAATCAACAGAGGGCACACATTCAGAGACACTGAGAATGGGAAGGGACAGTGGCAGAGCCGCAGGAATGAACAAGGCAGTAAGCAGCACCTCTGGGGACCGGGGACCTCCCAACCCCCGCCCGCCCCACCCGCATCCCAGAGGCCACTGCAGAATCCCCGAGGCCCATAGAACCTTGTCTGGGGCCAGTCTCTCCTTGGACTTCGCCCAGAGTCACAGGGTGGCACGTCTTGGAATCAGATTTAAACCCCAAGTTTTGCTTATTCCAACTCCTCTCCCCACCACCGTATCTTAGATTTTCTGTATCCCACGCTGAACTTTGCCCAGTGCCGAATGTGTGCTTGTGTAGTAGATGCACAAGGAATACTTCCCAAGTGGACAGAAGGATGGTCTCCTCAGCTGATATTCCCCTGTTCACCACAGGGTGGCAGCCTCGAAGAAGGAACGAGGACAGTGCCTCCCACCTGCGGAAGGACTTTGAAAAATGAACTGAGGTAATGCCAGGCTTCAACAGTACCTGAACCGTGAGCTTCCAGATGTTCAAGCTGGATTTAGAAAAGGCAGAGGAACCATAGATCAAATTGCCAACATCACTGGATCATCAAAAAAGCAAGAGAGTCCCAGAAAAACATCTATGTCTGCCTTATTGACTGTGCCAAAGCCTTTGACTGTGTGGATCGCAAACTCCGGAAAATTCTTAAAGAGACGGGAATACCAGACGACCTGACCTGCCTCCTGAGAAATCTCTGTATGCAGGTCAAGAAGAAACGGTTAGACCTGGACATGAAACAACAGACTGGTTCCAAATAGGAAAAGGAGTACGTCAAGGCTGTATATTGTCACCCTGCTTAATTAACTTCTACACAGAGTACATCATGCGAAATGCCAGGCTGGAGAAGCACAAGCTGGAATCAAGATTGCTGGGAAAAATATCAATAACCTCAGATATGCAGATGATACCACCTTTATGGCAGAAAGTGAAGAACTAAAGAGCCTCTTGATGAAAATAAAAGAGGAGAGTGAAAACGTTGGCTTAAAGCTCAACATTCAGAAAAATAAGATCATGGCATCCGGTCCCATCACTTCATGGCAAGTAGATGGAGGAACAATGGAAATAGTGACAGACTTTATTTTTTGGGGCTCCAGAATCACTGCAAGTGGTGACTGCAGCCATGAAATTAAGTGACACTTGCTCCTTGGAAGAAAAGCTATGACCAACCTAGACAGCATATTAAAAAACAGAGACATTACTTTGCCAACAAAGGTCCGTCTAGTCAAAGCTACGGTTTTTCCAGTAGTCATGTATGGATGTGAGAGTTGGACTATAAAGAAAGCTGAGTGCCAAAGAATTGATGCTTTTGAGCTATAGTGTTGGCGATAACTCTTGAACGTCCCTTGGACTGCAAGGAGATCCAAGCAGTCAATCCTCAAGGAAATCAGTTCTGAATATTCATTGGAAGGACTGATGATAAAACTCCAATACTTTGGCCACCTGATTAGAAGAACTGACTCATTGGAAAAGACCCTGATGCTGGGAAAGATTGAAGGCAGGAGGAGGAAGGGACAACAGAGGATGAGATGGTTGGATGGCATCACTGACTCGATGGACATGAATTTGAGTAAGCTCTGGGAACTGGTGATGGACAGGGAAGCCTGGCATGCTGCAGTCCATGGGGTCGCAAAGAGTCGGACACAACTGAGTGACTGAACTGAACTGAATGCCAGGCAGTGAACTGCATTGCCTAAGTGGGAGCCTTGGGGGACCATGAAGGGATCTGGATGTGAAATGGAAATGATGGGCCTACAGAGTGACACTGCCCCCCACAGCTGGCAGAAGGAGCGCCCCAAACCCACTCCCCGTGGGGAGGTGGAGTGGAGACTGTGAGGAGAGCACCCTACTGGCCAAGCTGGAGACCTGGTTGGGCTTTTCCACCCACTCTGACTCAGCTTCCTCCTTTCTCCTCTCCCCTGCTCGCTCTAGGCACCATCATTTCTCCCCCGAACTTCGCCCTCTCACTCGTCTCCATGCCTCTAGAGCCCCTCTAGTCTCTTCCCCAGGGTGGAGCTAGCGGATCATGCTCCTGCTCCTGCTGGTGTCCGCCACGGCTCCTTGCTTCCTTCCTTCCAAGAATGTGTATTGAGCTCTGAATCTGGGTAGATGCTGCCTTATAATGGGCACATCTTCCCTCCTCACCCCTTCCTTTCTCCACCCCCACACTCTGCAGTCTCCGGCTGACATCCATTTCTAGGGCTCCGGATCACATCTGTTAACAGACACTCCCAGTTCATAACTTTCCTCCCTCTTCTGAGCCTGAGATCCTAATGGGCTGCCCTCTTGACATCTCCTGGCTGTCACAGGCATCTCAGACTTAACAAGCTCCAGATGAAATGCCCGTCCTGTCTCCCAGTTCCAGGCTCTCACTTGCCCTGCCTCTCCCCTCCCCCACCCTGTCCATCTATCAACCACTCTGGTCAGTGTGTCTGTCCCCTTGCCTCCTTTTCTGGGGTCAAGTCATGGCCACCTCTGGCATAGATTTCTGCAACTGCCTCCTGACTGCCCCCACCCCACCCCTTTGCTCCTTCTAATCCATTTCCCCTGTGGGTGCCAGATGGCCTTTTAAATATATCCATCAGATCATGTCACCCCTCTACTTAAAACCCTCTCTCAGAGGAACCCTTAATGCATATTACTAAGTGAAAGAAGCCAGCCTGAAAAGGCCACATACTGTATGATTGCAACAGTATGACATTCTGGAAGAGGCAAAGCTACGGAGACAGCAAAAAGAGCAGTGGTTCCCAGGGTCTGAGGGAGAGGGAGGGATGAACAGGTGGAGCACAGAGGATTTTTAGGGAGGTGAAACTATTCAGTGTTGTATGGTAATGATGGACGCACTCTACTATATGTTTGTCCAGATCCACAGAATACACAGCACCGAGGGTGAACGCTAATGTAAACTACGGACTTTGGGTAACAATGGTGTGTCAGTGTCGGTTCCGCTGAAACAAATGTTCCATCTGGTGGGGGATGATGATAACGGGGGAGGCCATGCATGTGTGAGGGCAAGTGGATTACACAAAATCTCTAACTTTCCCTTCGTTTTGCTGTGAAACTAAAACTGCTCTAAAAAAATAAAGTCTTTAGAAATGGAGGAAGAAACAAAGACTTTTTTAAGCAAGCAAAATCCAAAGAATTCATCATCAGAGGAATGAACTACAAGAAATGTAAAAGGCATTTCTTCAGGAGGAAAGAAAATAATAATAATAACCACTTGGAAATTTGGACTACACAAAAGAATAAAGAGAACTCCTAAACCTCAACAATACTCCAATACTTTGGCCACCTGATGTGAAGGGCTGATTCACTGGAAAAGACCCTGATGCTGGGAAAGCTTGAAAGCAGGAGGAGAAGGACAGAGGATGAGATGGCTGGATGGTATCATTGACTTAATGGACATGGTGCTGCTGCTGCTGCTGCTGCTGCTGCTGCTGCTAAGTCGCGTCAGTTGTGTCCGACTCTGTGTGACCCCAGAGACGGCAGCCCACCCGGCTCCCCTGTCCCTGGGATTCTCCAGGCTAGAACACTGGAGTGGGTTGCCATTTCCTTCTCCAGTGCATAAAAGTGAAAAGTGAAAGGGAAGTCGCTCAGCTGTGTCTGACTCTTAGCGACCCCATGGACTGTAGCCCACCAGGCTCCTCCGTCCATGGGGTTTTCCAGGCAAGAGCACTGGAGTGGGATGCCATTGCCTTCTCCGGACATGAGTGTGGCTAATTCTGGGAGATGGTGAAGGCCAGGGAAGTCTGGAGTGCTGTAGTCCATGGATTCGCAAAGAGTTAGACATGACTGAGTGACTGGACAACAGAACTCAACAGAAAATCCAAACAACCTGATTCAGAAATGGGTAAAGGACTCGAAGAGACATTTCTGCAGAGCAGATATAAAGATGACTGACAGGCTCATGGAGAAACGCTCAGTGTCACTAGTCATTGTGTGTGTGTGCGCGTGCTTACACACTCAGTTGTGTCCTACTCCCTGTCAGGAGTAGCCTGCCAGGCTCACCTGTCCATGGAATTTTCCAGGTAAGAATACTTGAGAGGGTTGTCATTTCCTACTCCAGGGGATAATCCTGACCCAGGGACCGAACCCAAGTTACCTCAGGTGTATTCTTCACCACTGCGCCACCTAGGAAGCCCTTCACTAATCATTAGGGAAATGCAAACCAAAACTATGATAAAATAGCACTTCATACTCATTAGGATGGCCACTATTAAAGAAAACAAGCGTTGGCAAGGACGTGGAGAAACTGGAACCCTTGTGCACTGCGTGTGAGGATGCACAGTGGTACAGTAGCTGTGGAAAACAGTATGGCACTCCTGCAGAAAAGTAAAAATAGAGTCACCATGCTGCTGCTGCTGAGCCGCTTCAGTCGTGTCCGACTCTGTGCGACCCCATGACGGCAGCCCACCAGGCTCCCCCGTCCCTGGGATTCTCCAGGCAAGAACCCTGGAGTGGGTTGCCATTACCATATGATTTGGCAATTCCACTTTTGAGCGTATATCCAAAAGTATTGAAATTTGGGCCTTGAAGAGATATATCAGCACACCCTGTGTTCATAGCAGCACTATTTATAAGAGCTAAAAGGCAGAAGCAACTCAAGTGTCCATAGATGGATGAACAGATAAACAAAATGGGCTTGTATTCAGCCCCAGTGGAGCAGTATTCAACCTTAAAAAGGCTGACACTACACACAGATGAATCTGGAGCACATTATGATAATGAAATAAGCCAGTCACAAAAAGGCAAATACTGTGTGACTCCACTTATGTGAGGAACTTGAGAGTAGTCAGACTCAAAAGTAGAGTGATGGTTGTTGGCTTACTTGGGAAGAGGAGAATGGAGAGTTAGTGTTTAATGGAGAAAGAGTTTCAGTTTTATCACATGAAAAGAGTTATTGGAATGGATGGTGGTGATGGCTGCACAACAATGTGAATGTATGTAACACCGCTGAGTGAGTGAGTGAAAGCCCCTCAGTTGTGTCCAACTCTTTGCGACCCCAAGGACTATACAGTCCATGGAATGCTCCAGGCCAGAGTACTGGAGCGGGTAGCCTTTCCCTTCTCCAGGGGATCTTCCCAACCCAGGGACTGAACCCAGGCCTCCCACATTGCAGGAGGATTCTTTACCAGGTGAGCCACAGGGAAGCCCAAGAATGCTGGCATGGGTAGCCTATCCCTTCTCCCGCAGATCTTCCTGACCCAGGGATCAAATCAGAGTCTCCTGCTTTGCAGGTGGATTCTTTACCAGCTGAGCTACCAGGGAGGCTGGTAAAGTAACACTGCTGAACTGTACTCTAAAAAAAGATTAAGGTGGTACATTTTATGGGCATTTTACCACAATAAAACTTTTTTGAAGAAGAAGATTGGAAATGGTAAATTATCTTGGTAAATATTTTCCTTATTTGCTAATCTTCAAAGATAATGGTCAGTTCAACAAAATAATAATAACAATGTATTGTGGCACATATATGTGTGTGTGTGTGAATGACAGCACAATGGCAGAAGGAAAAAAGCATGTTATACTACACACAAAGTTGGATAATATTATTTGAAGATAGTATTAAGTGAAGTGTGTATATTGTAAACTATAGAGCAATGATTAAAAGAAGTATAGTTCAACACTCAATTAATGAAAAGTCAGTAACAGAATTCCCTGGTGGTCCAGTGGTGAGGACTCTGTGGTTCCACCGCAGCATGAGCTCAACCCCTGGTCAGTGGACTAAGATCCCTATCCCACTCACACACACACACACACACACACACACACACACACACACACACACACGTGGTAAAAAAAAGTCCATAAAAGAGGGAAAAAGAACAATAGATTTAAATAAAACTCTCCCATGGCGCCCCTTTGCAGAGATAAAATCACAAGTCCTCGGGGTGACCTTCTAGGGTGCAGGCGCCCCCCTCCCACCGGGCTGGAGCTGGGAGCACTTCTGGGATGCACTGTGCTTGTCCTCAGATGGTGGGGGTCTCTGCCTCCCAGGCACCCATTTTCTTCCAGCCCCGCCTGGGCTCTCTCCTCCCCTCCTAGGTGTCAGCTCCCATGTTGCAGAGGCTGGCTGTGTGCTGTCTGAGTTTGCTCCCTGACCTGTTTGCTCTTCCTCTTTAAGAATTCCCTTCAGAGTTCCATCACACATGGAACTTTACAAATGAATTTCATCTGAGCACTGGGACTGTGTTCTCCAGGCTGAGTCAGACTGATGCTGCAGGCATAGCAGCAGACACTTCATTGGAAGACGGACTGAGAGCAGGAAGGTGGGCTCCTGGCTTTGCTCCTGTCCTCTTGCCCCTCAGCCTCCCAGAACCTCTGAATCTGCCCCCAGAGAGCCAGGACCTCCCCACCTCCAGGCCTCTCATCCCACCCTCTTCCCCTGCTTAACTCCTGCGAGACTCTGCTGAGATGCGGTTCTCCCTAAAGCCTCAGGACCCCTGTGCTAGGTCAGGACCCTTCCTGGTGCCCAGAGTCTCTGTGGAGCCCTTGCAATGTCATGCTGGGTAATTGCTGCTCAGCAGGCCAGCGGTCCACTGGACCATCAGTTTCTGGAGGGCAGGACTGGGGGTGGTGCATGTGGCTCTCCACCTGGCTAATGCCCTGGAGCTTCTGATTTAGAGTCCAGTGGGCTTCCCAGGTGACACTAGTGATAAAGAAGCCACCTGCCAGCACAGGTTAGACATAAGAGATGCAGGTTCGATCCCTGGGTCAGGAAGATCCCCTGGAGGAGGGCACGGCAATCCACTCCAGTATTCTTGCCTGGAAAATCCCATGGACAGAGGAGCCTGGTGGGCTAGAGTCCATAGGGTCGCAGAGTCAGATATGACTGAAGCGGCAGCACGCACATAAGCAAGGAAGACAGCAAGGCCAGGCGAGGTGGGGGGGCGCCAGTTCCAGTCTTCCAGGAGGCTGCCCGAAACCTAGCTCCCAAGTTGGAATCTTCTGGCCAAAACAAGCTCCCTTTGAAGATGGGAAGTTGCTTGAGTGACCCGCTGCAGTCTCATCCCTTTAGAGGGACCCTTGCCAGGCCCAGCTGTTGTTGGTTTCTTGCTCAGGGAAGGGGCTGAAGTTCATGGCCTTTGAATCATATGCTGTTGGGGCTTTGACAGAGACTAGAAGACTTCTTTTCCCTCTGAAGGAAGGGTCTGCTCGGCAAATCAGTGGTGCATTGGGATGTGGGGCGCAGGATGGGAGGAGGCACCTTGCTTAACCTATTTGAGAGGTCCATTTATAATCAGCAATATCCAGCTGCATGCTGATAATTAATGCAAGCCTGCCCTTCCAAACAGTTCTCTTTTCATTAAAGTTGTCCCCATGGGGCCTCAGTTTGGCAACACTTGCCCAGCTGTTGGTGTGAGCTACTGTAAGTGCCGAAGGTGAATAAAACAGGATGACTTTAAAAGTAATTCAAACATTTTATAAAATTTGACACTGATGCTCCCCAAACAGGAAACAGGTCAGATCTTGAAATGTGAGTTTGGGCACATAATTTCGAAGTCATCTGAGTCATTATTCAGCATAAAAAATATGAGGCCTTTCTGGCTCCATCACCCTTAGATCTGAGACACTGCACCCCAATTTCCTCCTCTATAAAATGGGGCAACTCCTGCTTGCCTCCAGGACTAAAGGAGGTAAGAGAGGGTAAAGACCTTAGCACGGGGTCTAGGATGAATTCAGGTTCCAGAAAGAATAATGGCTGCTGCTGCTGCTGCTGCTAAGTCACTTCAATCGTGTCCTACTCTGTGCGACCCAACAGACGGCGGCTCACCAGGCTCCTCTGTCCCTGGGATTCTCCAGGCAAGAATACTAGAGTGGGTTGCTATTTCCTTCACCAATGCATGCATGCATGCTAAGTCGCTTCAGTTGTTGTCTGACTCCATGTGACCCTATGGACAGCAGCCCACCAGGCTCCTCTGTCCATGAGATTCTCTAGGCAAGAATACTGGAGTGGGTTGCCATTTCCTTCTCCAAAGAATAGTGGCAGGAGCTATTAATACTTCACTGATGTTTTTAACACAAAGGTGCCTTGGGAGAGTGGAAAGGAAATTTACTTTGAAGTCGAATCTTCTGTAGCATGACTTTGTGCCCATTATTTATCTGGTCTCATTTTCTCCGTCTTTAAAAGGGGGCTAAGCATATCTATCCTGTCTTGATGTCGTGGCGGTCAAATAAAATAATGTCCATAAAGTGATGAGTAATAGGTTGGCAGGGGTTGGTGGATTTTTGTCATTAGTATTTTAGAGATAGGATCTTCCCTGGTGGCTCAGTAGTAAAGAATCCGACTGCCAATGCAGGAGACATAGGTTCGATCCCTGGGTTGGAAGATTCCCCTTGAGAAGAAAATGGCAACCCACTCCAATATTCTTATCAGGTTAATCTCATGGACAGAGGAGCCTGGCAGGCTACAGTCCATGCGGGTGCAAAGAGTCAGTCACAACTCAGCAGCTAAACAACAATAATAAATTTTAGAGATACGGGGAATCAGGCCCAGAGAGGGTAATGTCATGCCTAGAGTCACGCAGGATGTGTTCTCAAAGATGACCTCACTGGGGTCCTTACCCTAGAGTTCACAGACACCTCCAAGTTCCATGGATGGGTTAGAGAGTCCCAGAATGCAAAGTTGTGAAGTTTTTGCATTTCTTCTGGGGCAAGTTTCAGAAGTTTTCATTAGATTCTCAAATAGGCCATGATTGCCCAAGGTTAAAGAGCCACTGTCCTAATTTAACCCCCTTCACTTCACAGGTGGAGAAACCAAGTTCCACAGAGCACAAGGTTACAGGGCAAGTTAGAGACTGGCTAGGATTCTGCAGAGAACAGAGCCGTTAAATGAAGACTCCTCCCTGCTCCAGAGGCCCTGGGTGTCCAGTGCCTAAGCCCTGGTTTTGGGAAACAGTCCTGCTTAGGGCTCTTGCTGCTGCTAAGTCGCTTCAGTTGTGTCCGACTCTGTGTGACCCCATAGACGGCAGCCCACCAGGCTCTGCTGTCCTTGGGATTCTGCAGGCAAGAACACTGGAGTGGGTTGCCATTTCCTTCTCCAATGCATGAAAGTGAAAAGAGAAAGTGAAGTCGCTCAGTCGTGTCCGACTCTTAGCGACCCCATGGACTGCAGCCTACCAGGCTCCTCCATCCACGGGATTTTTCAGGCAAGAGTACTGGAGTGGGGTGCCATTGCCTTCTCCGCTTAGGGCTCTTAGAAATGTTTAAAATCTATTCACATCTGGCTGATGAGTTGACTCCAACCCTTTTCTGGCTCTCGGAGGTTCTCAGGGGTCAGCTGGATTTGGGGGGAACCTGGGCAGTGATTCTGAATTTTGAGAGGTGAGGCAGGAAGCACCACCCTGCTCAAGTAGTAGTGACTGTATTGGGAATGGAAGGGAGTGGGGTGGGGGTGGGGTTTCCAGCTTGGGTGACCCAGAGTGGTAAGCTTTTGGGGATTGGGGGCAGACACTGGGTAAGGGTTTGTGGTGGAAATGAGGTGCTTGTGGGACACTCAGGAGGGGAAGCTCAGCGGAACCGCAAGCTCTGCCCTGCCCTTCCCTCCTCCCCGCCCCGAAATCTACCCACTCCTCCACCCCTCCCCCACCATGTCATTTAGGAAGGTCCAGACCTTCTGATAAGGGCCATGACCTTCTTACTTGGCTTTCCTGGGAATTACTGCCTGAGTTTCAGGTCCCATCTCATCTCTTTTCCCTGCCACCTCGGAATCATTCTCCAGGACACCCAGCAATTTGCTTTTCCGGCTTCTAAACCAGCCTGCCTTCCTACCCCCAGCCCCTTATTTTTAATCCACAAAGCTGCTTCTGCAAATAATAGCACACACCACCAGGTTTGATTAATTAACTGCACAAAAATGATGGGGAAACCAGTGAAGGAGATAATTATGCAACACAGAAAGTGTCAGATTTACCAGCTAGTTTTCTTCCCCTTCTGCACGCTGAGGACTGGGTAGGGGGCTCCTTTCCTTTTCCCTGGAGCTGCTTGGTGAATGAGGGGCTCCCCAATAAGTCCTGCTCACAAAGGTCAGGAGAGAGGCCCGCAGGAGCTGGGGGCGGGAGGGCGGCCTCGCTGGGGACACACCTGATGGGCGGATGGTCAGCCCTTCCCAGGTGTGCTTGCTGATAGATGCCCTTTCCCTCCGGGCCCTCAAACACGCCCTCGCACCTGGCCCCAGATCAGGCCCATTTCTTTTCGTCCTCCCAGCCTGTAGGCTGTCTCTTACTTGGAATGTTAAGAGCTGGGGTTTGAGGTGGGAGTAGGCAGAATAAACATCTTGGCCAAGTTTCCCAGGTCCACCAGGACTGGCCTACCCTCGGAGTTAGAGGAGTTCTGCGTTGCGCCTGAAGACCCCCGACTCCCGCACTGGGACGATCCTAGGGCTCTTGGAGCCGCGCTGAGTTTGTTCTCCATCTTTCTACAGGGGGGCTCTACAGGGAGGGGCTCTACAGGGAGGGCCCCAGAGCCCCGCCCAGTGGCGTCCCAGGACCTGGCACTCCTCACCTGGCCCCACCCACACGCCCGCCCCCTCACCCGTGTGACCCTGAGGCGAGGTCTGGCGGCTCATCCCTCAACTGCCCGGGGCCAGGGCGCCGGCTCACCTCCTGCCCGCCTCGGCGTCGCGGTAGTCCTCGATGGCCAGCCGCAGCTTGCGCCGGTGTAGCGAGCTACACACGCCCAGGCCCAGCTCCAGGTCTTCGTCGCTCAGGCTCAGCAGCACCTGCGCCCGGGGGATGGGGATTGAGCGCCGAAGGGAGGCGTGGGAGCGGGGAGCCAAGGAATCCCTCCCGGCGTTCCGGGCAGAGAAATGGGAAGAGCTCTGCAGGCGCCTCGCCAGAGGGCTGCTGCTACGGGAGGCGGTGGAATCCCCGAACGGACTGAAAAGGTGCTCAAGTCCAGCCCTGCCTCTCTCCAGCCAGGTAAGGCAAAATTAGTCCCATTTTAAAGATGAGGAAGCTGAGGCTCAGAAGAGCTATGAACCTTGTTGGAGAGACAGTGATTTACTGGAGTCACTGGAGCATGAATCCGGTTCAGCCAGCTCCTGTAACCATGGTGTGTGT
>SJYX01005135.1:16086-27053 GCA_006410675.1 Oreotragus oreotragus
AAAAAAAAAAACAAAAAAACCCACAGACTAAAGACTTTACTTCTTCAAGTCACAAAGCCCTTTCCCCCAGTCACTTGCCTCCCTCCATTTAAATGCCTTGGACAACTCTTGGGGAACTGCAGCTTGGTGACCATACCCGCCTCCCTCGTCCCAGCTCCACTGAAACCTTTCTCCCCAACACCTAACTGCCCAGCTAAGAGCCCTTCAGGGCCCGCAGCCACCTGGCCTGAAAGATGTCAGGCTGGTCCAGCAGGGTGCCAGGTAGAACGACCTAACGCAGGGTGGGCAGAGATGGTGCCTCTTGCCTCAGTGTCCATCTCTGCACGTTGTCATGCTGCTGCTCTCTCCGGCCTGCCTCCTCCCCTGGGCTGCTCTGTGGACTCAGTGACAGAGGGGCTGATGGGGCCTTTCTACGCTGCATAGACAGGGTGAGCGGTCATTGCCACATTACTATATTTCCTTTCTCAGGCAGACAGAAGGTGACCCTGCAACCCCCAGCCCCGAAAACAGCAGATGGCACAGACTTTGTGCCGGTCACCAATTTGAGCACTCTTGTTGCCATGGAGCCAGGGAATGCAGAAACAGCAGCTGCCTCTGCAGCCCTGCCTGGGAGGACCCAAGTCCCTGCGTGGGTAGGGGCCTCAGCCTAGGTGTTCCTCTCCCTCCACTTCTAGAGCTGGGCCCCCAAGGACAGGCTTGACTGGCAGGGAAGCCTTTCTGGTTGGGTGTACAGCTGCTGACCACTGGCACCCGAACAGTGTGTCTGCCTGTTGGCTAGACTTGAGAACCTCTGCCTTATTCCTGTATTGGAATCATGTCTCTGTTACATGTTTCTGGGGAGATGAGAGACCATATGTGGCTGAGTCTGGTTATCCCAGATCTCAAGACACAACACATATTGTCTATTTGGACCAGCCCTGTGGGAAGAGACTGGGGCTTCCCCAGTGGCTCAGGGGTAAAGAATCCACCTTCAACGCAGGAGACACAGAAGATGTGGGTTCAATCCCTGGGTCAAGAAGGTCCCCTGGAGGAGGACATGACAACCCACTCCATTATTCTTGCCTGGGAAATCCCATGGACTGAGGAGCCTGGAGGGCTATAATCCACAGGGTCAGACAAGACTGAAGCGACTGAGCATGCGGGAAGAGACTAGGCTTTGGAGTTGAACAGACTTTGTTTTTAAGCAAATTCCTTTACCTCTTGAAGCCTCAGTTTTCCCACCTATAAAATGGGAATAATAATAATACCTACCTCTTAGGTTAACATGATTATTATAAATTCTGAATATGAAACCATAGTAGACACTCAGTCAAGGTGGCTATTATTGGTAATAAAGGGCCTCTACCCTGGGGCTTGGGCAATCTTTTTGGCTACACCTAGAATTTGGCAGAGTTGCCTCCATCCCCTTGTATTCCTGGGCTGAAATGTGGTTTGAGTTCAGCTCAGGTGCTCAGGGAGGGAACCTAATTGCACTTCTTGCACCTGGGCAGAAGTTCATTGTCCTGGTTAGAGTCAAACCTGGTCCAGGTGGGAGGGGCAGGGGTGTCCATGATGGGAGGGGAGGATTTGTGGATTCTCTGCCGCGGTGGGCAGCTGGGGGTGTGTTTGTGTAGCTTGGCTATGTGTCCCCAAGTAGGGGAGATCAACGGGCATGGGAAGGGGAAAGACAGGAGAGAGAACGGAAGAGAGACTCAAAGAGCAGAACTTCAGGAAAGAAATAGTGCCACAGAACACAAAGACAGCAAGATAAACAGGGAGGAGGAGAGACTGATAAGTGGACCAAAAAATAAGCAAATTTCCAGTTTGTGTGTGTGTGTGCATACACACTTGTGAGTGTGTGTTTTCCTGAGCTTGATGTGTTTTTGTGAGTGTGTATGGGTGATTCTGTAGCTAACAGGCCTCAGGCCTGTGCAGGGAGCTGGCTTTTCAATTCACATTATTTATGGAGTTCAGGCTCGAGGAATGCCAGAGGCCAAGCTGGGTTCATATAAGCAAAACCACACATTTTGGTTTCTGAGAAACCAGCTATTCACTAGCCCTCCTCTTTCATCCCCTCCCTGTTCCATCCCCAGGACTGATCACCAGGGAGAAGATGCTACAGAAGGATGAAGGGGCGGGGGGAGGGAATCTTTCTAGCCATAAACCATTAATTAAAGGCAATTCCAAAATGTAGGCATTATGGTGCCAGATTTTATGTCTGGGATTCCATCAGTCCTGGCCTTTATTTCCCCTCGGTCTCAGCCCTGAGAGTGGGAATAACTCATGTTTATAGCCAGGAGCTCAGTGGAGACTACAGAGTTAGAGGGGCTGACCGAGCCCCTGGCAGAGTCTGAGGCGGTGCCACCAAAACATGGCCATTCTGGATCCTTCTGAACATTGGGAGGGCCATGGTGGTTCTGGAAAGAGAGGGTCTCATCCTTCGAAACACTCCTGACACATGCACATACCACAGAACATCAGCAATTAGTCATTGAGGTCTCCCTGAACCTGGGCCTCCAGAGGCCCAGCTGTGTTAGCCTGGCACAGGGATGGCAGACTACAGCCCAAAGGCCGGATCCTGCCCTCTAGCATGCAGTGCTGTTGGGACAGAGCCTTGCTCATCTGTTCACACGTTGTCTAAGGCTGCTGTCCTACTGGGGCTCCCCAGGCGGCTCAGTGGTAAAGAATCCACCTGCCGATGCAGGAGACACAGGTTCAATCCCTGGGTTGGCAAGATCCCCTGGAGGAGGAAATGGCGACCCACTCCTGTATTCTTGCCTGGATAATCCCATGAACAGAGGAGCCTGGTGGGCTCCAGCCCATGGGGTTGCAAAGAGTTGGACATGATTGAGCACGCATGCATGCTGTCTCGTTACAAGAGCAGAGCTGAATGGTTGTGACAGATTGGTCCCAAAAGGCTAAGATATTTACTCTCTGGTCTGGGTGTTCATTGGAAGGACCGATGTTGAGGCTGAAACTCCAATACTTTGGCCACCTGATGCGAAGAGTTGACTCATTGGAAAAGACCCTGATGCTGGGAAAGATTGAGGGCAGGAGGAGAAGGGGATGACAGAGAATGAGATGGTTGGATGGCATCATCGACTCAATGGACATGGGTTTGGGTGGACTCTAGGAGTTGGTGATGGACAGGGAGGCCTGGCGTGCTGCGGTTCATGGGGTCACAAAGAGTCGGACATGACTGAGCAACTGAACTGAACTGTTACAGAAAATCCTTTCTAGAAACCCTGAGGTTCCGACATTGGCAATGGACTATGAGAGAGCTGGTTTTGAAGTCCAGCTCTGCCACTTGCCAGCCAGATGATCCTGAGGAAATGTTTTAAGTTTTCTCAGCCTTGCTATTCCCCATCTGGGGTGATACTAATGCTAATTTCACAGGCCTATGTGGGGACGAAAGGAGATGATGTATGATGTGGACAAAGTGCTCACCCTGGAGTCGTGCTCACCCTGGAGTCTGGCATATCGTGGGCACTCAGTGACTGTGTGGGGCCTCTGTCCTCTGCAGGCTCTCATCCCTTACAGTCTAGATCCATTCTGTCCAGGGCTGTAGCCATAAACCGTGTGTGGCCATTGGGTACCCACAGGGTGGTCAGTCCACATTGAGAAGTGTAAAATACACCCTGAACTTTGAAGACTTTGTACCAAAAAAAAAAAAAAGTGCCTCATTGATACTTTTTAAAGTTGATTACATATTGAAATGATAATATTTGGGGTATATTGAGTTAAATAAAATACATTACTAAGACTCGTTTCACCAGTTTCTTTTTACTTTTTTAACGTATCTACGTTATGGCAGAAAGTGAAGAGGAACTAAAAAGCCTCTTGATGAAAGTGAAAGAGGAGAGTGAAAAAGTTGGCTTAAAGCTCAACATTCAGAAAACTAAGATCATGGCATCTGGTCCCATCACTTCATGGGAAATAGATGGGGAAACAGTGGAAACAGTGTCAGACTTTATTTTTTGGAGGCTCCAGAATCACTGCAGGTGGTGATTGCAGCCATGAAATTAAAAGACGCTTACTCCTTGGATGGAAAGTTATGACCAACCTAGATAGCATATTAAAAAGCAGAGACATTACTTTGCCAACAAAGGTCCAGCCAGTGGTCATGTATGGATGTGAGAGTTGGACTGTGAAGAAAGCTGAGTGCTGAAGAATTGATGCTTTTGAACTGTGGTGTTGGAGAAGACTCTTGAGAGTCCCTTGGACTGCAAGGAGATCTAACCAGTCCCATTCTAAAGATCAGTCCTGGGTGTTCTTTGGAAGGACTGCTGCTAAAGCTGAAACTCTAATACTTTGGTCACCTCATGCAAAGAGTTGACTCATTGGAAAAGACCTTGATGCTGGGAGGGATTGGGGGCAGGAGGAGATGGCTGGATGGCATCACTGACTTGATGGACATGAGTGTGAGTGAACTCTGGGAGTTGGTGATGGACAGGGAGGCCTGGCGTGCTGTAATTCATGGGATCGCAAAGAGTTGGACATGACTGAGTGACTGAACTGAACTGAACCAGAAAAATCTAAAACCACATAATGTTAATATGGTTAACATTATATTTTTACTGGGCAAAGCTGGTCTGGGTGGAAAAGTTTTGTTTGTTTTCTCAGTTCATTTTACACCCCTCTGTTGGTTTGGAAGTTAAGCACCCTATTTCCAAAACTATTGTTTTGGATTCAGTAGTTCTTGAAGTGTGACTGGACCAGTAGTGGCAGCAACAGCTGGGAATTTGTTAGAAATGAAAATTCTAGAAACCCACCCCAGATCTCCTGGAACAGAAATTCTGAGAGTGGGAGCCAGCGATTCGTGTTTTAACAGGCCTCCAGGAGACTCTGATGTCTATGGATGTTCTAGAACCTTCTAAAATACTGTGTATATTTAACTTAATAAAGCCTAGGATTGATCAATATCTTAATGCCCTCTCCTAAATGGTAAGAGTTATTAAAAATATATTAATTCTGATCATTCTTCCTGACTTATACTACCATGTCCAATACTTTAATTCCACCCTTAAAAAACACCAAACAACAACAACTCTCATTTAACATTATGGGTTTCCCAGGTGGCACTAGTGGTAAAGAATCTGCCTGCCAGTGCAGGAGACCAAGAGGCTTGGGCTCAATCCCTGAGTCTGGAAGATCCCCTGGGGAAGGGAGTGGCACCCTACTCCAGAATTGTTGCCTGGAAAATCCCATGGACAAAGGTGCCTGGCAGGCTACAGTCCATGGGCGCTCAAAGAATCGGACATGACTGAACACACGCACACACACTTTAGACCCTGTCATCCTGATTACTTTGTATCGGGAATACTTACTTAAAATAATTTACCTACATGCTTACCAGTTTCTTGGTTCATCATTCCTTCTTATGTCTCAGACCTCACTTCTAGAAAGAGGTATTTTCATATTTATGAAGAATATGTTTTAAGAGTTCCTCCATAAAGAGCTTTTCGTTGGTAAGCTCTTACGACTTTTGTTTATGTGAAGAGAGTCTATATGTCACCCTTGTTACTAAAGAGTTCTGCTGGGTACACAGTTTTAGGTTGACAGCTTTTTCCTTTGCACTTGGAAGACATTACTCGACTATCTGTCTCCTTTTTGCTAAAGAGAAGTCGGCTCCAGTTTGATTGTTCTTTTGTTAGCTACTCTTCAGATTGTCTCTTTGTCTATTTTGTTCAGTTTCATTATGATGTGGCTAGATGTGGATTTCTTTTCATCCATCCTGATTTATATAAATTGTGCTTCCTGCATCAGTGGGTTCGTTTTTGAATATTCTCAACCATTATTTTTTAATGATTTTTTTATTATAAAATAGACCATTTTTAGAGTCTTTTTACAGACTATTACAGTTCTTTTTAAAAGACCATTTTAAAAGTCTTTATTGAATTTGTTACAATATTGCTTCTGTTTTATGGTTTTTTTTTTTGGCTGCAAGGCATGTGGGATCCTAGTTCCCCGACAAGGGATTGAACCTACACTACTAGTATTGGTAGGTGAAGTCTTAACCGCTGGACCTCTAAGGAAATCCCTCAACCATTACTTCTTTCTCTTCTCCATTCTGTTTGATCTCCTTCTGGGATTGGACTTTCTTCCCTATTTTACAACCTAGTCTGTCCAACAGAACTTTCTCTGATGATGGAAATGTTGCATATAGGCATATCTTGCCTTATAACACTTTACAAATATTGCATGTTTTACAAATTGAAGGATTGTGGCAATCCTGTGTCAAGCAAGTCTGTTGGCACCATTTTTCCAACATTTTCTCACTTCATGTGTCTGTCAAATTTTGGCAATTCCCTTGATATTTCAAATGTTTTCCTTATTACATTTGTTATGGTGATCTGTTCTCAGTGATCTTTGATGTTACTATTGCAAAAAGATTACCATTTGCTGAAGGCTCAGATGATGGTTAGCATTTTTTAGCAATAAAGTATTTATAAATTAAGGTATGTACACTGTTTTTTTCAGACAGAATGGTATTGCACAGTTAATAGAAAACAGTACAATGTAAGCATAACTTTTATATGCACTGGAAAACCAAAAAGTTCATGTGACTTGCCTTACTGTGGTATTCACTTTACTGTGGTGGTCTGGAACCCAATCCATAACATCTTTGAGGTCTGCCTGCAATATACACTGTCCAGTATGACAGCTGTTAACCACATGTGGCCATGAGCACTTAAAATGTGGCTAGTGCAACTGGGGAACTGACTTATAAATTTAATTGTAATTGATTCACATATAAATTTACATGGCTGTATGTGGCTGGTGGCTATTGCTGTGGACCAGATTTCTCCTTTATGGGTTTCATCAATTTCTCTCTCTGTATTGCATTTGGGTAATTTCCTTAGACTTGTTTTCCATTTTTGATAGTCTCTCTTCAGCTATTTAGTCTGCTGTTTAGTAAGTCCTTTTTTAAAAAATGTTACCAGCTATATATATTTTTAATTTCTAAAATTTCTATTTGGTTCTCTTTTATTTTGCCTGGTCTTCCCAGATAGTCTCATGTTGTTTGTTCAGGTCTATGATTTTTTAGATTTCCTTAAATATCCTTAAATATTTAATCTTAAATATTGCATGCACATTACCATATATTTGATGTTGATAATTACTGTGTCTGAAAGGGCTTGGAGGGTCCAGATTGCTGTTTATTGATCTTTCGGCTGACTCTCATGCATGAACTCATATTTGATCTTATGGGACTCTCTGGCTTCTAAATAGCAGTGTATTCCTCCAGAGAGGATGGACATTGCTTCTGCCGGGGTGGGGATGAGATAGGGAGTGGGGATGACACCGGGGAGCAGGGGCTACGTCACTTGCTGTCAGAGGCCCTAGGAGGATAAGAGTTGCACGTTCTGATGCTCCACTCTGCCACCTCCCAAGGAAGAAGGGGGCCCCAGAGGACGAGATGGTCAGATGGCGTCACTGACCCAATGGACATAAATTTGAGCAAATTCCAGGAGTTAGTGGAGGACAGAGGAGCTTGGCGTGCTGCAGTCTGTGGGGTCATAAACACTGGACGCGACTTAGCGAATGAACAGCAACAACAAGGCTTACTCTCCTGTTGCTGGTCCTGATGTCAGCATCTGTCCTTAGGACAAGCCCCAGTTTTTGCGTTTGGTTATTGTTCACTGCTCTGATCACGGCCTTTTGTTTTCGGATGGAAGTGCCTTGGGAATTTTGATGAGGCAGGTGATGTGTTACAAAGTATGTTTTGTTTCAGATTTAGTGGTTTTTATAGAGGGAGGTTCTTCAGAATCCGCTTTCCCCCCTCACTGCCCAAGTGGACATCCCTCCTACGATGGGCACTGTCCACCAGAACTCTTCCTGTTCTGCTGGCGCCACGTGCCATGGATCTGTTCACCTATTCTGCCCAAAGGAAATCCCTAAGTCAGAGGGAAAACCTATCCATCTCTTTATTACCCAGGCCTGGTTCATGGTGATGCTTAATGCCATTAGTGGCGGTAAACCCCAAAGCTATAGGAAAGGGAGGGACAATATAGTTTTGTTTTTAATTTGAATCTACCCAGGGATCTCTTCTGCTCAACACCCTTCACCAGCTCCCAAGTTCCTTACATAACAGCTCTGTGTGGCCCACCCTTGCCAACTTGATCAGCTTCTCGGTCTCTCACCCCAACCTGGGCTTCTTAGGAATACTTCCTCAGTCCTCCTGCCTCTCCTAGCCCTCATACCTAACTGGCTGTGCTCTGCCCGAAAGGTGATCTGTTGTTGTCTAATCTGCCTGAAATCCTACAAAGCCATCAGGGCCCTATTTAAATGTCACCTCTTCCAGGTCACCTAGCCAAGGCCAGTCACCCCCTGAAACACACACCCCCTCCATGGCCCCCAGCCCACACTTGTGCTCACACAAGCTCTCATTATCCCAGACACTGAGCCTACACTTCTCAGAGCTGACGTTCACTAACAGTTATGTAATTGTTTGAAGGAAATACAACCAGTCCATCCTAAAGGAGATCAGTCCTGGGTGTTCATTGGAAGGACTGATGCTGAAGCTGAAACTCCCAATACTTTGGCCACCTCATGCAAAGACTTGACTCATTGGAAAAGACCCTGATGCTGGAAGGGATTGGGGGCAGGAGGAGAAGGGGACGACAGGGGATGAGATGGCTGGATGGCATCACCGACTCAATGGACATGAGTTTGGGTAAACTCCGGAGTTGGTGATGGACAGGGAGGCCTGGCGTGCTGCGATTCATGGGATCACAAAAGCGTCGGACACGACTGAGGGACTGAACTGAACTGAGTTGTTTGAAGAGTGTCTGACTTCCCACTAGATATCAACTCCACAAGGACAGGAGCTGAACCCGGTCTGCTCCTTGGTATCCCTAGTTCCTAGTAAGGGCCCAAGTTAGTGTTGTGCTGGTAAATGTGTAACAAGCAGCTCTCATATTTTTAAAAAGCGCTTTGGTTTATAGCACGTGTTTGCCCATCTCTGTGATGTAAATATGCCCACTGTGGCCGATTTCAGTTGCCCACATGATGCCACTGGACATGGGCTGGAAATCAGTTTATGAAGCTCTGTGAGCTCAGCTGCCTGAAATGGAAGGAGCTCTGTACACTTTGGTTAAAAGAAGGCAAGAAGGGCGGGAGGTGAGGAGGGAGGAGGAGGTGAGGGAGGGAGCAGGTCTCCCTCTCTGACTGACCTTCTGCCAGCCCCACCCCCTCGAGGCCACCTTAAGATGCTTGTAGTTCTTTAAACATACACATGGTCTCAGGAACTCTCAACCTTGGAAGTATTTTAACAACTTTTTTTTCTTTATTTTTAATTGAGGGATAATCACTTTATAACGTTGGGCTGGTTTCTGCCATACATCAACAAGAAGCAGCTCTAAGTATACATATTCCCTCCCTCTTGAGCCTCCCTCCCCCCGCGAGATCCCACCCCTCTAGGTCATCCCAGAGCACCAAGCTGAGATCCCTGTGGCAGATTCCCTCTAGCTTTCTATTTTACACAAGATAGTGTATATATGGGGCTTCCCAGGTGGCTCAGTGGTAAAAACAAAACAAAAACACCGCCTGCCACGCAGGAGACGATATGATCTCTAAGTCAGGAAGATCCCCTGGAGAAGGAGATGGCACCCCACACCCAGTGTTCTTGTCTGGGAAATCCCATGGACAGAGGAGCCTGGTGGGCTACAGGGCACGGGGTCACAAAGAGTGAGACACGACTTAGCGACTAACCAGCGGCAGCTGCAGCAGGGTACATGTGGCAATGCTGCCCTGTCGATTTGTCCCAGCCTCTCCCTCCCCTGCTGTGTCCACAAGTCTGTTTTCTCTATATCCGGGATTCTGTTCCTGCCCTGCAAATACGTTCATCAGCACCGTTTGTCTAGATAACCTTGGCAGTATTGAATGACATTTGAGACTAGACCATCCTTTGTCATGGGGGCTGTCCTGTGTTCAGCACCATCCCTGGCCTCCACCCACCAGAGGCCAGTGAGCGTGTGGCGAGGCTGCTGCCAGCGCCCCCATCCTTCCACCCTGGGCCCCTCCCGTCCTTGGGCCGGCCCTGCTCAGACAGCCGACTCCAGTTAAAACTCCCTGCCCTTGGGCAGTAATGGGGGAGCCCCTGTCAGCACTTTTCAAGCCAACGCTGAGTTCTCATTTTTTAAACACTGTATTATAATGTGAAATAGTGACGTTTTATGTCCTGATAATGGCCACTGCATTGGGTGGAGATGCTTTCCCCAAGCCCTCTGTCACAGCTCCTGTGAAATAGTAGGTGCAATGGTCAGGCCTCCTGAACCTGGGCCGCCAGGACCACACAGTGCGGTCTAAATGGCATCGAGTCACTAACTGTGCAGCTGTTAGAATGATGGCAGGACCCCGAGTGGGCTGCCCCCAAAACCCCGATCCCAGAGCCAAGTAGGGCTTTGGAGGCCCTGAGCTAAGAGCTGATAGCTCTTTCTCCCCAAGTGTCTCTTCAAATATACTAACCCTTGAGGCACCCTGAGAAATCCCAGAGCTCTGCTTTTACTCATGACAACTACTTTCTGCTTAAAAAAAATCAAGTACTTCCCTTCCCCCTCATTTGTGATGCTGCTGCCCAGCAATGATGTAGGCTATGCTCACAGTATAGCCCCACAAGTCCCTGTCCCCAGCCTTGGAGGACATCCTCCTTCAGCCACGCTTCCTGCCAGCCCCTCTTCCCCACACCCCAAGAACTTTCCCAGACAGCAGGGCACCTGTTGAGTTGACAAGGCTCCACCCTGCTCTACACTCATTTCCCAGGTATGAGCTAGGCAAGTATTTCCCAGTTTTACTTTGGAGGAAGGTGCTCAGAAGAGGTCCGAGGAAGGCAAATGTACTATAATCCAATGACAACTGCTGTATACTTTAAAAAACACAAGTACCATAATGTTCCTTTTTCTTCCTTGCTAGCCTGTTGTCATGCTGAAGAGTGCTCACATTTGGGAGAGAAGTCCTTCTTAGAGTCTAATCTGCAACTGGTGTCT
>SJYX01005135.1:27146-105968 GCA_006410675.1 Oreotragus oreotragus
CTGCATACTCCGTAGGGTATGGGCCATCTCAGAAGACAAGAGGGCTTCTCTCCTCTTTTTTGCTTTCACCAGCTGGCTGCTGGCCCCTGTGTGTATTCCCACAGTTAATCCTCTTTTCCAACCTGCTTTCCTGGCCAACTTCTCTATAGGTGAGTGGGCCTTAAAGGTGAATTCTGTGGAAAGTGAAGGGGCTCTTTGAGCAGAGGCCATGGGCAGGAGGAGAGTTCCTATCCACGTGTCCATGTAGGGACAGTGCATGTTTGTGTCTGTGTAGTTCTTGGAGGCAAAGCTGGGGGAAGTGGATACTTGGAGAGTGATGGATAGCTGTGGGGTCTGAGGACCCCTAATAGATCTGCCTCTTCCCTTCACTGACCCTCTCATCTCCCCTTCAGGCCTCAGGCCCTCTCTGCTCAGCCTGCTCATGGAAATGAGCCCCAGGGATTGTGATTATTGCTTTGGCCCACCCATTCACTTGCTGGGACGGGGGACCACCGCTGAGTCAGATCCAAGAACCTCCGGCTTGAGTGTGGCATTTAGAGGTGATGCCTCTTTTGGGATCATCCTCATTGAATAATGCACCTTTCCAACCCCCTATCTCCTCAAAATGCCTTGCAATTGCCTCCTGGAAATTTCTTGCCCCAGTGGTGAGCAACCGTATTGTTTGCCCCAAGGCCAATAGGAACAGGAAAGACATTTAAGAGTGGTGGTTTAGTTGCTAAGTTCTGTCCGACT
Organism: Oreotragus oreotragus; assembly: GCA_006410675.1. Classification (NCBI taxonomy): domain Eukaryota; kingdom Metazoa; phylum Chordata; class Mammalia; order Artiodactyla; family Bovidae; genus Oreotragus; species Oreotragus oreotragus. The sequence continues at coordinate 27,879 of SJYX01005135.1, forward strand.
CTTGTGATCCTGAGGACTGTAGCCTGCCAGAATCCTCTGTCCATGGAATTTTCCAGGCAAGAATACTAGAGTGGGTTGTCATTTCCTTTCCCAGGGGATCCTGTCAACCCAGGAATCGAATCCAGGTCTCCTGCACCGCAGGTAGATTCTTTACCAACTGAGCTATGTAGTATCTGTTTGCTGCTGCTGCTAAGTCGCTTCAGTCGTGTCCGACTCTGTGCGACCCCAGAGATGGCAGCCCACCAGGCTCCCCGGTCCCTGGGATTCTCCAGGCAAGAACATTGGAGTGGGTTGCCATTTCCTTCTCCCATGCATGAAAGTGAAAAGTGAAAGTGAAGTCGATTAGTCGTGTCCGACTCCTAGCGACCCCATGGACTGCAGCCTACCAGGCTCCTCCGTCCACGGGATTTTTCAGGCAAGCGTACTGGAGTGGGGTGCCATTGCTTCTCTGAGTATCTGTTTAATTTCTTTCAAAATAAAGAGTGCTTTGGTAAGGTTCATTCTGGGGGCCTTCTCGCAATTTAAGATGCTGCAGGAAATGTCAAGGAGAAAACTGATGCTGGTCATGGCCATTCCTCATGCATCCTGAAACACGATTCCTGGGGGAATCTGTATCCAGGGCTGGCGGCCACCATGCCCACTGTGGACGGACACCCCGTTCAAGCCCATCAGTATGTTTAGCCAGAGCCTTGGCACAAGGCAGAGTATCCTAGGAAGTTTCCACCCATTTGGGGAACTGAGCCTCTCCTTGCTTTTAGATGAACTCCTTTAATTGTGACACCCCTTCTCTGCGTCCCTCTAGGACTATAATTGTTCTAAAGGCTCGTGGTTTTATCAGATTCCCTCATATCTACTTGGAAAATGGTGTAGGGCAATAGTCTGCTGGACCCCAATTCCTAGCCTCGCTTCATTGCTGACTGCATCTCCTTGGGCTGTTAGTGTTGCCCCTTGGGGCCTCGGTTTCCTCAGCTATAAGGGTGAGACAGTAATACACACTTCATATGATTTTGGTGAGGGCTGTTAGAATGATCTCATTGTTTAAGTCTGCATCCTCAGCCCTTAGCCCTAGGCCTGGCACATAGACAGTGGTCACCCCGTGTTTGTTGAATGACATAATGAGTGTATGTGAAGTACCTCCATGGCAGGCCCTCAGTGGAAGTCAGCAAGTCATAGAGTACTTTCCTCTCCCAGCTTCCATCACCGCCCATACGCCCCACGCCCACCATCCCCAGAAGCCAGTCTTTGGCCTCAGTCCTCAGCCTTACCCCCCTCTATATCCCTGGGCCTTGGGGTTACAGCTGTGTCCACCTTGATGACTGTGCATCCTGCTAGGATTTCTGGGAGAGCAAGGGGTGACCCTTTTGTGAGGCTCATCAGTGCCTTCACCTGAAGGTGGAGCACTCCCTCCCCCACACCCTCTCCATCTCCCAGTCCCACGAGCCCGGCCACGCCCGTGAGAAATGGCCTAGTGGTCTGGCTGGGCACTCAGGCTGCAGGTGCTCTGACCCCGCGTCCTGCCAGCCATACTTGGCCTCTGGGGCCTCAGGATTCCTGTGCTGATTCCAGGCTTCTGAGGGTAGCGCCCCTGCTACTCCCCAGACACCCCAAGCCCTGGGGACACTTCTTGGGGTCAGAAGTGAGTGGTCCCCCTGCTGCCTGGCGGCCCAGGGAGAGATGGGCAGGAAGACCCTCTGGTGAAGGAGGATATGGGCCAATGAAATGGGGATCTATGACGAAGCAGGCCCAGGAACACTCTGGCCAGGGGGAAAGACGAGGACTGTCAACACTGGACCAGTCCACACAGTCCAGAAAGGAGGTGGTGGAGCCAGTGGTCTGGAGATATATTGAGGTCATGGAATTTTTTCCCCCCCAAAGGATACCCTCATAGCTCAATAGGAGACCCTGGTTTGATTCCTGTGTTGGGAATATCTGCTGAAGAAGTGATAGGCTACCCACTCCAGTATTCGTGGGCTTCCCTTGTGGCTTAGCTGGTAAAAGAATCTGCCCGCAATTCGGAAGACCTGGGTTTGATCCCTGGTTTGTATAGATCCCCTGGAGAAGGGAAAGGCTACCCACTCTAGTATTCTGGCCTGGAGAATTCCATGGACTGTGTAGTCCATGGGGTCACAAAGAATCAGACCCTACTGAGCGACTTTCACTTTCAAAGGATACCCAGGTGATGCTAGTGGTAAAGAACTCGTCTGCCAATGCAGGAGATGTGAGAGACTCAGTCTGCTCCCTAGGTTGAGAAGATTCCCTGGAGGAGGAAATGGCAACACACTCTAGTATTCTCGCCTATAAAATCCCATGGAGAGAGGAGCCTGGTGGGCTGCAGTTCATGGGGTTGCAAACAGTTGGACACAATTGAGCACACACCAAGGACACTAAACTTAAAAGTAGATGCTGATATTAAAGAATTGGGGTGTATCATATGACATTTTTGGCTTCTCATGAAAAACAAGGCACTTTGGAAGCACTGGAGCCTGGCATGACTGCTTCCTTTAGATTCGACGGGAGGGGGCAGGTGTGAGTCCAGCACAGGGCCGGCCATGAGGATGCTCACAGAGGTGGGTCCTTATCATTGTCACTCAGACACTGCTGCGGAGACACTCAGAGCAGACAGCAGTGGCCACTCCACTCGCCTCCCCGTCAGGACTGGCTGCCTGGTGCTTCGTGACACCTGGCTGTGAATGGACTGTGTCCTCACCCGAAAGTGGACACAGGTTCCCAGAGGCCCATGTTACAGATGAGGAAAGTCGAGCTCTGCCATATGCCAGATGCTTTTACCCACTTCTGAGTCCATCTTTGCAACAGCCCTGTGATTTCCATTTTATAGAGGGAGAAACTGAGGTTCAGAGGGACTGAGGGACTGGCTTAGGGTCACACAGCTGAGTGCCGACTCTGGACTCAAACCCCAAGATCTGGCTCCAAAACCTGGTCTTTCCTCGACTCCTCTCCCCAATGGTTTGTCTGTGTGCATGCTTAGTCCCTCAGTCGTGTCCAGCTCTTTGCAGCTCCGTGGACTGTAGCCCGCCAGGCTCCTCTGTCCATGGGGATTCTCCAGGCAAGAATACTGGAGTGGGTGGCCATGCCCTCTTCCAAGGGATCTTCCCAACTCAGGGGTTGAACCCATGTCTCTCGCATTGCAGGCCGATTCTTTACTGTCTGAGCCGCCAGGGAAGTACCCCGCCCCCGCCCCCCTCCTCCCGCAATGACTTGGTTTTGATCAATTCTGCTGGTTCAGGCTGTCACTAAAGTGAATTTGTGTTTCTTAAACATGCACAAGGAGATGGAGGGGCCCTGTGAATGATTCACCGTCCCGAGATGCACTCTCTGACCCTCGGTTTGTAGACAGCCCTCAGATTGCCCTGCCTTGCAGAAAGCTTCCTCGTCTGTCACCAGAGCGCTGGTCCCCATGGTGACAGCTGAGAGAGTCGGCCTTCTCCCCTCCCTGACCCTGGTCCTCCTTATCACGGGCTCCATGCCACTCCCAGAAACATCTGCCACCTAACAAGGAAGGAAGCGGGTGTTCCTGGGCAGGCATGGGGTCAGCTTGGATGTGACTTCAGCCCCGCTGGCCTGTCCCAGGGAAAGCAATTAGGCAGCTCAGAGCTGGTCGGGGTCGGAGCAGGTGGCCAGATGTCTGTCAGGGTGGTGTGTGCACTTCTCTTCCTGCCCTGGGGCCCTGTGGCATTAGACTTGGCTCCTGAGACAGCGGCAGAATGAACACCTGAGACTGGAATTTCTCAGTCACTCTGTGGGGGCCTCTCCGGCCTCTGCAGATGCTGCTCACTGACTCAGCTTCTTTCCGAGCAAAGGAGATGCTCGGGAAAGGTTCTGACTCCACCTGGCCCTGTGCCCAGCTCACCTCACCTCACTTTTTTTTTTTGGCTGTGCCATGTGGCATATGGGATCTCAGGTCCCCGACCAGGGACTGGGCCTACGCCTCCTGCATTGGAATTGCGAGGTCTTAACTGCTAGGCCACCAGCGAGGCCCCTCACCTCGCTCCTTCTGGCTCACGGGGCTGCCCCACGAGCCGCGGGGGCTTCCGTGGCTGAGCCGCCAGAAGTGAGCTGCCTGTTGTCGCTGAGTCACTAACTCGTGTCCAACTCTTGTGCAACCCGCTCACCATCACCCACCAGGCCCCTCGGTCCCTGGGATTCTCCGGGCAAGAATACTGGAGTGGGTTGCCATTTCCTCCTCCAGGGGATCTTCCCGACCCAGGGATCTAACCTGTCTCCTGCACTGGCAGGCGGATTCTTTACCACACCACTGTGCTATCTGGGAAGCCTGTTTAGAGGTCACCAAAGGACCATTGACTCAGTATCTCCAAGCACAGGATAAAGGGGGCTGTGGAGTCACCCATCCCGACAGCCCCACAGAGTGCTCCACGGAGCCAGGTTCAAAGACGTTGTTCTGTGCTCAGTTAAGTTTGGGAAACACGACGTGGAAAGCAGTGAACTATTTTTCTTCACTTGCTAGAGCCTTGAAAAGCTAGTGTTTATGTTGAATATACTTTGTGCTCCTTTGCTCAGTCGTGTCTCTTTGCGACCCCATGGACTATAGCCTTCTAGGCTCCTCTGTCCAGGGAATTTTCCAGGCAAGAATACTGGAGTGGGTTGCCATTTCATTGTCTCTAAAACTTATTGACCCAGGGATATTTTTTTTCTCCAGCTGAATCTTGTGGTCTGCACCAGCTCGGGGCCCTGGCCTGGGAGTCAGCAGCCTCGGGTTCCAGAACTGGCTCAGCCACTGATGCTGTGCTTGGCTGTGATGTGAAGGGAGCAGGAGAGAGGCCATCAAGAGCCCTCTCGGCTCTCAGATTCCTGCTCCCTCGAGCCCTCTACCTGGGCGGGCCTTAGTGGGTGGGCTGTGTTGCTGAACTAACCTGGGCCAAGCTTTGGCTTGTGTACAGAGGGGCCTGTTCTACCTGTCTCACAGGACTGGTGAGAGGCCAGAATGAGGCTGTCCTTGTCACCGTTAACATCATCGTTATGGCTAACATTTATCGCTACCTGGGCTAAGCCTTTTACACATAGTAACTCATTTGCAGCCGCTCTGACAATATCTTACTGTTCCTATGTACAGGTGAACAAACTGAGGCACAGCCTGGTTAAGGAACTTGCCTGTGGTTACCAGGTAGCAAATGTCAGGACTGAGGTTTGCACCCAGAGAGTTTGCCCAAAATCTACATCTTATCCTTGATCCTAGCCTGCCTGTGAGAGGGCTTTGTAAACTGTAAAGCGCTGTGAGCTGGGAGTGCCATTGTTCAATGCAGTCTCACTGTGGTTCATCCAGGTTTTAAGATGCTGCAGGAAATGTCAAGGAGAAAACTGATGCTGGTCATGGCCATTCCTCACGCATCCTGAAACACGATTCCTGGGGGAATCTGTATCCAGGGCTGGCGGCCACCATGCCCACTGTGGACGGACACCCCGTTCAAGCCCATCAGTATGTTTAGCCAGAGCCTTGGCACAAGGCAGAGTATCCTAGGAAGTTTCCACCCATTTGGGGAACTGAGCCTCTCCTTGCTTTTAGATGAACTCCTTTAATTGTGACACCCCTTCTCTGCGTCCCTCTAGGACTATAATTGTTCTAAAGGCTCGTGGTTTTATCAGATTCCCTCATATCTACTTGGAAAATGGTGTAGGGCAATAGTCTGCTGGACCCCAATTCCTAGCCTCGCTTCATTGCTGACTGCATCTCCTTGGGCTGTTAGTGTTGCCCCTTGGGGCCTCGGTTTCCTCAGCTATAAGGGTGAGACAGTAATACACACTTCATATGATTTTGGTGAGGGCTGTTAGAATGATCTCATTGTTTAAGTCTGCATCCTCAGCCCTTAGCCCTAGGCCTGGCACATAGACAGTGGTCACCCCGTGTTTGTTGAATGACATAATGAGTGTATGTGAAGTACCTCCATGGTAGGCCCTCAGTGGAAGTCAGCAAGTCATAGAGTACTTTCCTCTCCCAGCTTCCATCACCACCCATACGCCCCACGCCCACCATCCCCAGAAGCCAGTCTTTGGCCTCAGTCCTCAGCCTGACCCCTCTCCATATCCCTGGGCCTTGGGGTTACAGCTGTGTCCACCTTGATGACTGTGCATCCTGCTAGGATTTCTGGGAGAGCAAGGGGTGACCCTTTTGTGAGGCTCATCAGTGCCTTCACCTGAAGGTGGAGCACTCCCTCCCCCACACCCTCTCCATCTCCGAGTCCCACGAGCCCGGCCACGCCCGTGGGAAATGGCCTAGTGGTCTGGCTGGGCACTCGGGCTGCAGGTGCTCTGACCCCGTGTCCTGCCAGCCATACTTGGCCTCTGGGGCCTCAGGATTCCTGTGCTGATTCCAGGCTTCTGAGGGTAGCGCCCCTGCTACTCCCCAGACACCCCAAGCCCTGGGGACACTTCTTGGGGTCAGAAGTGAGTGGTCCCCCTGCTGCCTGGCGGCCCAGGGAGAGATGGGCAGGAAGACCCTCTGGTGAAGGAGGATATGGGCCAATGAAATGGGAATCTATGACGAGGCAGGCCCAGGAACACTCTGGCCAGGGGGAAAGACGAGGACTGTCAACACTGGACCAGTCCACACAGTCCAGAAAGGAGGTGGTGGAGCCAGTGGTCTGGAGATATATTGAGGTCATGGAATTTTTTCCCCCCCAAAGGATACCCTCATAGCTCAATAGGAGACCCTGGTTTGATTCCTGTGTTGGGAATATCTGCTGAAGAAGTGATAGGCTACCCACTCCAGTATTCGTGGGCTTCCCTTGTGGCTTAGCTGGTAAAAGAATCTGCCCGCAATTCGGAAGACCTGGGTTTGATCCCTGGTTTGTATAGATCCCCTGGAGAAGGGAAAGGCTACCCACTCTAGTATTCTGGCCTGGAGAATTCCATGGACTGTGTAGTCCATGGGGTCACAAAGAATCAGACCCTACTGAGCGACTTTCACTTTCAAAGGATACCCAGGTGATGCTAGTGGTAAAGAACTCGTCTGCCAATGCAGGAGATGTGAGAGACTCAGTCTGCTCCCTAGGTTGAGAAGATTCCCTGGAGGAGGAAATGGCAACACACTCTAGTATTCTCGCCTATAAAATCCCATGGAGAGAGGAGCCTGGTGGGCTGCAGTTCATGGGGTTGCAAACAGTTGGACACAATTGAGCACACACCAAGGACACTAAACTTAAAAGTAGATGCTGATATTAAAGAATTGGGGTGTATCATATGACATTTTTGGCTTCTCATGAAAAACAAGGCACTTTGGAAGCCCTGGAGCCTGGCATGACTGCTTCCTTTAGATTCGACGGGAGGGGGCAGGTGTGAGTCCAGCACAGGGCTGGCCATGAGGATGCTCACAGAGGTGGGTCCTTATCATTGTCACTCAGACACTGCTGCGGAGACACTCAGAGCAGACAGCAGCGGCCACTCCACTCGCCTCCCCGTCAGGACTGGCTGCCTGGTGCTTCGTGACACCTGGCTGTGAATGGACTGTGTCCTCACCCGAAAGTGGACACAGGTTCCCAGAGGCCCATGTTACAGATGAGGAAAGTCGAGCTCTGCCATATGCCAGATGCTTTTACCCACTTCTGAGTCCATCTTTGCAACAGCCCTGTGATTTCCATTTTATAGAGGGAGAAACTGAGGTTCAGAGGGACTGAGGGACTGGCTTAGGGTCACACAGCTGAGTGCCGGCTCTGGACTCAAACCCCAAGATCTGGCTCCAAAACCTGGTCTTTCCTCGACTCCTCTCCCCAATGGTTTGTCTGTGTGCATGCTTAGTCCCTCAGTCGTGTCCAGCTCTTTGCAGCTCCGTGGACTGTAGCCCGCCAGGCTCCTCTGTCCATGGGGATTCTCCAGGCAAGAATACTGGAGTGGGTGGCCATGCCCTCTTCCAAGGGATCTTCCCAACTCAGGGGTTGAACCCATGTCTCTCGCATTGCAGGCCGATTCTTTACTGTCTGAGCCGCCAGGGAAGTACCCCCCCCCGGCCCCCCTCCTCCCGCAATGACTTGGTTTTGATCAATTCTGCTGGTTCAGGCTGTCACTAAAGTGAATTTGTGTTTCTTAAACATGCACAAGGAGATGGAGGGGCCCTGTGAATGATTCACCGTCCCGAGATGCACTCTCTGACCCTCGGTTTGTAGACAGCCCTCAGATTGCCCTGCCTTGCAGAAAGCTTCCTCGTCTGTCACCAGAGCGCTGGTCCCCATGGTGACAGCTGAGAGAGTCGGCCTTCTCCCCTCCCTGACCCTGGTCCTCCTTATCACGGGCTCCATGCCACTCCCAGAAACATCTGCCACCTAACAAGGAAGGAAGCGGGTGTTCCTGGGCAGGCGTGGGGTCAGCTTGGATGTGACTTCAGCCCCGCTGGCCTGTCCCAGGGAAAGCAATTAGGCAGCTCAGAGCTGGTCGGGGTCGGAGCAGGTGGCCAGATGTCTGTCAGGGTGGTGTGTGCACTTCTCTTCCTGCCCTGGGGCCCTGTGGCATTAGACTTGGCTCCTGAGACAGCGGCAGAATGAACACCTGAGACTGGAATTTCTCAGTCACTCTGTGGGGGCCTCTCCGGCCTCTGCAGATGCTGCTCACTGACTCAGCTTCTTTCCGAGCAAAGGAGATGCTCGGGAAAGGTTCTGACTCCACCTGGCCCTGTGCCCAGCTCACCTCACCTCACTTTTTTTTTTTGGCTGTGCCATGTGGCATATGGGATCTCAGGTCCCCGACCAGGGACTGGGCCTACGCCTCCTGCATTGGAATTGCGAGGTCTTAACTGCTAGGCCACCAGCGAGGCCCCTCACCTCGCTCCTTCTGCCTCACGGGGCTGCCCCACGAGCCGCGGGGGCTTCCGTGGCTGAGCCGCCAGAAGTGAGCTGCCTGTTGTCGCTGAGTCACTAACTCGTGTCCAACTCTTGTGCAACCCGCTCACCATCACCCACCAGGCCCCTCGGTCCCTGGGATTCTCCGGGCAAGAATACTGGAGTGGGTTGCCATTTCCTCCTCCAGGGGATCTTCCCGACCCAGGGATCTAACCTGTCTCCTGCACTGGCAGGCGGATTCTTTACCACACCACTGTGCTATCTGGGAAGCCTGTTTAGAGGTCACCAAAGGACCATTGACTCAGTATCTCCAAGCACAGGATAAAGGGGGCTGTGGAGTCACCCATCCCGACAGCCCCACAGAGTGCTCCACGGAGCCAGGTTCAAAGACGTTGTTCTGTGCTCAGTTAAGTTTGGGAAACACGACGTGGAAAGCAGTGAACTATTTTTCTTCACTTGCTAGAGCCTTGAAAAGCTAGTGTTTATGTTGAATATACTTTGTGCTCCTTTGCTCAGTCGTGTCTCTTTGCGACCCCATGGACTATAGCCTTCTAGGCTCCTCTGTCCAGGGAATTTTCCAGGCAAGAATACTGGAGTGGGTTGCCATTTCATTGTCTCTAAAACTTATTGACCCAGGGATATTTTTTTTCTCCAGCTGAATCTTGTGGTCTGCACCAGCTCGGGGCCCTGGCCTGGGAGTCAGCAGCCTCAGGTTCCAGAACTGGCTCAGCCACTGATGCTGTGCTTGGCTGTGATGTGAAGGGAGCAGGAGAGAGGCCATCAAGAGCCCTCTCGGCTCTCAGATTCCTGCTCCCTCGAGCCCTCTACCTGGGCGGGCCTTAGTGGGTGGGCTGTGTTGCTGAACTAACCTGGGCCAAGCTTTGGCTTGTGTACAGAGGGGCCTGTTCTACCTGTCTCACAGGACTGGTGAGAGGCCAGAATGAGGCTGTCCTTGTCACCGTTAACATCATCGTTATGGCTAACATTTATCGCTACCTGGGCTAAGCCTTTTACACATAGTAACTCATTTGCAGCTGCTCTGACAATATCTTACTGTTCCTATGTACAGGTGAACAAACTGAGGCACAGCCTGGTTAAGGAACTTGCCTTTGGTTACCAGGTAGCAAATGTCAGGACTGAGGTTTGCACCCAGAGAGTTTGCCCAAAATCTACATCTTATCCTTGATCCTAGCCTGCCTGTGAGAGGGCTTTGTAAACTGTAAAGCGCTGTGAGCTGGGAGTGCCATTGTTCAATGCAGTCTCACTGTGGTTCATCCAGGGGAATGTGCCTGGCCTTCTGGGAGGATCTCCAGTCCTCAATTTGCAGGCTTTCAGAGGTTGGAGGGCCCAAGAGTGGCTCCCACTTCCCAGTTCTGCCAGGGTTGAGCAGGGAGGGCCCTGTACCATACCTCTCTGATGGGGAGGAGGGTAGGCAGGGGGTGCCTTTGCGTGCGTGCATGCTCAGTTGCTTCACTCATGTCTGACTCTTTGTGACCCAGTGAACTGTAGCCCTCCAGGCTCCTCTGTCCATGGGATTCTCCAGGCAAGAATACTGGAGTGGGTTGCCATTTCCTTCTCCAGGAGATCTTCCCCACCCAGGGATCGAACCCAAGTTTCCTGCATTGCAGGCAGATTCTTTACCATCTGAGCTACCAGGGAAGCCTTTCCTATCTCTGGTTGAACTTAAATATGTTCAAATCCTGGGGAACACAGGCCATGAGGCCAGTGCTTTCCAGGCTCCAGAACACAAGCAGCTGGCATTTCTGAGCCCACAAGGAGGAAAGGGTTGTTACACAAACTTCACAGGTGAGAACACTGAGGCTCACAGGTTAATCAACTAGCTTGAAATCAGATGCTGGTCCAGAGCTAGAGCAGTTGATTACCTAGGCCTGGCTTGGCCTGGCCCAGCCCCACCGGTGGCCTGCAAGGGTCCTCCAGATGGAGCAAGACAGGCAATCTTAGATTCTCTTGTTTGGGTGCAATTAACTGCTAGTGCCTGGTAACCCATTAAGAAAACAGTCAAAGATTTCCAAAGCCTGAAACTCAGAAATGCAAGCAAGCAGTCAGCCAGCATTTTCCAGGGACTCTGATTCAGAAGCATGGCTGATGCTCTGACAATGTCAAAGGCTGCCCCTTGGGACATGCTAGGGACTAGGAGTCCTGCCATTTTCCAGAAGGAAAGGTCAAGGTTTTCAGTTGCTGCTATTCTTGCTTCTTAAGAGATTAATCCTCTTGGGATAGTTTTCTTGTGGATTCAGTTTGTTGGGGAGGTAGAGTGCAGGGGTTCATATCTGCGTATTTTTTGGTAACTGGGCTTTAAGGCACCACACAGTTGTGGCTCAGGTATGGGTTCTCCATACACCAGCTGGCATCAGGATATAGCCCCTCAGTCTCTCTATACAGTGACACTTCGCTGGGGATGTGCTATGACTTCGATATTTCAACAACTTCTAACATTGGGTCAAGATCAAACCCCTGTTATTTTTAAGCTTATAGGACGTTCTTTTATATTATAAAATTATGAACCTACTCTTATAATAGGGGAAGGAAGTGGAAACCCACTCCAGTATTCTTCCCTGGAAAATTCCATGGACAGAGGAGCCTGGTGGGCTATATTAGTTCATGGGGTTGCAAAAAGTCGGCCATGACTGAGCACATCAGCATACTCTTATAAAGTTAATCATATATATTGCCACTTGATTCTTCATTAGCACCAGGTTCTTTTTCCTTAGGCACAGGTGGGAAGTCAGGGGGCATGGTAGGTTCTGCGCCGCCTGATGGGGTTTGAGTTGAAAAAGCTTGAGTCGTTTGTTCAGAGCAGATGAGTGAGGGGGTAGGGCGTTTGGGAGGAAATGCAGGTTTTTGGTGAGAGGGCCCATTGATACTTTTAAATTCATATAGTCACAGGCCTGATGATGCCATCTCCTGCAGCCCCACTACACCTGGATTCCCCAGGAGCCCAGGTTGAGTGATGCACATTGCAGCTGCCCAGTAACCTTGCGCACAGGTTTTAGGAGAGGCTCCTGGGACCCCCGGGCCTTCCTGTAGCCAGGAGGGGACCTCCTGTCCGCCCTACCGCCTCGTCCCCACCAGGAAGCGGCAGCTCTGGTACAGAGAGGGTTTTCATAGCAGGGCAGATGGAGGCCATGCCCTTCCTGAGATGGAGAGCTTGTGCTGAAGCACAGTGCATTTCTGCCCTGCCCTCTCTTCCAGTCCCTCACTGCAAGTGCGTTTTCTGGGCCTGGCAGGAAAAGACTGACAGAAATAGACTCCGTCACAAAAGCCAGCAAAGTGCTAGGCTGTGCCAGAGGCTACTGGTGGGTGAAAGTAGGGGTGGAGTCAAGTTCAAACCAGACCCAGCAGAGGGACTGGAGGCACCCACCGAGCTTGGTTCCAGCCCCTCACTGCCCACTCAGAGGAGTCGTTCAGGGCACTACAGCCTTGCTAGGTTGGAAGCCCAGTTCTGTTTCCTGGCTCCTTGATCCCAGATGATGTACTTTGCCTGTTTTCCCATTGCCAGTGGAGCCTTTGGAGGGTTAACTGAGTTAATACGTGTCAAGCGCGGAGCATGGAGCTTGGCCCATGGTAAGTGCCCAACAAATGTTAGATGTTATTACTGTTATCACTACTATTAGGTTGCGCCTGTTGGAGCCTGCGAGCATGGGTGGGAGAGCACGCAGCAGGGCCGCTGAGGACAGCCATGCAGGCTGCATACTGCGTACCATCCCCGTGGTAATGCAGTGTGCAACCTGTGCAGCTGTCCACGGATCCTGCAGACGGGACAGCCCTACTCCAACTTCTGACTAATAGAGTGACGCTTGAAGTTGGACCTTTTGGGGCAAGGTCTGATTAACAAAGGCGGAGAGTGTGGCTTTTGAGTAGAGCTATGTGGATTTGAATCAGACGTGGCCGGGCCCTTGAGAAGGCCGTGGTATCGCACCACTGATGGCAAGGATCTTAGCCAAATCGCTCCTTTCTGGGCCAAGTGTTCCCTCATCTGTTCGGTGTAGGGGCTTGGGTTAATTTTGAGGAGGCAAATTGGCTTTCTCTTTGAGTGCCAATGCTGATTGATTGGCAGTGGCTGTAGGAGGCTTTGTAAAGTGAAGACATGAGAGGTCATTTGGGGCTGGGTGGGAAGGGCTCTTTAATTGTTCAGTGATGTCTGTTTTGAGACCAGGGAGAGAGGAGCTGGGGCACGTGTGTTCGGGCCGTTCGCGCTCCTCAGATAAGCCCAGTGGTTCCCAACCCTAGCTGTTATCAGAGCAGGTTTTACCACACTGATTCAGCAATATAGCACCTGGCATTGGTCATGTTTTGCTTTGAAAGCTCTGCAGGTGATTCTGCTGTGGCCAGGTTGACAGCTACTGGGGCACATGCCCCTCAGTTCCTGGCAGTTTGCACTCCGTAACTTCTCAGCATGGTCTATCCATTTATGGTACTTTGAGCTTTCTTCTAGTAGAAACGCAAGGGGGCTTTAAAAGTAGTCTTCGTCTCACTGCTGGAGAGGATTTGTTTTTAAGTTGGGAGGCAGAGGCTGAAGGCATAGCTGCAATTGTGGATTGGGGTATCCAGGTGGCCTCTTCTCAGGCTATACTGCAGAGTTGTCATTGTGGGAGGACTGGGTTTTGCATCTGGGGACGGTCTCATGGGGGCTCAGAAAAGCCCAGCCCACTCTGGCTTCATTAGGGAAGCCCTGAGTCTCCTTTAATTTCTCTCTCAAGCTCCTCTCGGTTCCCAGGGAAGGTCAGGACAATGCAGAGGCCCACTGAGGTCTGCAGGAAGTAATGTGCCCCAAACTCACAGGGCCCCGCTCTGGGTCTTTTGAAGGAGCGCTGGGGGGAGAAGGAAGCAGATGAAAGCTGACTGGGGCCACTGGGCTGGAGAATGCAGGGTCAGGGTGCCAGGCTTCGAGGTGGTGCTTTAGGACCACGGGCAGCCCTGGATGCTGATGGCTCCTCCAAATTACAGTCGGGGTGGCAAAGATGAGATGTTTCTGGGAGGCCACCCCAGCCTCAGCCCCTCCATGGGCCCAGAATCCAGCCAGCTTTCCTCGGCCCCTCCCATCACCCCCACAGGACCCAGCCCTGAAATTCCAAGGGGCAGGTCATGCCGGGCTTTGATTCCCACCCGGAGTACGATAGAAGCAATCAAATAACATAGAATTCGATCATATTTTAAAATAAGCTTTATTTAGATTTTTTTTTGTTTATATTTTATATTTGCATCCATGCCTTCAAGAAACCTTTCCCACAGGAAAGGTTATTTTCATCTAATGTTACCCATAACTCATTTGCTATTTGATGTAGTTCTCTTAAATAAATCATCCTTAGTAACTCTTAGAATTATCTCCTAATTTACAAAAACTGAAATGAAAAGGAACTACTAAATCATTATTACCAGGAGGGGTTGCAACCTTATTTTCTTGTAAGTAAAGGGCAAAACAATAAAAATCAACCAAAAGAAAAAAAAAAAATTCATGGGGGGAGAAAAGCATTTCCTAAAATCTCTCTCGCTCCAGCTGCTCTCCCTTGCCGCCAGGCTCGGTGAAATGGCGCAGCCAACAGAGCCCAGAAAGATCCTTAGTAGGTACCCTGCCTACTTTAGATACCTTTTCCAACCCCATCAGGACAGAAGGAAAGGGAGCAGCCGACTGGGGCTTTTCTGTTTTAGAGACTCTCGGAAAAAATATCCTATCCCTTCTGATAAGAGATGCTTTAGCATTTAAAAATCTCTTTGTTTCTTGCAAACGTTACGGTTAGCAGAAAGCGCAACTACTGTTTTGAGAGGGTGTGTGATTGAGCTGTTAGTAGTTAAGGTGGTTCAGAGCGGGAATTCACAGGTCAGAAGAAAAGGAAAGGCTAGTTTTAGGCCATGGGAGACCCTGGCTTAGAAGCTCACATGTTCTCCATCACCTGGCATTACAATGCTCACAGTTCCTTTGCTGGTGAAGCCTCACTGGGACCAACACTGCTCCCCAAATAGGCAGGCGTTTCTGCCAGCCCTTCTCTCCTGGGGTGAGTGGGCTCAAGCTGCTGTGACAAGCTGGTGGACAGGGCCTGAGGAATCCCAAGAGACTCCGTGAGGTGTGGGTGGAGGAACCAACCAGAATAGGGAGGGCAGAGGTGCTGGACGCTGAGTCTCCAACAGCCCTCCCCCTTGAGACGGGTGCCTCCCCCATGACACCTGCCTAGCCCATGTGCAGAATCAACCAAGGATGAGAGAGACACAGCTGTAGGGAGGAATGGAGGTTGCTCCAGGACCCTTGGGGAACCCATTTGGGCTGAGTGTCCCTGGGGTCCTACCCTGTGGTCATGCTGTCAGCTGTCTTGCCCTGTATTCAGCCTCTCTCAACAGACAGACCCAAGAGAAGGTGACCACGACATCAGGCGCTCTGCTCACTGAAGGCAGTGCTCTTTCGGATAAATAAATATGTATAGAAAGGCCTGGAGAGAGCTCTAGGAGTGAGAAAGGCGGAGCGCACTTTCCATGCAGGGGCGGGACAATGCGGGAGAGAGAAGAAGAACAGAAAAAAGCAAGCTTGGAAATCCAATGGTCCCTGGGTTCCAGCCACTCTAAACTCTACCTTGCACAGTTTGGCAGCAGCATGATCATAGAACAGACAAATCAACAGAGAACCCGCCTCCCGCCCACCCCTGTGGAAAAATATACATTCCAATATTTATGTAATAATTTAGCTAGAATAAGTCTTCTGCATTTGTGCAAATAAATTAAACGGAACAATTTTCTTTTCCCCGTAAAGAAAGAAACGGCAACGCAATTAAAAAACTGACAGGCCATTAAAAAGAGCCCGTTTGGCCTCCGACAAGCCGAGCCTGGACAGGGCCAGGCTTGCAAGTCTCTGTGGAGAGTGGACCTTACCCTGATGACGATGGCCTTTTGGGGTTAAAGTGACTTGGGTGTGCCCGAGAAAGGGTCTGGTCCCACGCGTTCACACTGGAGGGGGGGGCGCCATAGTGGGGTAGGGGGAACATCAAAAACAGACCACATCCTCGGGGAGACGGGCTCCAGAAGTAGCAGTTCGGACGAGGGACATTTACAAGCACAGAGGGCACAATAGTTTTGTTATTTACAAATACACAGCAGTCCTTCAAGTTTTCAAGTTTCATAAAAAGGAGGCAGGGAGGGAAAGGGACCAAAAAAATCCCCCAACGAACCAAACAAAGAGAAGGAAAAAAAAAAAAAACATTGAAAAAAAAAACAACCCAGATTAACAACACAACTGTATCGCTCCGAGGACAACAGAGTTGACATGTTCACACACGGTTGTAGTATGTACATCAATTACAGAGGTGACGACGCAGGGGAGGGGCCCACGCGAGCAGGCTCGGCCACACCCGCGCCCACGTGTGCGAGAGATCGCGCACACACACACACCACCACGCACGCCCAGCCGCAACCCCCCCACCCCCCTCCCAGCTCGCACGCACGTCCACACGCACAGACACGCCCGCCGGGCAGCAGGCGAAGGGAGGCGGGTATCACCAGTCCGCGTCCTCCTCTATGTAATAATCAGGGGCGGTACCATCAAAGAGGCCGGGGTCGAGGGACTTCCGCTGCTTCCCTCTGGCGAAGACACGCGAGATGGAGCCGAATCCCATCTTCTCTTTCTTCTTTTTCCGTTTTTGGTCTTCAAGATCCTCTAGTGACTGCGGAGTCGGGCCAGATGATGGATGAGGCGGGGAGAAGAACAAAGAAAAGCTGAGCTGGGGCAGAAGACAGGGAGGGGTGGGGTTGGGGGACACCCGTGGGTAAAGGTGCTAGGGTCTGCCCCTTACTCGCTTAGCGGACTGGGGCCTGTTACAGAACCTCTTGGGGCCAACACTAGGACCCATCCAAAACAATCATGAGGATGTCACTAAAGTGAAGATAAAAAAAAACGCGCCTGGCACATAATAAGCATTCATGACGGCTGCTGTTGGGGTTTGTACTGTAATTTAAATTCAGTGTGCTGTCCACGGCCTTCCTGTGCTTGTGGAGGGCCTGCAGAAGTGCGTCCATGGATGCTGCCATGGCTGGGAAAAGGGGGCGTCAGGAGAACATGGACAACCAGGGAGGGGAAAACCTAAGCTTCATGTCAGCCAAGAGCAAAGACCCTGGGCCTTAAGTACTGTACTTGTACTGACAAGCAGCAGTACTGGCCTCGGTAGAGCTGGGAGGCCAGGGTTGGGTTCTGATCTTGACTATGTCACTACCCCGGGGAAACCTGGAGAGCCCCCACCTTCTCTGAGCCCAGTTTTCTCATCTTGTGATGCAGGGATTGTTAATGACAACAACAATGATGAGAAGGAGGAGATCTTTCTCTCAGGATAACTATGGGTTTGCAGCTTTGCAAACTGTCAAGTATTTTATACAAAGAGGCAGGGTGGTGGTATTGGTCAAAAAGGTGGAGGTTAGAGTAATGGTTCCTCAAACCACATCAGAATTACCTTAATTCCAACCACCTTCCCCACACCCCAACCTGGCAGATTCAAATCTCTAGGGTGAAGGGCCTAGGAATCTCAATAGGAAAATCTTCACTGGCAGACCCTGGTGCAGACAAGCAGTCCAGAAGACCAGCGTGTGGGAACCCCAGGATGAGAGAGCTGACCTCGGAGAACCCCTCTGATCCTCATATCCATGTTTTCCTCCCTACAGCCCCTTCCTCGCCCTTTAGTGTACTGAAATGTTAAAAATGAATTTTAAAAAGTTTCCTGCGGCAAGAGGTCCAAAGAGCCCAAGGCTCCCATCACCAGCTTGTGGCTGCCAGGAGAAGACACTCAACAGGGCTGCATGGAGGATGTGGGATGCTCTTAGTAGGTCCACAGATCTGGAAGAGGATATAACAGGGCAAATCCAGGTGCTGAGCCCAGCTCATGCACCAAACCATGTGTGACTGAAGTTGTGGCTTAACTTCTTTCTGCCCTGGGTGCCCAAGTATGGATGTGGGGATGCTGAGGGCCCAGGGGAACAAGTGAAGTCACGGTCAAGGAAGGGTGCAAGGAGGGCCTGAGTGGCCGGCCAGGGAAGGCACACCTACCTGTACAATGGGGTTGTGCAGGTTCTTCTGAACTGGGCCGGGACTGTCGCCCTGTAGCCAAAGGAGAGGAGGAAGATGAAACAGCGGAGACACACAACATATGAGAATAGAGGGGGCCTATGGAGCACGGGCTTTTCCGCGGAAGGAAGTCATCCCTGAGGGACTGCCCTGCCTCTGGGGAATCCACCCTCCACCCTTAAAGTAGACACTTCCCAATGGCTCAATCATGGCACTTTGGGTTCATGGAGATGCTGCCTGGATCCTGGCCAGAGGCCCTGAGGTGATCTGCCTGTTCTGGCTTCTTGACCCCTATTGCCCTCTGACCAACAGACCTGTCACTCAAAGGCTTCTAAGTTCCTCTCCTAATTGACCCACTGAGTTAAAACTGGAAGTTGGTTACCCTTGGTGCTCTTTATAAAGAAGTATAACTTTACAGAAAAGCACAAAAATAAAGAATTTGGGGACAGGAATACTTGTGAGACTATGCAGCCTCTTATTAATATTTCCCCACAAATAACACAATAAATGTCTTATTGCGTGGAGGGGTGGACAGGGCTCATTAGCCTGATTTACAGATAGACAGAGAGGTTCCAGACAGTCCAACATTATAAAGCTAATTAAAACCAGAGCTACAACTCAAGTTCAAGACCATCTGTTTTTTCTTGGTCTAGTGCTCCTTCCTCTGAGTGTGCAAAAGCCCTCACCACATCCCAGAATCAATCTGCCCAGCCTGGGGTAGGGGCACAGATCACTGGGATCACAAAAGTCATTACTAGGGTGACTTCTGGTGCTCATTTCCAGAACTGCTAGTAAAAGGCAAGAAACAAACCATGTGTCACCTGAGTGAATATCCATCTTCTCTAGCCTCTCTGTGCTGAGTCCCCACCTCTGCTCTAAATAAGTGACCAGAGCATGAAAGGCTGGGGGTTGCTTATTCCAGGCCAGGCTGTTCTTGCAGGTATCAGGTCAGATGCCTGAGAACAGAGCTACACCTGGAGCTATTTTCAGTTTCTTCCTGGCTTACCTGTATGCACATCTGTTGAGATGGGGGATGAAGGTGGTTGAGGGAGGGCAGGGATGCAACAAACAGTAGTTTAGTCTTTAGTCCCATCTCAAACAGAATCTATCTATCTGCCAGGCAGCTAAGGTAGGTTGGTTCTGTATAGGGCCATCTTTGCCAGATTTATGGGTGAGAGAATGAGGCTGGAGCCCACTGAAATATCTACATACAGACTGGCTTATCAAAGCATCCACTGCCCAGGGCCCTGCGTAAAGTGAGTTTGGGAATAAACATGCCAGATCTGCTCTCTGTAGCAGCAGGTTATGTGCCAAGGCCAAGTTGCACAAAAGGCTAGATCTGAGCCAAATGCAATTCAGGAGGCCTTTAAAGAACACTTTCTGCAGGGTGGGTTTCCCAGTGGCATTCTGACTGTCAAAGCCCCATTGGGGAGACAAAATAATGGCCTTTGGGAAGGTCTTATTTGAGGTGCGCTCAGATACTAGAGGGTATCCGGCCCACACTAAGAATGAATGGCAGTGCTGCCTGTAGGTGTAACTCAGCAGTGACTCCTCAGAAAGACAGTAATGTCAGAGGCCCCTCAACCAGCCAAACCTTCCTTGCCTTGGCTCTGTCAGGACAGCCTTTATCACCAGAATTCTCTCCTGGGAACAAGAGAAGAACAGATTGCTTCCTTCAAGCCCCAGTGAAAACAGAATCTCAGTCCTGAGTGGGATTCAGGCCCCCTTCTCATCCTCATGTGACTTCAAGAGGCCCCGGCCAGCAGTCTCTGGCCCCACACCACCAGGCTGAGTCAACTCATTTCAAGTTTAGTCTTAAGCTATTAAGTGCTTTTCATTGTTACTGTAGATTTGGGGAA
Source organism: Oreotragus oreotragus (assembly GCA_006410675.1). Lineage (NCBI taxonomy): Eukaryota > Metazoa > Chordata > Mammalia > Artiodactyla > Bovidae > Oreotragus > Oreotragus oreotragus. The sequence continues at coordinate 47,594 of SJYX01005135.1, forward strand.
AAAAAAAAAGAGCTTCCATTATGATTACTAATATAGCAAAGTTACTGATTTTTATCAATTGATATTATACCAGTACTGATCTATACTTCTCATTATTAGTGTAATGACTTCAGGTTATTCTCTTGAGGTTTTCCAGGTAGATAATCACCCCACTGGCAAGTAACAGTTATTCTGTCTTCCTCTCCCACTATAGCCACCTCATTTCTTTTTTTATTATCCATCTCACTGGTTAACAGAACAACATACACTGAGCCTTTGAGAAAGCTTGTCCGTGCATTTGAAGACCTGACTGCTGTGTCTTTAGGACATGGCAGGGGAGCCCCCATGGATGATCAACCACATGATGGGACAAATGTGAGAAGTGGTCCCCATACCCTGACCCCAGTGTTTCACGTTCGAGCCTTGATGTGGAGGCTTCCTGTCCTCAGACACTTGACCCACCTGCCTTTGTTCACCACCCCCATTCCTGGGAAGCTTGTCTCCCCACCAGTCATCAAGAGTTATATGGCTACTGACCTGCACCTCTTGGTAGCTGGGACCCCGTATACAATCAAAAAGCATGTGATTAAGCAAATAAACTTAGAACAGATTCACTGGATGCCTCTCCAGGAGCAAAACATGCAAAACCTCCTGGAGATTAAAAGAGAAAAGTCTGGCTGATTCCTGGATGAAGAACCAGGAGCTGGTTCTACAGGGAAATGGAGTGGTGGTGGTGGTGGGATCCCGAGCTCGGAAGGTAGTCTGGGAGGAGATGATCACGGTCCCAGACACAGCCCACCACAGGTAAGCCCAGGCTGCTCAGCCCCTGTGTCCGACCCAGGCCCGCCTTCCTCTGGATTTTCCTCGCCCTCCCGGACACAAGGAGCCAACAGGCCTCATTTCTTTCTCTCCCCACATCCATCTCTTCTTGCAAAAGGAAAGAACAGAACAGGAAATGCCTCCGCCAGAATGCTCCCTGGGTGGACGAGAGGAAACAGCGGGTAGGTCTTCACCCCTCCACCCCCACCCCTGAGGTTTCCAGGGGGGGCCCATGGCCTGGGCCCTGCGGCTGCTGGCCTTACGTTGCAGAGGGAGTGTGTCCGGTGTCGGGGGGAGTTGATGTCGCTTGGCGTGGACGACCGGTCGCCTTCGGCGGCAGATGCGTCGGAGATGACAGAGGGCTGCCGGGAGTGGCAGGGGCTCACCCTGACCGCTGGAAAGCAGGGACAGTTGGTGAGTTGGGGAGGGAGAGGATATCTGTGCCTTCACTGCCTTGCAGGTTGTTCCACCCATTATACGGGTGGGAACACTGAGACATAGAAGAGACTTGCCCTGCTCTTCGCCCCTCTATTCCACAATCCCATGTAACACCAGAGAGCTGCTGCTGGCAAGAATCTCCAGTCCCTGGATCCAATAAGCCCCCTCCTAACCAGGATGAAGAGAAGAGCAAAGTTTTCAGGCACCTTGGTGATTGTTTTTCACAATGCTCCTGCTGCCTGGATGTTACCTAGGCCTGGTGCAATCCTAACAGCTGGTTAATACCAGCTTCCCAAGCAAGAAGCCTTGAAGCCACCACTGGCTCTTCTTTCTCTCTCACTCCCTCACTCCACAGCCAACCAGCAGCAGCACCTCCAAACACAGCTTTAAATCTGGCCACTTCCCTCTAGCCCTGCCACCACTACCCTAGCCCACTGTCTCTTGCCTGGAAGACCATGGCAGTCTCCCAGATGGCCTCCACTCCTCACTGCAGTGAGAGCCAGGCAACTGGTCTCACTTGACCAGGGGGTAGAAATGCGGTCCTCCCGCAAGCGAAGGGATTCAGCCCTGCCCACCTCCACCCAGCCTCAGCTCATGTCACGCCAGCTTTCGATGGTGCCCGACATGCGCTCTGCCTCCTGCCTCAGCCTTCCCTGGTCCTGCTGCCCACAGGGCACATTCTCATCCTCCAAGTCTCAGCCTGACCTGAGAGAAACCTCCCCCCACCCAATTATCAGCTCTCCCCACTCTTTTTCTCCCATCAAAGCACCTGCTTTCCGTTGATTTCTCTCCCTGAACGAAGATCTGTAATCATACTTTGTCAATTTTGTTACATGTTTTCTGTCTTCACACCTACAATGCCAGCTTGCTGAGGGTGGGCATTCTGGGTTTCTTATCCATGGCCAACCCCAGAACTCATGGTACCTGGCATGTAGTAGGTGCTCAGTTAATAGTTGAATGCCTGTAAGCCCACCAGAGTCCCTCCAGCAGATCGCTCTCCTGGCTGTAGGCGCTGGCCCTGGATGGAGGAAGCACTTACTGCTGGACAAGACTGAGGGCCTATGGTGTGCAGGCAGCGCCTCAGCAGTGAGGGCTACATTCCTGAGAGGCGATTCTTGCTGCCAGGGGCCCTATGGAGGAGTAGGTGGGTGCCTTTGGAGTCAGAAGCTTGGGTTCCTAGCTAGGTGACAGCAGGAACGACAGGCTCCAGAAGCCAGCTGCCTGTCTCTAATCTGCACCTGTCACATAAATGCCACTCACAGGAGGGATGTAAAAATGGAGCCAAGTGTGCTGCAATTGTGCAGAGGGGTTTGGGGTTTGTACGGTAGCCGGTGGGTCTAGATGTTGACCAGAGGCTGAGCCCCTCTCCCCACCAGTGCCTGGAGCAAACACCCCTAACATTTATTTCTGACCTTCCCACACATCCAGTGATTACCTGGAGCTGTCAGTCAAGGAACTCTCAAGGTCTCCTCAGCCAAAGGGTCACCACGTGATCCAGACGGAAGGATCAGGGTATCCACGGCCCAACACTGTGATTGGTCCAGGGATGGGCATGTGAACTGGCTGGCCAATCACTGTAGCCATTCCCTAGACAGTGATTGGCTTGGATATAGGCACGTGACCCTGGCTGGCCAATCAGAGTCCTTTGGGATTTACTATACACACAGAGAAAGATTTCTCTTAAAAGTTTAGAGCTGCAGGGGCCCTAAAAGCCAGAAAACGGCTGGAGACTGGTTTTTGCTTTGTGGCAAGAAGTAGTCTAAAGACGAGGCCACATGTAGGCAGGCAGAGCTGAGAGATACAGCGAGTCAGACCCAGATATCCAGCTACACTTGAGGTCCATCACTCTGATTTTTCAGTTACCCTGAGCCATGGCCTTTGCCCCCCACACCCCGCAAAGCAGCGACAGTGTGTAGGGAGGATGCTCGCCTCCTGAGAGGCCTCCATAGCCGTGGCTGGGCCAGGTGGGGCTGGACTCACCTTGCCGGTCCGCAGGGTGGGGGGGATGTGAATGGTAGAGAGTCTGCTGGCTCTGTCGGATGGCTGCGGTCAGCGGGAGGTCTGCTTGCACCACCCACTCCTGGTTGCCGTTAAGCACCGTTTCGCCAGGCATGGCGAGTGAATGCCGCTTGGGGACGTCCTTGGTCAGTGTGGCTAAGGACTGCTTGGCCTGGAGAGAAAGCCGCGGAACAGGAAGAAGACCGTGTGATCAAGGGGACTCCTCTCACCCACCATCCTGAGAAAGCCAGGCATCTGACACACCAGGGCACGTCCAGCTCTGCACCACCTGCCAATCAGCACATCACCTAGGGTGTGCTCTGGGGTTAGTCATCCCTTAGTTCCTGCCAACACACAGTCAGACCACAAAGGGGGATGGAGGACATATTTAGCACTCATTCTTTTGGTTTTTCTGAGGACCAGTTGGGATTTGAATTAGATGGTAAGAAAGTGGTGTTTGCCTTTTTTCCCTTTTGCTAAGTCGCTTCAGTCATGTCCAACTCTCTGCCACCCTCTGGACTGTAGTCCACCAGACTCCTCTGTCCATGGGATTCTCCAAGCAAGAGTACTGGAGTGGGTCACCATGCCCTCCTTCTTCCTGACCCTTTATCCCCTTACCTCCTCTCAAATTCAACCTGTGATGGCTCCTTCACAAGGTGCTGTGCAACAAAGGCTGGGGACAGGGCAGACCCTCAGCCTGACTCCCAGGATTCCATAAGAACACGTGAGAAACAAGGAAACCTGGGACACAGGTGTGGGGCTGAGTTTGGGCAGGCGAATAGCCAGACAGCTCTTCCTTTCTCTGTCTCGTCACTGAAGTTACGGACCTTCGGGTTAGCTTTGGGTCAGCTCCCCACCAGGGTATAGGGGTCTTATTAGAAGTTGTCCCAAATTATTCAGGAATGTATTAATGCGTACTTTCCATCAAATTCAATTTCTGCTTCCCCACTTACTCCCCAGGCTGATGCCAGGGGAGGGGCCCATGGGCTCTAACAGGACAGATGGCAGAGCCACCACGAGTGCTGGCTTTGCCCCTAATATGAACACAGATGAAATGGAAAGACTTTATCTCATCTTTCTCCTAGCTCCAGAACTTTCCATACCCCAAGACCCTGGGCTCCTCCAGGCAGAGAAAGGGAGTCACTGAGAAATGAAGTCCTTAGCCTAAAGCCTGATACAGCCTCATCACACTGACTAGCTGTGTTATTTTAGATAAATCACTGCCTTCTCCGAGCCTCAGTTTCCCTATCTGTGTAATGAAAAGCTTGGACCAATCTTTAGGGCTCTCTCTAGCTTGGATACCCCAGGAATCTATGAAATCATTCCCCTTCTACTGCCAGCCCCCAGGGAATATAAACCCCCTTGGCAGAGAGCGGCTGAATTGAAGGAGTCAGCTCCTCATCCACCAGCCAGGTAATAATCTCTATCTGGTTTAGAAAACAGTCATGTGCTCAAGTGTAACAGCCCTGGGTCTCAAGTAGGGAGTGCAGGATTAGCTGTGCTTGCCAGAGGAGAAATTAGAACTCAGAGAGGTTAAGTAACTTCTCCAGGAGTGCACAGCAGGCACGATGTCAAAGTTGGGCCCCAAGCCTGGGAGCCCCATGGTTGTCTATGGTGCCCACCCTCCTCTGGGGAAAGGAAATAACCAGCACAAATGATGCAGACTCTGAATCCATGAGGCAGAGAGTAGGGTGTGGCTGGTCACCACGGGATCCCCAGCACCGGGCTTGAGGCTGGGCACAACGAGTGAAGCACTCAGGAAAACTGCAGAGGGAGTGGAAGCAGGTCTCTGCCACGTCCAGGCAGACAGCCCAGGGAATCTGTGCTGTTCACTTACTACAGGAACAATGGAGCAATCCTTTCACTGAAGGAAGGAGCCGGGCTGGGTGTGTCTTGGAGCTGCCACGTGCCTGCAGCAGGCCCACCAGCATCATGGACTCGTTTCCTGGACCAGCGCGCTTCACTGGCGATCACATCTGCTCTCCCCTCCATGGGTCTGTGAGCCTGGCTTCCCAGCCCTCCATCCTCCATCCTGGCTCTGCTCTGTGTAGTTGGCTGCCCTACAGGTGGACTCTGGTGGAAACTGAGCACCCAGTTCAGTCTGCCATCAGTGCTAACTAACTCTCAGCTCTGCCCTCTTGCAAACACCCCCAGCCACGCACATGGAAAGCACAGGCAAGTCCAAGTCACCCCCTGAAATGAGCAGCCCCTTGGGGCAGCACAAAAGGAGGCCTGGGAAGGACCACTCTCCTGTCCCCATCTGGCTTCTTTCCCCCAGGTGGAGCCTCACCTCTGTCTAGGCCTGAGAGCAGCACCTTCTGTGAATAACTCAGCAGGCAGCTTGGCATTATGACTGCCTGACAATGTGGAGGAGCCTACCTTTAGTCCTGCAGGACGGGGTGGGTGTGTCTGTGAGTTCTGAGCACAGGAACCTGTGACAAACTGTCCACTCATGAGTTTAAATCTCCAAGACTGAGCAAAACAGAGATGTGAACTGCAGATGAGGCATATAAAGTCTAACTTAAAATACTTGCATGTACACACATATACTCTCTCTTGTTGCTGCATTGGATCTTTTTTTTCTTTTTTTCTTTTTGGTGGCAATCTGCACATTTCTCCACTAATCTCCTCCATTGAATGCAATTCAGCACTAGGAGGTCGCTCTTCTCTCTGAGCCAACATGCCCTGCTGGGCACCCTGAACCCACAGTTTTGAGTTCCTGGGAACTGGTGAATTGGCTCAAATACCCTCATGTGACAAAAGTCAGACAGAACATGGTACAAACTCCATTTTGACTATTTGACTTGCTGTGTGATCTGGAGCAAGTTACTCCACTACTCTGAGCCTCAGGGTCTTCACAGTAAGATGGGGAACTGGGAGGGATCATTGTCTGTTAGTGCGCCCTGCTGAGTTGTGGGACAAGGCAGCCTACTATAGCGCCTTGGAGCCTGGGCTCTGGGATCCAACAGCCTGGATCTGAGCCCCAGCTCTGCCACTTCCTAGCTGGGGGATCCTGAGAGAGGCCCCTCGCCTGTGCCTTCACACCCTTGTCTGTCTGATGAGGAAACATGGTTGCTATGGAGAGCACTTAGCCTATGGTTTAAAAAAAAAAGGCTCAATAAATGTCAGTGATTGTTATGAAACAGTTTCTACTTCACAAGTAGAAGTCAGACATGGAATAATTCACAGGAAGTCCCAGTATACTGTCTGGTTTGCTGTCCAACAGTAGCAGGCTGTTAGGATTATTTATGCCTCTGTGAGATTGGATAATCCAGGAAGTAGAAGGGAAGAGGAGTGTAGAGCCCTGCCCTCCTCCCCGTCAGGTTCCTAACTGCCTGAAGGCCAGGCTGTGTTTCCAGTCAGAGAGTTGGCCTGACCTGAGAGGGATGCTGCAGTGGGGCTCACTGGCTTATCAAGGGATCTATGCTTGTTGGGGGGCTTCCCAGGTGGCACTGGTGGTAAAGAACCCACCTGCCAATGCAGGAGACATAAGAGAAGAGGGCTTGATCCCTGGGTAGGGAAGATCCCCTGGAGGAGGGCATGCCAACCTATTCAAGTATTCTTGCTTGGAGAACCCCACGGACAGAGGGACCTGGCAGGCCACAGTCCAGGGGTCGCACAGAGTTGGACACTTAAGTGACTTAGCATGCACAGCATGCCAATTCAGGAGACATAAGAGGCATGGATTTGATCCCTGGGTGGGGAAGATTCCTGAGGGATATCTCTCCAGCCAAAGCCTGAGAGGATTTCAGGGCAGGAACCTTTCAACCAAACACGAGAAGGTCGTGCTTGGGTGGACTTCAGCTGCCCAAATGCCGCATTTGCACTAAAGAGTCATCGTGTTGCCTACAAGCGGACTCGACAACCGTCTTCCTGGGCTTACTCACTGCGACCCTGTCCCAGCTCTCAGGATATGGTGGCAGTGGGTCCAGCGTGGAGGCACCAGAATGAGCTGATAAGGCAATACTGGGTCCACACCTTCTCCAACCAACCCACAGGGTGGAGAGAGGCCCTATGGAGGACAACGTCAGGCTTGGGCAGGCTCTGACCCTCACATGTGTGGCTGGGGGTCTGATCTCAGGCCCAGTGCTTGGAGCTGGCTGTGGGCAAGGGCTGGTCTGCTGGGCCAGGATGGCAGTGGTCCAGGGCTGGGAGGTGTGCTGTGTGGCCAGGCTGATTTCCTTAGAGGGAAGGCAGGGGTGGTGCCAACCCAGAGCCCAGCTGTTAAAAAAGGAAGCAAAACCACCCTTGTCCCCCTGCCACTCGACCCTGCCTCTCACTGGTCCTCAGTGTGTCAGACTTGCCTGGGCATGTGACAGCTGTCATTTTTCACATGTGAGGGAACTAAGGCCCAGGCCATTCAAGGTCACACTATGACCGGCTAGTAGACAGGACACGAGAATCCACAACTCTTCATCTCGGGGTGGCCTGAGGACAGGATGGTCTCCAACGTCAGTAAGAACAGCTAACGCCCACTGACGGTGGATGGTGAGCCTACCTTCATCCCTCATCACCGCACCTCACAATCACCCTAGGAGGAAGGTTTTATACACATGGACACAGGCTCAGAAAGTTAAGTCACTTGTCAAAGGTCACACAGCCATAAAATGCAGGACCCAAACTGGGACAGTTTTAGAACTGAATAATCAGGGTGCAAACAGATGCCGAGATGAGGGAATCCCACACTCCATTCCTGAGAAGCATCCTGCTCTATAGCGGAGTGGCTCTCACCAGGGTGACTCCTCTGCCCATCCAGGGAACTCTGGGAAATGCCTGGAGACTTTCCTGTAGTTGGGAGGTGCTACTTGTGTCTAGTAGGCGGAGGCCAGGGATGGGTATTGTTGCACACCCAGAGACTTCTCTGACCCCAAATGTCAACAGTGTGGAGGGTGAGAAGCCTTGATTACAGTGTACATAGTAAACTTAAGAATTGTTTCCTGTTTTGGAGAAGCAGTGTTGATACAACAGAACAAAAGTCTAGGCCACTAGGAACCAGGCTCCTGGGGAATGGCCTTGCACCTGGGATGGGTGAGGGGGAAGCCTGTGACCGCTGGGTTGGCAGCCCTGTCTCCGGCCTGCCCGCTGATAAGAGGGGGTGTCTCCTCCAGGCCAGCACCTGGGTGTCCTTTCAGAGGCCTCCCATCACGGAGCGCGAGGACTGCCGGACTCCCAGCTCTGCCTCTCAATTCTCTAGTCAGCTCTGGGTGAGCCTTCTGCATGCCAGACCTGTTTCCACATCTGTGAAATGGGCACAGTAAGAATATACAGCTCACTGGAGTGACTGAGTGTTCTGGAATTAGATAGTGGTGATGGTTGTACAACTTTGTGAACATACTAAAAGCTACTAAATTGTACATCATAAAAGGATGAATTTTATGGTATGTGACTAGTATCACAATAAAATAGCATGCTGAACAGTTTTTAAATGAACAAAACTACTACCACCGGGTGGTCCTGTGGAGCCAGTGCGTCTACAGAGGTGAAACTGCTCCTTGGGTGGGAATGCCGAGTCTGCCCAGGAGTTGTCGTCAGGAGATGTCCCCTCCCCAAGTGTGGGAGCCTCAGGTGCCGTCACCAAACACCAAGAGAGGTGTTCATTTCTTGGGAAGCTGTGTCTCTGACTCTTTCTTACTCAAGTGAAGCGGCCCTTTTCAGCTGCATAGGGTATGTGGAGAGACCCAGCGGAGGCTGGGTAGGGGCGGGACGATGCCTGATTTGGGAGAGGGCCTGCTCGCCCCTCACCTGGCAGCTGCCTAAGGTCTTCAGTGTTGTGGGCAGGTCACGTAATGAAATTACCCATCACTGGTGCCATAGCCAGAACTCCTAGAGCAGGAATAAGCAGGTGACCCCAGATGGGCCATTTGGATATCCTGTACTGGATTAGACTTTTGAAAACTGAAGTGATATTCAGAGGACAAAGGGTTCAAGTTCATCTTCCTGGCAGGGGTCACTGAGCGGACCGTTCCAGATGGACTCCTGGCCTCCCCACTGGCTGTAGCTGCCTTGACTTTGGCCCATTTCCAAGCTGACCCTCTACTTCCCCATTGCACCTGTGTGCTCTTGACTTCCTTCCAGGGCACCCTGTGTGCTCGGACTAGCCAGAGCTGCTTTCTGCTGCTTACAACGCAAGGACTTGGGGCGCACACGCAGGGAAGGTGCCTTCCACCTGCTCTCGACTGGCCAGCAATGCAGAGAGGGAAGCCAGACAACACTGGCCGGGGTCAGCAGTCTTGGAGGCCTCGAGGCTGTGAAATTCTGCAATAGAGGGGACCTCCAGGGAAGCGGACACACCAACACGGGGGTTGTCACGGGCTGTGTTGATAGGACAGCAAACCCACCACCTTGAGCTGCAAATATTCACCTCTTTCGTCACACTTAGCAGAGAGGGGTGATGCTGGCCAGAGGGAGGAGGCAAGAGCCTAAGTGCCACTGGCCTTGGGCTCTTAGAATCAAAGCAGGCTGAGTCATCCGGGCACGGCAAGAGTGGAAGTGGAGGTGAGCTGGCTGCTAATCCTGAAAGACACCAGAGTTCCCCAGGATGCCTGCAGCCTGTGGTCCATGGCAATGAGGACCCATCTGTCCCTCCAGAGGACACCAGGAAGACTTGGCAGAATAGTGGTCTTGTCTCACGCTGAGCCCCCTTCCTAGATCTACAACTTGAAAGGTTTCTGTCTGGTCTGCATGTGGCAGCAGGGCCACCGGCACCACTGACCCCACTGATGGGAAGACCCAGAGACTCAGCAGCTGGAACTTCTTCTAGCCTGGGCAGCTCTCACCACTAGGGGTCAGCATTGGACATGGAGACTCAGGACGCAGAGGGTGGGATTGGTCCCAAGAAGTGGCCCATGGATCCTGAACTGCCCTGGGTGACCCCTGGTCCTGAAAGAAGTGACTATTTAAAAACCTCCCTGTTTTCATATCATCACTGACCATGTACAGGAAAGGCTAAGTGCTTCTCTTGCATTATTTCATAGAAATCCTCACCAGAGCCCTATAGAGTATATGCAGGCTCCTCTGTCCATGGAATTCTCCAGGCAGGACCATTGGAGTCGGTTGTCATTTCTTTCTCTGGGGAATCTTCCTGACCCGGGGATTGAACCCAGGTCCTGGATTGCAGGCGTATTCTTTACCATCTGAGCCACTGGGAAAACCATGGACTATATGCAGGTATCCCTACTGACACCTGAGGGAGCTGACAGCCAGATGGGTGAAGGGTTCTGCCCAAGGTCACACTGCTAGAAAGCAATGGGGGCTGTATTTGAACCCAGAGCCCATGGCAGCAACCACTGTTAGCTGGCATCAGTGCTCTCCAGAACAGAGTTCTGGCTAAGAGCCAGGTGGGACTTCCCCAGGTCCTGTCCCAGGAATTCCCCTCCACACACTCTTCCCACCCACCACTGCATTAAGCCTATAGTAGTTTCAAGGGCTTTAAATCACGAGGTCCCAGGACTTTCTCAAACAGCTGGTGGGAAGGCAGGGTGGAATAAAGATCCTCACCCCTACCCCAGGACCCGGTAAAGGTCACGGAAGCTCAGAGAAGTTCAGTGAGCAGCCCAAGGTCACACAAGAGAAGGTAGAACAGAAACTCCAGGGCTCTGGACCTTGGTTCTATTGCCTGACCAGGCTTGAAAACACCACCTAGACTCTATCTCCATAGGCAGGCTGCACATCTCCGAGGAAAACATAGTGTTTGGAAGTATTCTGAAGGATTGTTTTAGGTTAGAAAAAAATAACATTTTTTTCCCCTTGAGGATGCAAGCAATAAGACAATAGGGTGGAAAAATAGGGAGGAAAAAAAGGAAATAGAAGCCATTTCTGATCTTACTACCCAGAGATAACCATTATTAAGTTTTTGGTGTTTTTCCTCCCAAGTGTTAGTGGATGGTCTCCCAGCATTCCCACATGTCTGGCTCCAGGCAGGCAGATGGAAGTCTGTGTGGTTGACACGAAAAAAAGCAGAGAGAGCATCCCAGGTCCTGCCCCCTGCCTTAGTCCTGCTCCTCCAGGCTCCCACATGAACCCACTGGCAAGCCTTGTCTTCCAGCACCTCCTGCTCCCAGAACGTGACATCACTTCCGGCAGGTGCCCCACCCAGCCTGTGTGGGCAAAGGGGCGGGGTCTCACCATGGCCAGCTCCGCCTCCAGCTCCTTCATCCGGTTGTCCTTGAGGTCCAGCTGGGAGCGCAATGCTGTGGCGTGGTCCGTGGCCTCCTTGGCTTGGCGCCGCAGCTCCCACTTCTCGCGCTCCAGCAGGTCCTTCTCCTTAGCCAGAGCTTTCACGGCATCCTCGCTTTCCTGCGGGGAGAGGCTAGCATTACCAGGGGCATGGGTGGGGCCAACCTTTGGCCAGGAGATGCCCAGAGGCCCTTGACCCCTGGACTAGCAGAACGTGTGGGGGTGGGGGTGGGGGTCCCCAGCATAGGGTCCCACATGCTTAGGTCCTGGAGGAAGAAAGCCTTGGGTTCAAGCCAGTCTCTGTCACACACTAGCTGGGAGACTGGAATAGAAACAAACCATTAGTAGATGCTCAGCCATTATTTTTTCAGTGGATAAATGAGCAAACGAATGTCATGAATAAGTTCTTTTAACTCAAGTCTTCGTTTCTCCATATTTGAGATGGGGGCAAGGAATCAACACTACCCTATCAAAGGACTGTTATAAAGATTAAATGACTCCATGTGAAGGAAATAAACGGAGTCTGATAAAAGGGTCAACAGTGGGTTTAGGCTTGGTCCTCTGTTCTATTGTTTGGTAATGTGTGTGTCACGGGAAAACAGTGACAGAAGAGACATCTACAGCCCGGCCACCTTGGGTGCCATGGGGCCCTGTCACCATCTTACAAGGTTACAGCTGATGAGGGGACAGGCTGGACCCTCAGCTAGCTGTGGTGTCTGACTGCAGGGCAGTCCTCTGCCCTTCACCCTGGGCCCTGCTCCCCACTGGTCCATCTGCGTGGGCTGTTTTCTCTGTGATGCTGAGGGGAGGGCCATGGAATCCAGCTGTGCTTGTCCAGGAAATCCATCAGACAAGGAATAGCTGGCTGGATCAGAGGACCTGACCTCTGTTGGCCAGAGCCAAATTTCATGATCCTGGGCACCTTTCCCCTCTAGAGAAAGGGTCCCAGCAGGGGGCCCTGCCTACCCAACCAGCCACAGTCTTTTTACCCACTAAATTGGGAGCCAAACTCAAGGTCTCTGTGTAGCTTGGGTCTGCGCTGGAAGTAGCATCCTGCCTTGTCTAACAGCCCTGCAGCCAAAGGCCTGACTTCCAGATGGTCAGAGACCAAGAGGCTGAGGGAGACATCTTGCCCTTCCTCTGTGGCTGTCACAGAGCTGGAGCTGTGGCTTAGGGTCTAGGGAAAGAGAGAGTCTGGGCTGAATTCTGGCTCTGAAAGAACGAGTTGCAAGACTACTGTGCCTCAGTTTCCTCATCTATTACATGGGATCATAGCACCTACCCTTGAGGGTATTACCATGAGGACCGGATGAGATAATCCAAATTCAGAGTTTAGCAGGGCACCGGGCACATAGCAGGGCTTCCCAGGTGGTGGCTAGTGGTAAAGAACCTGTCAGCCAATGCAGGAGACTTAAGAGATATGGGTTCGATCCCTGGGTCAGGAAGATCCCTTGGAGGCGGGCATGGCCACCCACTCCAGTATTCTTGACTGGAGCATCTCATGGACAGAGGAGCCTGGCAGGCTACAGTCCATGAGGTCCCAAAGAGTTGGACATGACTGAAGCGACTTAACAGGGCACAAAGCAGGTGCTCACTCATTCATTCGGGATGCTCCTCAAATGTCTTCTTCAGGAGGCCTTTCCTGACCATCCATCTAAGAGAGCAGCCCCAGCCCTTCCCACCCTGTTTCTTATACCGGTACCTGACACTGTCATCCAGCTAATATTCATGCATGCCACCAGCAGGCACAAATCAGACAAAAGTCTCTGTGCCCATGGAGCTTACACTGAAAAGCCCTTCTGCCTGCTCTAGCTCATCAGCAGACTTCAGGGTCCCAGAGCAGCAGCCAAGAAACACTGCTGAGTAAAAGGAAGCATTCGTGGCAGTTGCTGTGACCGACTCTGAAGGCCATCACAGGACAGCTGTTCCAGCTTGGGTGCGGGGAGGACACGAGTGTCTGTGTCAGCAGCCCCTGGCTTCTCAGTGGCGTCTAGAGCAGGTAGGGTGTGTGTTGGGGGACGATCTCTTCTAGGACTGTCTCCTGGGGGCAGGATGCCTAGGTGTGAGTCTCCGTTCCGTCCATGGCAAGCTGTGACGCACTGAGCAAGTGATGTTAACTTCCCCACACCTCAACCACCTCCTGTGTGAGCCAGTGCCACTATCACATCTCCAGAGTGACGGTCAGAAGAAGCTGGTAACGCAAGATGCAAAGTAACATGAACTCCCTGGTGGTCCAGTGGTTAAGAATCCATCTTGTAATGCAGGGGGCAGGAGTTCAATCCCACATGCCTCAGGGCAACTAAACCTGTCTGCCTCAACTAAGACACAATATAGCAAATTAGATATGTTTTTTAAAAAAGATACAAAGTGACAGACAGCACTGCTGTAAAATCCCAGGCAAGCTGTACCATCAGGTTCTGGAAGCAGGCTCTCCAATGCAGGGACGTGCTCCGCCACTACTTATTTCTCCTTTCCTTCCCTTTTTGAAGCTGTCTTCAGGTGGAGTCAGTGCAACAGCTGACAAGTATGGCCCTCTACGTCACATGATGGACCAGCCAGCTCTTTCCCCATAAGCTGGGGACCATGTCTCAGCATCCATTCTCAGTAGCTAGCAGCAAGCCTAGTCATGGAATATCCCATGCTATGAAGTGTGTGGATCAGAACCACTGAGAACTGGTTGGTGTACAAGAGACTGCCTACCACATATCCCCAAATTAAAAAGGAGGTCCACTAGAACCCTCAGGATCAGCTTTGTCTCCGTGTCTCTTTGCTGTCCCTATCCCTACTGACACCTGAGGGAGCTGACAGCCAGATGGGTGAAGGGTTCTGCCCAAGGTCACACTGCTAGAAAGCAATGGGGGCTGTATTTGAACCCAGAGCCCATGGCAGCAACCACTGTTAGCTGGCATCAGTGCTCTCCAGAACAGAGTTCTGGCTAAGAGCCAGGTGGGACTTCCCCAGGTCCTGTCCCAGGAATTCCCCTCCACACACTCCTCCCACCCACCATTGCATTAAGCCTATAGTAGTTTCAAGGGCTTTAAATCACGAGGTCCCAGGACTTTCTCAAACAGCTGGTGGGAAGGCAGGGTGGAATAAAGATCCTCACCCCTACCCCAGGACCCGGTAAAGGTCACGGAAGCTCAGAGAAGTTCAGTGAGCAGCCCAAGGTCACACAAGAGAAGGTAGAACAGAAATCCAGGGCTCTGGACCTTGGTTCTATTGCCTGACCAGGCTTGAAAACACCACCTAGACTCTATCTCCATAGGCAGGCTGCACATCTCCGAGGAAAACATAGTGTTTGGAAGTATTCTGAAGGATTGTTTTAGGTTAGAAAAAAATAACATTTTTTTCCCCTTGAGGATGCAAGCAATAAGACAATAGGGTGGAAAAATAGGGAGGAAAAAAAGGAAATAGAAGCCATTTCTGATCTTACTACCCAGAGATAACCATTATTAAGTTTTTGGTGTTTTTCCTCCCAAGTGTTAGTGGATGGTCTCCCAGCATTCCCACATGTCTGGCTCCAGGCAGGCAGATGGAAGTCTGTGTGGTTGACACGAAAAAAAGCAGAGAGAGCATCCCAGGTCCTGCCCCCTGCCTTAGTCCTGCTCCTCCAGGCTCCCACATGAACCCACTGGCAAGCCTTGTCTTCCAGCACCTCCTGCTCCCAGAACGTGACATCACTTCCGGCAGGTGCCCCACCCAGCCTGTGTGGGCAAAGGGGCGGGGTCTCACCATGGCCAGCTCCGCCTCCAGCTCCTTCATCCGGTTGTCCTTGAGGTCCAGCTGGGAGCGCAATGCTGTGGCGTGGTCCGTGGCCTCCTTGGCTTGGCGCCGCAGCTCCCACTTCTCGCGCTCCAGCAGGTCCTTCTCCTTAGCCAGAGCTTTCACGGCATCCTCGCTTTCCTGCGGGGAGAGGCTAGCATTACCAGGGGCATGGGTGGGGCCAACCTTTGGCCAGGAGATGCCCAGAGGCCCTTGACCCCTGGACTAGCAGAACGTGTGGGGGTGGGGGTGGGGGTCCCCAGCATAGGGTCCCACATGCTTAGGTCCTGGAGGAAGAAAGCCTTGGGTTCAAGCCAGTCTCTGTCACACACTAGCTGGGAGACTGGAATAGAAACAAACCATTAGTAGATGCTCAGCCATTATTTTTTCAGTGGATAAATGAGCAAACGAATGTCATGAATAAGTTCTTTTAACTCAAGTCTTCGTTTCTCCATATTTGAGATGGGGGCAAGGAATCAACACTACCCTATCAAAGGACTGTTATAAAGATTAAATGACTCCATGTGAAGGAAATAAACGGAGTCTGATAAAAGGGTCAACAGTGGGTTTAGGCTTGGTCCTCTGTTCTATTGTTTGGTAATGTGTGTGTCACGGGAAAACAGTGACAGAAGAGACATCTACAGCCCGGCCACCTTGGGTGCCATGGGGCCCTGTCACCATCTTACAAGGTTACAGCTGATGAGGGGACAGGCTGGACCCTCAGCTAGCTGTGGTGTCTGACTGCAGGGCAGTCCTCTGCCCTTCACCCTGGGCCCTGCTCCCCACTGGTCCATCTGCGTGGGCTGTTTTCTCTGTGATGCTGAGGGGAGGGCCATGGAATCCAGCTGTGCTTGTCCAGGAAATCCATCAGACAAGGAATAGCTGGCTGGATCAGAGGACCTGACCTCTGTTGGCCAGAGCCAAATTTCATGATCCTGGGCACCTTTCCCCTCTAGAGAAAGGGTCCCAGCAGGGGGCCCTGCCTACCCAACCAGCCACAGTCTTTTTACCCACTAAATTGGGAGCCAAACTCAAGGTCTCTGTGTAGCTTGGGTCTGCGCTGGAAGTAGCATCCTGCCTTGTCTAACAGCCCTGCAGCCAAAGGCCTGACTTCCAGATGGTCAGAGACCAAGAGGCTGAGGGAGACATCTTGCCCTTCCTCTGTGGCTGTCACAGAGCTGGAGCTGTGGCTTAGGGTCTAGGGAAAGAGAGAGTCTGGGCTGAATTCTGGCTCTGAAAGAACGAGTTGCAAGACTACTGTGCCTCAGTTTCCTCATCTATTACATGGGATCATAGCACCTACCCTTGAGGGTATTACCATGAGGACCGGATGAGATAATCCAAATTCAGAGTTTAGCAGGGCACCGGGCACATAGCAGGGTNAGTTGCAAGACTACTGTGCCTCAGTTTCCTCATCTATTACATGGGATCATAGCACCTACCCTTGAGGGTATTACCATGAGGACCGGATGAGATAATCCAAATTCAGAGTTTAGCAGGGCACCGGGCACATAGCAGGGCTTCCCAGGTGGTGGCTAGTGGTAAAGAACCTGTCAGCCAATGCAGGAGACTTAAGAGATATGGGTTCGATCCCTGGGTCAGGAAGATCCCTTGGAGGCGGGCATGGCCACCCACTCCAGTATTCTTGACTGGAGCATCTCATGGACAGAGGAGCCTGGCAGGCTACAGTCCATGAGGTCCCAAAGAGTTGGACATGACTGAAGCGACTTAACAGGGCACAAAGCAGGTGCTCACTCATTCATTCGGGATGCTCCTCAAATGTCTTCTTCAGGAGGCCTTTCCTGACCATCCATCTAAGAGAGCAGCCCCAGCCCTTCCCACCCTGTTTCTTATACCGGTACCTGACACTGTCATCCAGCTAATATTCATGCATGCCACCAGCAGGCACAAATCAGACAAAAGTCTCTGTGCCCATGGAGCTTACACTGAAAAGCCCTTCTGCCTGCTCTAGCTCATCAGCAGACTTCAGGGTCCCAGAGCAGCAGCCAAGAAACACTGCTGAGTAAAAGGAAGCATTCGTGGCAGTTGCTGTGACCGACTCTGAAGGCCATCACAGGACAGCTGTTCCAGCTTGGGTACGGGGAGGACACGAGTGTCTGTGTCAGCAGCCCCTGGCTTCTCAGTGGTGTCTAGAGCAGGTAGGGTGTGTGTTGGGGGACGATCTCTTCTAGGACTGTCTCCTGGGGGCAGGATGCCTAGGTGTGAGTCTCCGTTCCGTCCATGGCAAGCTGTGACGCACTGAGCAAGTGATGTTAACTTCCCCATACCTCAACCACCTCCTGTGTGAGCCAGTGCCACTATCACATCTCCAGAGTGACGGTCAGAAGAAGCTGGTAACGCAAGATGCAAAGTAACATGAACTCCCTGGTGGTCCAGTGGTTAAGAATCCATCTTGTAATGCAGGGGGCAGGAGTTCAATCCCACATGCCTCAGGGCAACTAAACCTGCCTGCCTCAACTAAGACACAATATAGCAAATTAGATATGTTTTTTAAAAAAGATACAAAGTGACAGACAGCACTGCTGTAAAATCCCAGGCAAGCTGTACCATCAGGTTCTGGAAGCAGGCTCTCCAATGCAGGGACGTGCTCCGCCACTACTTATTTCTCCTTTCCTTCCCTTTTTGAAGCTGTCTTCAGGTGGAGTCAGTGCAACAGCTGACAAGTATGGCCCTCTACGTCACATGATGGACCAGCCAGCTCTTTCCCCATAAGCTGGGGACCATGTCTCAGCATCCATTCTCAGTAGCTAGCAGCAAGCCTAGTCATGGAATATCCCATGCTATGAAGTGTGTGGATCAGAACCACTGAGAACTGGTTGGTGTACAAGAGACTGCCTACCACATATCCCCAAATTAAAAAGGAGGTCCACTAGAACCCTCAGGATCAGCTTTGTCTCCGTGTCTCTTTGCTGTCCCTAGCTCCACTAGTTGTGAGCAGATTGGAGGTTCAGGCTGTGGGGGGTTGGCAGGGGGTAGGTCGGGGGGTGGCAGAGGCTGTAGGTGCTTTCTGCCTCAGTAAAGACTCTGACACCCACGACCACACCCCTGGCAGGAGTACAGGGCTCAGTAACAACTGTCATGGAATGTTCCGTACACATGTCAAGTATGGTGCTGAGGGTTTCAGCTGTATTATTATATTTAAACAACCACCTGTGAGGCAGGTACTGTGATTATCCCCATTTTACAGATGAGTAAACTGAGGCCATAGAGGTAAAACAACCTCTGCAGCCCCACAAATAGTGTGGTGGAGGTTCTCAATCCTTGCTAGCAACAAAGGCAGGAAAGGAACTGAAGGAGACCTGCCCAAGGGGCTGGAACCTGATGGGGGTCAGGATGGCTGGAATTTACGAAGGTAGGACTTAGCCTGATTGTGTGGGGCCTCAAATGTCAAGCTGGCAGCTGAGGTCCCTCTGGGCAGCTAGGAGCTGAGCCCTGGCAGCCAGCGCTCACCGGACAGAAGTAGGGGTGTAAGAGGAGGGGGCTTCAGGGGGGAGACAGGCCTGGCCAGGGGGGTAATGGCAAGGTGGCCTGTTTTGACTTCGCCACCCAAGATCTCTCTGGGCCCAGCCATTGCCCAGCTTGCTGAGACCTTCCTCAGTTGTGTTTATGGACAGTCCCCCAGTCCCACTCCAAACCACGGAACTGTGACAGGGAACATGCCTCTGGCATAGCTTCCTGGGATACTGCAGTTCTGTGAACGTTCTGGTTAGGCCCCAAATCGCTCATTTCTAAGCAGCCTGTGCCTGTGCTGACCTTCCCTGCCCATCCCCTCCCCTCCTACCCCCAACCCCCAGCTCAGAGACCTGGGCTCCTATTACCTGCTCTGGGTGAGCCCTGTGGGGGGTCCCCGGGAGAGCTGGGTGAGCCATGGCAGGCTGAGTGGCTGGGCATCAAGAGGGGTGGGCACCTGAGGTTCCATTCATCCTGTTCATTGGGACATTTTTTCTTGCACACAAAATGCCAGCCATTAAAAAAAAAAGTTGCAAGATCTTGGATGAGGTGGAATAAAACCAGAATTTGTGGTTTTAGCGTCTCCAAACTAGCCCTAAATATACAGCTCTGGGTCAGTTACTGGAGGCTTTGGTGCCTCAGTCTTCCCATCTGTAAAGTGGGGTTGGATTCAACAATGATTAAATATCGTCACAGTGTTGCTGGGCTTCCCTGGCAGCTCAGATGGTAAAGACTCTGTCAATGAAGGAGACCTGGATTCAGTCCCTGGGTCGGGAAGATGCCCTGGAGGAGGAAACAGCGACCCACTCCAGTGTTCTTGCCTGGGAAGTCCCGTGGACAGAGGAGCCTGGTGGGCTACAGTCCACTGGGCCGCAAAAGAGTCGGACACGACTTAGCAACTAAACAACAGCAGCTCCCCATAAAATAAGACAGCAGTTTAAAAAATTGAGTGTTTTCCAAATTCTGTTTTTCTGAATGACTCTGTAGGATCTTATGAAGCTATTCCATGCGAGTGACACTGATGCTCAGTGGTGACCGTCTGTGCCTGCCTGGGGCTGCTGCAGCCACAAGGCCTCAGCTTCACACCACACCTCTCTTCTTGCTGGACTTAAGAGATGCCCCCAGTTATCTGTGACTTAAGAAAAATGGCACCACGCTGGAGGAAGGTGGCTCCCCATGGGGATTTTTATTCCCAAGGATCAGCACAATTATAAAAATGAGTTTGATGCCCCAGTTGAAAGATATTAATAGAAGAAATGCTTGTTATTAAACCCCAGGTCGGTCACAGTGCCACCGCCAGGCACAGCACACCTCCCACAGCTGATGGGGGTGGCCATGACTTCTTCTCTGTGGTTTGCCTTGGGTTGCCCTGTAAACAGTGAATCTCAAAAGTAACTCAGTTGTTCATCTCTACAGGTACTGAGCAGTGTGGGAGGCCAGTATGGGCCAGGTGTTATGCAAATGAGCACCAGAGCCTAAATGCCTGGGTTTGTACCTGCTTCCTCTCTTTACATAACTGTGTGACCCTGCATGAGCCACTTGACCTACGTCTCAGCTTTCCCCTCTGTACAATGGGGCTAACAGGGACAATCATACTGCATAGGGTTGCTGGAAGAACACCAAATGTAAAGAGATTACGACAATGCCTGCATACAGTAAGTCATCCTGTGTCAGGGGGTGACAGGTGGCTTCTGAAGATGGCCATTGTCAGAGTGTGTGAAATGGCCTTTTCTTTTTGATCCTCTTAGCCTTTTATCATAAGCATCACATGCTTCTTTTCTTATTTATTTATTTACACCGCACAGTTTGCAGGATTTTAGTTCCCTGACCAGGGATCAAACTCAGACTATAGCAGTGAAAGTGCCAAGACCTAATCACTGGACCACCAGGGAATTCCCCCCTCTTTGCTTTTCTGATCTGGCTCTGTCCACCTTCAAGGAGAATGTACCCTGGGAGTACTTTCCCCACCCCCCGTTCTTTGATCCTCTGGGGCCCTCTGAACTCCCAGAAGGTCCTGTCTGGGTTACTTTTCTGTATGGTTCTTGCTTTTTTACCGAGACTCTCCCATTCTCCTGGAGGCAGGGTCCATGACTGGGGTCTGTGTGAGGCCAGCTAGGACCTACTGTGAGAAACACTCTCATTAGCCCAAACTCAAAAGAATGGACTTGGAGACACAAGGTGTAGGGGGAAGCCAGGCTTTAATGATGGTCTCGCAAGATGGAGTGTCCGGTGGGCAGGAACACCCAGATTCGTTACACAGAGCAAGTGACCGTAGCGTGCGAGTCCCTCCCCCAGTTCCCCACTGGCTGAGTACGATGGGGTGAACAATCTGCTGGGACACCACCTAAGTTTGTTCCCTCCCTCTTTATGGGCTGGCCCCTCCCTGACAGCCCTGCAAAGAGATCTAACCAGTCACTCCTAAAGGAAATCAACCCTGAATATTCACTGGAAGGACTGATGCTGAAGCTGAAGCTCCAGTACTTTGGCCACCTGATGCGAAGAGCTGACTCATTAGAAAAGACCCTGATGCTGGGAAAGGTTGAAGGCAGGAGGAGAAGGGCAAACAGAGGATGAGATGGTTGGATGGCATCACCGACTCAATGGACTGAGTTTGAGCAAGCTCCAAGAGATGGTGAAGGAGAGGAAAGCCTGGCGTGCTACAGTCCATGGGGTTGCAAAGAGTCAGACACGACTGAGTGACTGAACAGCCTCCTTGACATCTTGTTTCCTCCTTTCCTGCATACCTATTTACATTCTTATGTTTTGAATTTACCAATAGGATGAGCCTAGTGAAACCCCACTCCTGTTCTTATGTTTTAAATTCACCAATACAATAAACCCGTGTGAAAATCCTAGGCATCCCGCCCTCCCTTTTTTTGCCCAGACTTTCCGGTTTTGTAAGCCTTATGGCTATCGGCTATCACATCAGCAAGCTGTCACTCAAAGCTAGCTATTCTTGAAAGTAGAACACTTTGTCTTTTATTTCTTACACTGCTCCTGCCCAGCCAGGGGCTTCCTAAGAGCGGGCGGCCAAGTGCTCCTCTGGGTTTGCTGGGGAGACCATCACCAGGCCGTGGTAGATGAGGGGCCCATAGAAGGGCCCTGAAACCCACTGTGGAATTTCCATGATCAAATGCCTGACTCTGAATCCTCAGAGGTCATGGTGGTAATAATAACAAAAACAACAATAATAGCAAGCATCCCCCCACCCGCCCCCTGCCCCGTGCTTTCTGTGCACTAGAAGTTTCAGTGCTGACAAGGCTGGGCTCTGAGTACTTGCTATCATTATCCCAGTTTTAAGGATGAGGCCACTTGGCTAGTGACTGGCAGAGGTGAGATTCTAAACCTCATCTGTCTTAACCTCTGTGTCACCTGCCTTCAGGGCCAAGTGTGATGGTTAATTTTATGTGTCAACTACACTGGTCCATGGGGCGTTCAGATTTTCAGCTAAACATTATTTCTGGCTGTGTCTGCGATGTTGTTTCAGATGAGATTAACATCTAAACTGGTGGACTCAGTGGATGGCTCTCCCCAACGTTGAGCTGAGCATCATCCAATCCTTTTGAGGCCTGGGTAGAAAGCTGTCTCTTATACACATCTAGATGTGTATAAGAGACAGGTCTGTAAGAGGAGGGGGCTTCAGGGGGGAGACAGGCCTGGCCAGGGGGGTAATGGCAAGGTGGCCTGTTTTGACTTCACCACCCAAGATCTCTCTGGGCCCAGCCATTGCCCAGCTTGCTGAGACCTTCCTCAGTTGTGTTTATGGACAGTCCCCCAGTCCCACTCCAAACCACGGAACTGTGACAGGGAACATGCCTCTGGCATAGCTTCCTGGGATACTGCAGTTCTGTGAACGTTCTGGTTAGGCCCCAAATCGCTCATTTCTAAGCAGCCTGTGCCTGTGCTGACCTTCCCTGCCCATCCCCTCCCCTCCTACCCCCAACCCCCAGCTCAGAGACCTGGGCTCCTATTACCTGCTCTGGGTGAGCCCTGTGGGGGGTCCCCGGGAGAGCTGGGTGAGCCATGGCAGGCTGAGTGGCTGGGCATCAAGAGGGGTGGGCACCTGAGGTTCCATTCATCCTGTTCATTGGGACATTTTTTCTTGCACACAAAATGCCAGCCATTAAAAAAAAAAGTTGCAAGATCTTGGATGAGGTGGAATAAAACCAGAATTTGTGGTTTTAGCGTCTCCAAACTAGCCCTAAATATACAGCTCTGGGTCAGTTACTGGAGGCTTTGGTGCCTCAGTCTTCCCATCTGTAAAGTGGGGTTGGATTCAACAATGATTAAATATCGTCACAGTGTTGCTGGGCTTCCCTGGCAGCTCAGATGGTAAAGACTCTGTCAATGAAGGAGACCTGGATTCAGTCCCTGGGTCGGGAAGATGCCCTGGAGGAGGAAACAGCGACCCACTCCAGTGTTCTTGCCTGGGAAGTCCCGTGGACAGAGGAGCCTGGTGGGCTACAGTCCACTGGGCCGCAAAAGAGTCGGACACGACTTAGCAACTAAACAACAGCAGCTCCCCATAAAATAAGATAGCAGTTTAAAAAATTGAGTGTTTTCCAAATTCCGTTTTTCTGAATGACTCTGTAGGATCTTATGAAGCTATTCCATGCGAGTGACACTGATGCTCAGTGGTGACCGTCTGTGCCTGCCTGGGGCTGCTGCAGCCACAAGGCCTCAGCTTCACACCACACCTCTCTTCTTGCTGGACTTAAGAGATGCCCCCAGTTATCTGTGACTTAAGAAAAATGGCACCACGCTGGAGGAAGGTGGCTCCCCATGGGGATTTTTATTCCCAAGGATCAGCACAATTATAAAAATGAGTTTGATGCCCCAGTTGAAAGATATTAATAGAAGAAATGCTTGTTATTAAACCCCAGGTCAGTCACAGTGCCACCGCCAGGCACAGTACACCTCCCACAGCTGATGGGGGTGGCCATGACTTCTTCTCTGTGGTTTGCCTTGGGTTGCCCTGTAAACAGTGAATCTCAAAAGTAACTCAGTTGTTCATCTCTACAGGTACTGAGCAGTGTGGGAGGCCAGTATGGGCCAGGTGTTATGCAAATGAGCACCAGAGCCTAAATGCCTGGGTTTGTACCTGCTTCCTCTCTTTACATAACTGTGTGACCCTGCATGAGCCACTTGACCTACGTTTCAGCTTTCCCCTCTGTACAATGGGGCTAACAGGGACAATCATACTGCATAGGGTTGCTGGAATTGTTACTCTCTCAGTTATATCCAACTGTTTGTGACCCCATGGACTATAGCTCTCCAGGCTCCTCTGTCCATGGAATTCTCCAGCAAGAATAATGGAGTGGGTAGCCATTGCCTTCTCCAGGGTATCTTCCCAACCCATGGATCAAACCCAAATTTCCTGCATTGCTGGCAGACTCTTTACCATCTAAGCCACCAAGGAAGTCCCACTGATGAACTTATTTACTGAGAAGAAATGGAGACAAAGATATAGAGAATGGTCTGCTGGGCACACCAAGGGAAGGAGAGGGTAAGACAAATTGAGGAAGTAGCATTGACATGTTACATTATCCTATGTAACATAGATGACTAGTGGGAACTGCTGCATAACACAGGGAGCCCAGCCTAGCACTCTGTGATGACCCAGAGGGGTGAAATGGGGGGAGAGGGAGGCATACAAGGGAAGGAATATATATTTAATTATGACCGATTGATGCTGATGTGTGCCCAGAGACTATCATAACATTGTAAAGCAATTATCCTCCAACTTAAAAAAGAAAAAATGAAGAAGAACAGAGCTAGCGGTATCACACTCTTATTTCACACTATTCATCAAAGCTACAGTAATCAAAACAGTATGTTACTGGCACAAAAACATATACATAGATCAATGAGATAGAATAGCGAGCCAGAAATAAACCTACACTTAGATGGTCAATTAACTTGCAGCAAAGGTGGCAAGAATATACAATGTGGAAAAGACAACTTCTTTAATATGTGGTATTGGGAACACTCGACAGATGAAGGAGAATCAAATGGGACTGCTTTCTCACACCATATACAAACAAGCAAAACTAAAAATGGATTAAAAGCTTTAACATAAGACTTGAAACCACAGAATTCCTGAAAGAAAATGTAGGCAGTGCACTCTTTGACATCAGTTTTAGCAGTATATTTTTGGATCTGTTTCCTCAGGCAAGAAAAACCAAAGTAAAAATAAACAAATGTGACTTTATCAAACTAAAAATCTTTTGTACAGTGAAAGAAACTATCTAGGAAACAAAAAGGTATCCTACTAATTAGGAGAAGATATTTGCAAATGATATATCTCACAAGGGGTTGATATCTAAGATATGCAAAGAACTTATACAATTCAGCATCCTCCCCCCCAAAAAAAACCTGATTAAAAAATTGGCAGAAGTCATGACTATGAATAGACATCTTTCAAAGAAGACATACAGCTAGCCAACAGACACATGAAAAGATACTCAATGTCACTAACCATTAGTGAAATGTAAATTAAAACCACAGTGTGACACCATCTAACACCTATCAGAATGGCTATTATCAAAAAGACAGTAAAAATACAAGTGTTGGTGAGGATGTGGAATAAAGGGAATCCTTATGTACTGTTGACAAGAATGTGAAGTAGGGCAACCACTGTGGAAAACAGTATGGAGATTCCTCAAAAAATTAAAAATAAGACTGTCATGTGATTGTGCAATTTCACTTCTTAATATTTTCTTGAAGAAAATGAAAACACTAATTTGAAAGGCTATATGAATCTGCATGTTCATTGTGGCATTATTTACAATAGCCTAAATATGAAAACAACCTAAGTGTCCACTGATGGATCAGTGGAAGAACACGTGGTATATGTGAGTCTTCCTAACAGTGGTGTATGGCACACCCACATAGATGCGTGTGTGTGTACATATACATGCACAACAGAATATCACTTAGCCATAATAAATGGAATTATGTTATTTGTGACAACTCGGTTGGATCTAGAGGGTATTACACTAAGTGAAATAAGTCCAACAGAGAAAGACAAATATTACATGATATTACTTACCTGTGGAATCTAAAATACAAAACAAACAAAACAAAATGAAAACTCATTCACAGATACAGAGAATGAGTGAGTGGTTACCAGAAGGGAGGGGTGTGGGAGACTAGCAAAACAGGTTAAGGGGATTTAGAGGTACAAACTTTTATTTACATGATAAATGAGTCATAGGGATATAATATATAACATAAGGAATATGGTTGATAATATTGTATTGCTTTATATGGGGACAGATGGTTATTAGATACATTGTGATGATCATTTCACAATGTATGCAAATCTCAAGTCATTATGTAGCATATTTTGATACTAACATAATGTCATACATTGACTATATATCCATTTTTAAAAAAGAACCAAAATAAGTATTAGAAAAAAAGAGTAGAAAGGGGGACAGAATGATGACAAAGATAGTAAAGAAATAAATTTTTGTCCATGGAGTTCTTATAATCATTACAACAATATTATTATGTTTCTGCTTTTTAAGGTGTATAAAACATTTAAATGGATATATTTGGAAAAGATTAATATTAAGTTTGTAATCAATGTATATTTGTTTGGGAGAATCCAATTTCCTAAACTAATAGACTTTGACTTATTAGCTGTATGAGGAGTAGACTGTTTCAAGGAAACATTGATCATTGAAATGTTTTAAAAAAAAATGAAAACAAACTCACAGAAACATCCAGAATCATGTATAACCAGACATCTAGGTACCTGGCCAAGATGACACATAAAAGCTGACTATCATGCAGCACTTAGTAAATCTTCTCGGGTGGCACAGTGGTGAAGAATCCACCTGCCAGTGCAGGACACGCAAGAGAGGCAGATTCCACCCTGGAGTAGGAAGTGGCAACCCTCTCCAGTATTCTTGCCTCTCCAGTATTCTGCCTACGGACAGAGGAGCCTGGTGAGCTACAGTCCACGGAGTGGCAAAGAGTCGGACGTGACTGAGAAACTGAGCACGGTAAACCAGTAAATACTATGATTACTTTTTATCATTCTTATGAGTATGAAAAAAGAGCTTTCTTTCTCTTATTGGCTCAAATGTATTCAAACACAATTGGCACATTCACAGTTAAAGGGGGAAAAAAATTGCATGGTCTAAAAAGTAGCAAAAATAACCAAACTGTTATTAACCTAAACCATTATTTGAACTACTGTTTTTTTCTCAGAAAGCAAAGAGGAAAAGGGACTATTACATTTGGATAAATAGTAGCTATGTGACACTCCCTCTGGGGAAAAAAAATGATCAGTGTTGTAATTCATTTGAAAAGAATGTAACCTTCTCTATTATAAGTGGCAACACTTTCTCAGATGACTAAGATGTGGTCAGACCCTCACTTCAACCCTCTGCTCTAATTAGGGTAGTTTGGCTAAAAACTTTTCATTCATGGCCCTCAATTACTCTCACTGAAACTAAACGTTCATAGGATTTAAGTGTTGGAACAAAAAAGTCATCCACTCAAGAAGATGCTACAGCAGTAGGTAAAAGATGGGGCCAAGTAGGCAGGGCTCTGAGACCTTGAATTTGTTTTTAAGAAATGCTTCTTCATCTTCTCTAATATTTGTCTTCCACCTAAGATTTTATTCATTTGTAGGAAAAGTTTTATGACTTATTAAAAAAAAACAAAACAGATTGAAGCCACTGTTTGGCCCAGCATCATGTCTGATGCCACTATGTCCCTGTCAAGTTTTCATTTAGTCTATGCTGGGGAATCCCAGAGATAGACATTTCCCTATTTTATGAAATAGCTCATTCCCTTGCATGTTTTGAGAGGAGAAAATGTCAAAGTCCTTTATTATATTGATGCCATAGACATCTTATACATGGTGATCTTACACAAACTGTTCCCTGGAGAGAAGAGAAGGAAGGGCCTGAACAAAAGAATAAGATAGGAAGGATGGGCAAAAAAAAAGCAACAAATAATAATCTTGGACTGTGTTTCCAAAATTTCACCACTCAGTATCCATTTTTTGCCGTATCCAGCTCTAGTCAAAATTTTTTAACTTCACTGAGGTATAGTTGACATACAATTGACTGCCTGTATTTAAAATATACAATTTGATGAGTTCTGACATGGATATATACTTATGAACTCATCACCACAATTGAGATGCTGAACATATTAATCGTCCCCAAGGGTTTTTTGGTACAACGTTGTAATCTCTCACTCCCACCCCTCTCTGACCTCTGTCAGATAGAAATATCTGCTTTCAATTACTACAGATTCATTTGCACTTTCTGAAATTTTATGCAAATAGAATCATTCTGTGTGTACATTCTTTTTGTCTGGCTTCATTAACTCAATTGTATTTAAATTCACCCATGATGTGTGTATCACTAATGCATTTCTTTTTATGACTGAGAAATTTGCTATTATATGAGCATACCGCAATTTGTTTATCCGTTCACCTATTGATGAACCTTTGAGTTCTTGTCTATTTGGCCATTATACACGGAGGTACCAGAAACATGTTTGTTCCAGTCTCTGTATGGATATATGCTTTTATTTCTCTTGTATATGCAGCAATAAGATGGCTGAATCATTGAGCAGGTGTATATTTAACTTTCTAAGAAACTGTCAAATTGGTTTTCAAATTGATTGTGAAGGAAGGGAGAGAAAGAAAGAAAAAGTGAGGAATCTAGTAGCATAAACCAGTGGACTGGATCATGGGACTCCATTTAGCAAACATGTGGCAAACCTTTATCAATGGTAGTCTGCATTTGAAGCTTCCCTGGCACTGTTCTATAAAGAAGGTGATCCCTCTTTATCAGCTGAGCTGGGTTGTGTGGGGGATCAAAAGAGTGAGAGGTGGAAGGCATCAGATTACCTTCTCTTATTTTAGGTTGAACTATATTAAAGTTTGGGCTTCCCAGGTGGTCCAAGCAGTCAAAGAATCTGCCTGCCAAGAGTACGGGATGCAGGTTCAATCCCTGGGTCAGGAAGATCTTCTGGAGAAGGAAATGGCAATCCACTCCAGTGTTCTTGCTGGGATAATGCCCTGGACAGCAGAGCCTGGCAGGCTACAGTCCATGGTTGCAAAGATTTGGACGTGACTGAAGTGACTCAGTCTATATGAAAGTTCTACTTTTTTTTAAGTGAGAAAGTGTGGAATATCCGCAGTGTCAAAAGGATTAGCCTAGTAGAGTTGCTGATAAACACCATGACCCTGGGCATAGTCCTACGACTGAATTAACAATTCTTGAAATTTAGTAGCTGAAAATGAAGAAGAGTATTACAGAGGAGAAAGTTGCTCAGGCATGTCCGACTCTTTGTGACCCCATGGACTATACTATACAGTCCATGGAATTCTCCATGGACTCGGTAGCCTTTCCCTTCTCCAGGGGATCTTCCCAATCTAGGGATTGAACCCAGGTCTCCCACATTGCAGGTTGATTCTTTCCTACCTGAGCCACCAGGGAAGCCCAAGAATACTGGAGTGGGTTGCCTCATCCCTTCTCCAGGAGATCTTCCGGAACCAGTAATCGAACCAGCATCTCCTGCATTGCAGGCGTATTCTTTACCAACTGAGCTATCAGGGAAGCCTGCAATACAGAGGTAGGCTAACTGCTATTACCAATAGACTCTAGAGACAAAGATGGCCCAAACACAGTAAGCTTATGCCTCCCTCATCACACAGTCCAAAGCAGCTTCAGCTTGCCAGGAGGCTCTGTTTAACGCTAAGGCAGAAGTTCTCCAACTTCAACATTCAACTTTCAAGGTCACTCCACGTGCCCATATCCAGCTGCAGCAGAAGAAAGTATATGAGAGGTTTTTGTGGGCCAGCTCTGGGAGTGGCCCATCTCATTTTTGCTCGCATTCCACTGCAAGGGAAACCGCCTTTTCATTGTGTGCCAAAAAAGAAGGGGAAAAAAGGTTGGTGACTGGCTGGCAATCTCTGCCTAAAAAAAGGAAGACCTGAAGTAATTTGTCAACTGGGTTAAAACGTAGGAGATTAGGCACATTGACCTTTAGGAGATGTCTGGCTCTGAGTCCTTAGAATTTAAGCACAAATTCTGGAAAGACAGTTTTCCAGAGAACTTATAGAATGTCAGGTTTGGAAAAAAAATTTTGAAGCCATTTTGTAAGTCAACTTTAACAGTGATTGGTGGAAAGAACGTGGGCTGTGCTACTAACTAGCTCTGCGACCTTTGGTAAGTTTTAACCTGCCTGAGACTTAGACTCCCTTTCTAACCTATGGAGGTAAAATATGTATAATTTTTAGTGTTATTCTGAGAATTCAAGATGACTTACATGATATATGTGCATGACACACAGTCATTATGAAATCCAGCCAAATGTTTATCCATGCTCCGTTAAGATGTCTCCACAGGCACGGAGCTCAATGCTTCCAGGGTAGCCCTTTCCATTTCTATGCAGAGCTGACAGCCAGGAATGTTCTCTGTCTCAAGCAAAAACTCTTTCACCTTGAGTCCTGCTTCTACCCACTAAAACCACACAGAATGAGGGGAGTCATTCCGCACGCCAGCCCTTTGGATGACTAAAAATAGCATTTGTACTCTGAGACTTCTCTTCCAGTTTCTTCTTCTTTGACTCCCTCCCTGTTCCTGTTGATTTTATCTGAAAAACTTTGGCTTTGTATTTATGCTCTTAAAATGTGACTCACTTACACTCCAAGTTAAGATCTGAGTAGCACAGAGCACAGTGGGAGCACCTTCTCTTTTGTTTAAAAAATATATTAGTCAGGGTTAGGGTATCAGTTATGCTACTGTAACAAAGAGACTTTGAGATACGCTCATTCAAACAAGAGAAATCTATTTTTCTCTCATGTAAGAGTCTAGGCAGGTAAGACCACAGGCAGGTGGTCCAGGGGAGGTGTGCGGCTTATTCAAGTCCTAAGGTTTCTTTCACTTTCAAGGTCTTCCTGTCAGCTAGGATGTTGTCTTTTTGCATGGTTACAGTTGGCTCATCAGGGCCACATCCAGGTGCCAGCCTGTGTTGAAGAAGGAGTGGCAGGTGAACAGTGTTCTTATACGGAAGCAAATACAGTGCATGCTCAACACGTCTGTTCTATCCGTTGGTGAGAACTTAGTCACATGGTTGCAACTAGCTGCAAGGGAGGTTGGGAAATGTAGTTCTTCTTTGGGGGAAGGAAAAGAGGGTGGAACACTGTAGTTTGCTCTAACAGAAGTAGGTCCTATTACCTGGAAGAAGGGGAGAATTGATACAGAAAGAAAACTAAGAGTCTGCCATAAGAAACTGAAAAATTAAAAGGCCCTCCAATTAAAAGAAATAAGGAATAATTAGCAAGAATAAGTACAAATTGCTAAGAATAGTGGTGGAAAATATTAAATAGAGTGTTGGTAGCCCAGCTATGGGGTGAGCTAGAAGGTAAGGACAACAAAGAGCTACATGCATTGAATTGTCTTTGCCTAGAAAATGAATGACTAAACTTGGTAGAGGCTTCCACCAGAAAGTTGTTAGAGGTTAAACTTTTTTAAAGTCCTATATGTTACAGTTATGAAACAATCTAGTAGAAGTCATCTTTCTAAAAAAAAAAAAAAGGTAAGAAACCTCTGTGAAATGAGAAAAATGACTATCTTTCCTGTCCTCTGAGGAAGAAAGAGATTAACTGAACTAAACAGAATTTTCCAAA
Source organism: Oreotragus oreotragus (assembly GCA_006410675.1). NCBI lineage: Eukaryota > Metazoa > Chordata > Mammalia > Artiodactyla > Bovidae > Oreotragus > Oreotragus oreotragus. The sequence continues at coordinate 78,903 of SJYX01005135.1, forward strand.
CTCCAGTGTCAGTGATCCTGCCCTCAGTAGAATGCGCAATTTCATCAAAAAATTCCCCAAATGTCAATAATTGAAAAAAAAGCAGACAAATTGGGGAAAACAAAACATTTTCATTTTGGAGTGGGATGGGAATAATTACTGTGAAATATGCTAATTACCTAGCTTGGTTTCTGGTCGTTTCTTGAGGTTTTAAGATTTCATTTTCATGATTCATTGGCCACAAATCATCAAAAATACCAAGAAGTAAAATGAGCTTTAGGCTAAATGCATAAATTCCCCCTTAGCTTTTAGTAGGACTCAAGTATTGACATTTAGAAGGAGGGATTCTTTTCATACAATAACTGCAATCAAGCCTTAACATTATTACTGAAAAATACACCTCCAAGTGTGCATACCCTATTGAACAGCAGTGAATTCAGCAAAATCATCTCATTTTTTTTTTTAAAGAATGCTCTACTCATTAATTTAATTGATTTTAAAGGAGAGCAGCAAAGGCTAACTGACCACATATTACATGTGTTCTCCACTGTAATACTATAGCTGATGGATAGTATAATGGCAAGAAACAATGTCTGAGAAGGTAGCATGTACTAGGCTGGACTGAGAGTATGTGTCCTCATTGGCAAAATCTCCCTGGGCAAACTTTCAATTTGAGTCACTTTCAGAAAAGAATAGAGGTTATCAAATCTGAAATCATTCTTTGGAATGGGGAAGTCCCCACTCTTGAGCAAAAGCACAAAAGATTTTGGAATTTGTAAATTAATGCAAAGGCAATTACTACAGGAGGGTTTAGTTCACTTCTCTTGTCATGCGCTCTGTGGGATTTCTTTCTTTTTTTTTCCCCCAAAGGTAATTCTCAACAGCCTCCTTCTAGAACTGGCTTTGAAGTCCTCTGCACACCTGTGTAGATTATAAAGCAGGGAGCAGAGCTTCCACACCCAAACTCTAAATTTACAATGCAGCATGAAGTTAAGACATGCCCCCTAGCATCTTGTTTAAAAGTTAAACCCAAACTCGATATAATCTCCTGCAATGGTTAACCCTTTCCCAGATTGAGCACATAGTCGCTGTGCTGGAGAACGAGGATAGACTCTGCTTCTATAAGCAGTAACTCTTTCCTCAGAGACATATAACATAGACCCTGAGTGAATGACTGTGATAGGTGCTCTCAGAACATTATAGAGAATTTCTGACTGTCCCTTATTTTTTCCCTCGGGGCCAAGAGTGACAGAATGCAGACACCTGATAGATTCCTCCGCCCCTTTGGCTTCTCGGATTTTGAATTAACATGTTAACAACACTCTTGGGGGATAAAGGGACAATTTCTCTTACCAACATTACCTGAGCCACAGCCTTTACCTTATTCTCTTTCTCCTCAGGTATCCCCACCCCTTATGCTGAGTGAAAGCATTGGAGACTAGCCTTATTTCCTGCTGTAGGTGCAAGGATGGGATTGAAGGATCCCAGAAAGAGTGCAAGAGGCTGGGACCAAAAAAGCTGGGACAGAAAACTGGGGCTTGGGTTGGCTTGAGTTGGGAGAATTCTAGGACCGGGCGTCGGGGGCAATGAAGGGTCAGACAGCTGGCAGGACTGGGCAGGCAGAGACAAGGGAAGAATAGCCAGGAGAAATGGGTTGAGAGCCAAATGTTTGCCCTAGGCAGGAAGTCCCTCACATCCTTCCTGCTGGGGTGGGACCAGACCCTGGGCTCTGCCAGCCTCAGCCTTGCAGGTGCTGGCAGGGACGCAGCTGCACCTGGCTCGGGTGGGTGTGTAGGTGGGAACTACAGATAGGCACCTGGTTTCTGGCTACGCACTTGGCTCTGATCCAGGGCCACTCCCTGACCCCATAAACCATGAACTCTCTGGCTCTTGCCTTGGAGTCCAAGGAGTCTTCTTTCTAGCCCGTTTCTCAGTCTGGGTTTTATCTTGTGATTTTGGCTTTGCCGTAGCTCCTGGTTGTTTTCGTTCAGTTCACTTGCTCAGTCGTGTCTGACTCTTTACAACCCCATGGACTGTAGCACGTCAGGCCTCCCTGTCCCTCACCATTTCCTGGAGTTTGCCCAAATTCACACCCATTGAATTGGTGATGCCATCCAACCATCTCCTCCTCTGCTGCCCTCTTCTCCTTTTCCCCTCAATCTTTCCCAGCAACAGGGTCTTTTCCAATGAGTCAGTTCTTCACATCAGGTGGCCAAAGTATTGGAGCTTCAGCTTCAGCATCAGTCCTTCCAATGAATGCTCAGGGTTGGTTTCCTTTAGGATTGACTTGTTTGGTCTCCTTGCAGTCCAAGGGACTCTCAAGAGTCTTCTCCTAGCTTGGTCCTAATTTCATCCTCTGTGTCTAAGATCAAGCCTACTCCTGTTCCTGATCAGGCTTATAAGGACCCTTCTTGAGTTCTTTCTTCATTGGATCCCAGATTCTAGTTTCAACTTCTACTTAAGATGAATCTCTAAGTGGTAGGTACCATCTTGTTATCAAGAATTATATATATTTTTAAATCTTTCTCTCAGTTTACTATTTGTACCCTTGACTCTAACCTTTATGCAAAGGAAGAGATCATGACATAAAGAAGACTTGGTCAGCATCCCAAATCTCAGAACCCTCAATCAGCTCATACCACAAGACCCCCAGGAGACAGCTTTCTCTTTGTCCCCCCACCCTTCTCTGGCCTCCTCTCTGGTGGGCCATGAGCCTTTTGACCCTCATATAGAGGTAGCCTGGGAGGCTGACCCCTAGGTTGGTTCTAGGACTGCAGCTCCCCATCTCAACCCCTTACCCACCAAGCTGGAGGTAGCCTCCATCCTGTCTGTCTTCCTGCACCTGCCTTAGAACACGGACTCAAACATGATATAGAGAAGACAGAACCAAAATTATTCAACACACTATTTTTATTACAAATTTTATTTCCTCCGGCCATTATATATACTATTCCATAGAATAGCATAATCTTACAAAATCCATTGTCAATTATGTCCATTTCAGACTTTCCCATCTTTGTGAATAGAATTGCTATTCCTAGGGAAAAATGCACATATAGAGACAGTTTGCACACAGTTCAGGGGCTTCCTTGGTGGATCAGCTGGAAAAGAACCGACCTGCAATGTGGGAGACCTAGGTTCAATCCCTGGGTTGGGAAGATCCCCTGGAGAAGGGAATGGCTACCCACTCAGTATTCTGGCCTGGAGAATTCCATGAACTGTATACTCCATGGGGTTGCAAAAAGTCAGACATGACTGAATGGCTTTCACACTCGGGGTGCCCATGGAGCCCCAGGAGCCCCTCCATGAACCCTGGGTTTAGATCAGGTTAGGTTATGCCTCCTAACCTTGGTCAGTTGACATTTAGACACTTTCATGAGGCCTTTGCTGTTCCACAAGTTCTCTGGGCTCTGTACAGCCCCTCTTTCCATTTCCTCTCTGTACAGTCACACCTACATTATCATCAGCAGCACCATCTTTATTATTAATGTCATTCCACCTGGGCTTCATCTTACCCCCTAGACCTTTTCTAGGAGACATGTTATTAGTAGCAGAAATCTAAATTTATTGACTTAAAGCTTAAAGGCACCCTCTTTAAGAAAGAGAGTATAAAAATATCTTACCATTTCAAATTTTACCCCCCCCAATCTATGTATGTATGTATGTATATATATATATATATATATATATATGTATATGTATGTATGTATGTATATATATATATATATGGGTGTGTGTTAATGTATAACAAAACATACACTGAGGTCCCACACCATGACCTGATAAGATCTATGAAAGTGAGGGGCCCAAAGATTAAGCCCAAAGATTAAGTCTCCATGTTAAGTCCATCTCTGTATATTAGCCTATAAGAAGCCCACAGAAGGATGGCCTACTCAGTGATTTCCATCTATTTAGAGCATTAGTGGATATTTCTTTTACATACAGCTCTGAGCTACTATAACTTCATGTCTGTCAGAAGTTCTGCACCTGACTATCAAGCACGGCAGCAACAGCTTATGATGATTAATTCGATTTTTAATTAATGCCTCACCACTTAATTATGAAGGATCCTTTGGAATAAAATCCCAACTAAATATCTTTTCTTTTATTAATGCTCCCTGCTTGATAGCAGAGGAAACAATGAGAGAAAGTGTGTGATGTGTGTTGGTTTTTATTCTCCCTAGAGGTCATAAAGATAGTATCAGAACAGCTATATGGGTTCTAATTTCTTTCTGTAAAATATTCTCATTTTGTAGATTGCCTGGTGTCTTTTCTCTGGGATTCATTTTCATTTTTCAGCTCCTTTTCATCCAGCAACATTTATTGAGCCATTACTACGTACTAGGCGTTGTTGTAGATGCTCTATAGATTGAAAGAGGGTAACTGCTGTCTCTGCCTTCTGGGGAACCCTGGACCCAGAGAGGCAGCACCTCTGGGACAATGACCTAAGAAATGACCTAAGAAATGACCATGAATGGGGCTTGAAACTCCCTGTGGTAACAGTGCTCCAAGAAGAATCCCAAAGCTGGCTTGAGTTGTCACAGTGTCTGTGTGGACCAAGCCTGGTGCTGGCCACTTTACACCCTTTAATTATCACTATTCAGAGCAGAGGACAGTGAGGCAGTGAGTACCTTGCCCATGATCCTTGCCCTGGCCAAACCCCATTGCTCAGTCCTCACACCACACTGGGTTGGTGGCCTGTCATCACACACACATACACAGCCCTTATAATAACTGTTCAACAGCCTCTCCACTGCAGGTCCCATCAGAGAAGGGATTGTGTCTGCCTTGGTCACCACTGTATCCTCAGCACTTGGCACAGACCCGCATAACAACTCAATCAATGTTTGGTGAGTGAATTGATGGAATGAGGGGAGGAAGGAGAGGGAAAGAAAGCAAAGGGAAGAAGCAAAAAGGAGAGGAAGGATGGAAAGAAAGGAGGGAGAAATTGAAAAGCAGCAAAGCCATGATTCTGGTCTAGGTCTGACTCCTTTGACAGTCCACATTCTTTCTGCTCCACCACACTGCCCTTCAGGATCATCAGTGAGTGTGTGCACAGACTCAGAATGACTCCTGGGAGGGAAAATGCTCTCCCATGTGTAGTCTGCTTGAGAAGGCTGCAAATCATTGTCATTCTGTGACGGTCTCCAGGTCAGCGGGAGCAACACCCACAGCGGAATATGTCCCCAGTCTCCGGGATGCCACACCACCTGTCCAGTCATGCTGGTCCCCTCTTCTAGGCTGAGTCAGTCCCAGCTTCCCCCACGCACTTGGCCTCGAGAGAGGCACTGAAGCCCTGTCTGTCCAGCTCAGTGTGGAAAAATCCCTTGTTCTCTTTGCTCAGCCAAATCAAGATGGGCAGTCCGCTAAAGAAATTTTTACTAATGAAACTAAAAAAGGAAAAAGAAAAATAGTTTCCCAGAAGACTAAAATTGGATGAGCTTACTGAGTATATTTTGCTAAATCATGCATACCTAAGCTGAGAGTGATAGCACAACTCACAGGGCAAACCCTCAGATTTTGTTCCTTTATCCTACCGACCTGGGCTGAATGCTAAAATTAAATACTCAGAGCTCCTGTCTCCTATGATAATTAGATTGTTGACAAGTCTTTCCAATCTAGTGGGAGCCCAAATCTCTATCAGAACCTGCTCCCTGATCCTCCCATTCGTACCCAGACTGTCTTCTCTGGCTCTGGGCTGTGGTAAGTTCTCTTCTTTGCAACCGGGGTCAGCTTCAGGGGTGTTTGACCCATACAATTGCTCAGGGCCCCTTGCTCAGAAGGGCCTCTTGCCTGGGGTTTAATGCTCACCAGTGGCTGTCTTGAAATTCTTAATAATTTCATCTTTGAGTTTATATTTGGAAGTGAAGCCATATGTTCATAGTCAAGGGCTTTTCCAGTGGCTCAGCTGATAAAGAATCTGCCTGCCAACGCAGGAGATGCAAGAGACTCAGGTTTGATCCCTGGGTCAGGAAGATCCCCCAGAGAAGGAAATGGCAAGTCACTCCAGTATTCTTGCCTGGAAAATTCCACGGACAGAGGAACCTGGTGGGTTACAGTCCATAGGGTCGCAAAGAGTCAGACATGACTGAGCACACACAGGCACAGCCAAGGAGCTGGTAAAGTGGTAGATCCAAGATTCAAATCCAGATCTGGGATGTTCCCTTAACCAATATGCTCAGAGATAGAAGGGCTCAGAGGAGAAATAACTCAGAGTTGGCATGGACAGGGAAGAGATTGCAGAGAGGGAGAGACCCAAAACAGGCTATGGATAAAGGAGAGGCTTTAGGAAGAAAAAAAGAGAGAAAGAGAGCTACCAAATCAGAAATCCTGAAAGTGAGTTCAGCAATCTGTCTTAACAGCTATATGCTCAAGTTTGAGAACTGCCAACTTTGTTAATGCATTTCAAGTGCTTAGAGAACTTTGCTTGGCACTCTAATGCTTCCTCAGTATGAAACATTATTAATAGCTGCAGGCCCACAGATCATCACCTGCGGCTTTGACCCCACCCAGGTCCTGCCCTGGTTTCCTGAGTCCCTTAGGGGTCTCCACCCTGACGGTATGTGGCATCCGTCTTCCTGCGTGTTTCTTCAGGCCTTCCGTAACCTCCCCTGACCAGTTTGCCCAGCCCAGGAAGATGCTGGCCCAGCTGCGTGCTGGGCCTGGAGGCTGTCCTGAAGCTCAACTTACCTGGTAGAGTCCACACCCTTTCCAGGTCCAGTCTTGGCAAAAGAGGTCTTTCCTTAGGTGAACCTGGCTCTTGCCTAGGGCTTTGCTTGTGAAAATGCCTCTCTGTGACTTAAGCCACCCTCTGGGCCATGCAGGAGGACTCAGAGCCAGGGTGGTGCCTCAAATGTGTTCCTTCTTCACTCAGGCAAAGCTGTTTTGCATGAACCAAATAAAATAAATGGATGTGGTTTTTGTTTGTTTGTTTTTACTAATTGGGGAGACATCAGTTTGGACCATCTCATCTATAGAATCCATTGACCTAGCTATTGTCAACTATTTGTTGTTGACCCCATAACTGCAGCATGCCAGGTTTCCCTGTCCTTCAGTATCTCTTGGAGTTTGGTCAGACTCAGGTCCATTGAGTTGATGATGCCATCCAACCATCTCATCCTCTGTTGTCCACTTCTCCTCCTGCCCTCAATCTTTCCCAGCAAGAGAGTCTTTTTCAGTGAATTGGCTTTTGGTATCAAGTGGCCAAAGTATTGGAGTTTCAGCTTCAGCATCAGTTCTTCCAATGAATATTCAGTGTTGATTTGCTTTAGGATGGACTGGTTTGATCTCCTTGCTGTGCAAGGGACTCTCAGGAATTTTCTCTAGCACCACAATTCAAAAGTGTCAGTTCTTCAGTGCACAGCCTTCTTTATGATCCAGCTCTCACATCCATACATGACTACTGGAAAAACCATAGATATGACTATATGAATCTTTGTCAGCAAGGTGATGTACACATTAACAAATAAAAACTACATTTAAGTGTTTAGGTTTAAAAGGTGTATAACACCATTTTGCTGCCAAAGTGATGGTGGCAACATGAATAAGCTTCACTGACCTGGGACACAAGAAAAAAATACCACCAACGCTCACTCAGCAATATCTCCATCTCCATCTAGATGTCTACTTCCTGGAGCCACTCTTCTGGAAGTACTCCCAAATGAGGTTTTGAGAGTCCTAGAGGCAGAATACTAGAAATAACCAAATTTAATTAGGGCTAGATGAAGAGCCAGCTTCACGGGCACGATTTTGAAAATTTTCATAATTTTTGAAGAAGCCCACATTTTCATTTTGCACTGGGCAAAATTACACAGCTGGTTTTGTTAAGACATCTGGTTGAAGTGGGAAAGAAAGAACCAAGAAACAAAACTCGGAATTGCAAATCAAAGTCTCCATCAGCTTCCTCTCTCAGTTTGCTGACTTTAACCTCCATGATCCTCAATGGAAAGTATCACTTCATGAGACTTCAGTGCCACCTGGCAGTAATGAAGAGTGTGAACTTGGATAGACCTAGAGCTTCACAGATCTGTGGAGCCATGGATCAGCCATGGCAACTGTTAGCAAGATCCTCAATCACCTTACACCTCTGTTCGCTCTACTGCTGCTGCTGCTGCTGCTAAGTCGCTTCAGTCGTGTCCGACTCTGTGTGACCCCATTGATGGCAGCCCACCAGGCTCCCCCATCCCTGGGATTCTCCAGGCAAGAACACTGGAGTGGGTTGCCATTTCCTTCTCCAATGCATGAAAGTGGAAAGTGAAAATTGAAAGTGAAGTTGCTCAGTTGTGTCCAACTCTTAGCAACCCCATGGACTGCAACCTACCAGGCTCCTCCATCCATGGGATTTTCCAGGCAAGAGTACTGGAGTGGGGTGCCATTGCCTTCTCCAGTTTATTCATCTATACAGTGGCAAAACCAATAAAACATGCTTTTTATAGGCCCCAGAGGGATACTGTGAGACTCACTAGAGGAAAAGAGGGTAGAGTACCCGGCAGACACCCGACACATAGTGAGTGCTTAGTGAACACCAACTTTAAATACAGAAGGTTGTACTCTCACCAAAGTTCTCTGGTAGGGTAAAAGTAGAAAATTTGTGTCAGATGATGCAAAAAAGGCGAACTTTGTGACTCTGACCTCTCTGTTCCAGAAGTGATCTTACTCTTACTATCTATTGCTGCTCGTGGTTTGAACATTTTGCTGATGTTGCTTTCATTTTGGTGAAATATATCATAATGGGAGCCTAAGCTTTTGACCTTAAATTCGAAGTGAGAAGAATTTTGTAGAAGATAGGAATGGGAGTGGGTGGAACTGTGGGGAAAGGTTCCATAAAGGAGGCTGGTGAACCAAACTCTCACCAGACATGGTCACGGCAGCACATAGGATGCGTTGTTGTCGTTCCGTTGCTGAGTCCTGTCCAACTCTTTGTGACCCCATGGACTGCAGCACACCAGGCTTCCCTGTCCATCACCAACTCCCAGAGGTTGCTCCAATTCATGTGCATTGAGTCGGTGATGCCATCCAACCATCTCATCCTCTGTCATCACCTTCTCCTCCTGCCTTCAAACGTGCCCAGCATCAGGGTCTTTTCCAATGAGTTAGCTCTTCACATCAGGTGGAGTACTGGAGTTTTAGCTTCAGCATCAGTCCTTCTGAGGCATGTCCAGGACTGATTTCTTTTAGGATGGACTGGTTTGATCTTGCATTTCAAGGGCTTCTCAAGAGTCTTCTCTGATACCACAGGTCAAAAGCATCAGTTCTTCAGTGCTCAGCTTTCTTTATAGTCCAACTCTCACATTCATATATGATTACTGGAAAAACCATTAACTTTGACTAGACGGACCTTTGCTGGCAAAGTTATGTCTCCACTTTTTAATATGCTTTCTAGGTTGGTCATAGCTTATCTTCCAAGGAGTCTTTTAATTTCATGGTTGCAGTCACCATCTGCAGTGATTCTGGAGCCCCCCAAAATAAAGTCTGTCACTGTTTCCATTGTTTCTCCATCTATTTGCCATGAAGTGACGGGACTAGATGCCATGATCTTGGTGTTTTGGATGTTGAGTTTTAAGCCAGTTTTTTCACTCTCCTCTTTCACTTTCATTAAGAGGCTCTTTGGTTCTTCTTTGCTTTCTGTCACAAGGGTGGTGTCATCTGCTTATCTGAAGTTTTTTATATTTCTTCCAGCAGTCTTGATTCCAGTTTGTGCTTCATCCAACCCAGCATTTTGCATGACTGACTCTGCATATAAGTTAAATAAGCAGAGTGATAATATACAGCTTATTTATATGACAGACTCCTTTCCCAATTTGGAACCAGTCCATTGTTCCATGTCCAGTTCTAACTGTTGCTTCTTGACTTGCATATAGATTTCTCAGGAGGCAGGTAAGGTGGTCTGGTATTCCCATCTCTTTCAGAATTTTCCACAGTTTGTTGTGATCTACACAGTCAAATGCTTTGTTGTAATCAATAAAGTAGATGTTTTTCTGGTTCTCTTGCTTTTTCTATGATCCGATGGATGTTGGCAGTTTGATCTCTGGTTCCTCTGCCTTTTCTAAATCCAGCTTGAACATCTGGAAGTTCATGATTCATGTACTGTTGAAGCCTTGCTTGGAGAATTTTGAGCATTACTTTGCTAGTGTGTGAGATGTGTGCAATTGTGCGGTAGTTAGGACATTCTTAGGCATTGCTTTTCTTTGGGATTGGAATGAAAACTGACCTTTTCATTGTGGCCCAGCTGGTAAAGAATCCGCCTGTGATGCAGGAGACCTGGGTTCAATTCCTGGGTTGGGAAGATCCCCTGGAGAAGGGAAAGGCTACCCATTCCAGTATNTGAGATGTGTGCAATTGTGCGGTAGTTAGGACATTCTTAGGCATTGCTTTTCTTTGGGATTGGAATGAAAACTGACCTTTTCATTGTGGCCCAGCTGGTAAAGAATCCGCCTGTGATGCAGGAGACCTGGGTTCAATTCCTGGGTTGGGAAGATCCCCTGGAGAAGGGAAAGGCTACCCATTCCAGTATTCTGGCCTGGAGAATTCCATGGACTGTATAGTATAGTCCATGGGGTCACAAAGAGTTGAACATGACTAAGTGACTTTCACTTTCACTATGTCCCAAAATGTGCATTGAGTCAGTGATGCCATCCAACCATCTCATCCTCTGTCTCCCCGTTTTCCTCCTTCCCTCAATCTTTCTCAGCATCAAGGTCTTTTCCAATGAGTTGGCTCTTTACATTAGGTGGCCAAATTATTGGAGCTTCAGCATCAGTCCTTCCAAGGAATATTCAGGGTTGATTTCCTTTAGCACTGACTGGTTTGATCTCTGTACAATCCAAGGAACTCCCAAAGTCTTCTCCAGCACCGCAATTGGAAAGCATCAATTCTTGGGCACTCAGTCTTCTTTATGGTCCAACTCTCACATCCATACCTGACTACTGGAAAAACCGTAGCTTTGACTAGACAGACCATTGTTGGCAAAGTCTCTGCTTTTTAATACTCTAAGTTTGTCATCACTTGCCTTCCAAGTCCACCAACCACCACCTCTTCCTCTGTGGCTGGAGAAGGAGAGGGATTGGCTAGCCAGAAAGACTGATTCAGTTGCCTCCCAAGGTCTTCTCTCAAAGGGTACATTTGCCTCTGTCCACTACAAGCAAAAAGATCTATGCAGAATAAAAAAGTTAAATCCTTAGTGTTCCTTCATCACAGGGCTCGAAAGTCTGAAGGACCTCTCATTCTCATCTCCTTTGCCGGTGAGAATTCTTAGGCAAGGTGAGGCCACCTTGGAGGATGTTTACACCAGTGCCTCCCAGGAAGCTAGCTGAGGAGTCAGGCTGATGAAGTACCTGATGTGCCAGGTGGCCACACATTATGCTTGTTAATCACATTATTCACCGTGAGACTCTAAGGATATTCATGTGGATGACATACCTAGTGCTGATATAATCTCAAGTGTTTCAGTGAGAACATTTTAAAAGGCACTGTAAAGCTTTTTGGACATAAATAGAGCCAGGTTCTTAAAGCATCAAAATTGCTAAATACTACCTTGACGATGCTAAAACAGTAACGTTTCAGAGGTTCCTAAATTAAAACATCCAAGTGAACACTTAATTGGTGTTACAGGAAAAGCAACCAGTTTACACCCTGATGTTGACAGTCAGAAATTTTCATGATGTAGCTTCCCCATTCCTGGGCACTATCTATAGAAGTTAAGTTAAGAGACTCAGAGACTGCCTAGCCAAGCCCCGATTCATGACCCCCAACCCCACCCTCAGCCCCCAGAAGAAAAAGCTCAGAATTTCCCAAAGCAGCCCAACTGTAGCTACTGCATATCCCACTCAATCACTTAACCTTCTGGCGTGCCCCACTGTCTCTGAATGTTGTTCTACCAAGTTGGGTCACTTACGTTGTAAGTTTACCTTTAAAGGCAGACGCGTGATCCTGTGGCCCTTCTTGACTTATATCCATATTCACGTCATTTTGCTCAAAGACACTTTTTGACACTTTTTAAAGACACTTTTGCTTAAAGACACATTTTGCTTAAAGGCACTGAGCTTTCCAAGTGGCTGAAGTTCCATAAGACCAATCCCGATTTTCCAATTCTTCTCCCTTTTCAATCCAGAATGATGTCTGTTTTTGCTCATTTGAGCAATGACCTGTTTAATGGGAGCTGAATGACTGTGTTGCGTAGTCAGGAGTCCGAGCTGGCAGGCTCCATCCAGAAAGAAATGGCATAAAGAAACACTGTTCTAGATCAAGCACCTTGCACATGAGGGTAATCCCCGCCCCTCTCCCCTCTCCCTCTCCCCGCTCCCTCCTTCCCACGCTCCCCTCCCCCAGGGATNAGCTGGCAGGCTCCATCCAGAAAGAAATGGCATAAAGAAACACTGTTCTAGATCAAGCACCTTGCACATGAGGGTAATCCCCGCCCCTCTCCCCTCTCCCTCTCCCCGCTCCCTCCTTCCCACGCTCCCCTCCCCCAGGGATTGGTACACAGGGTTAAACTGCTAACACTTCCATCTGATTCTCCAGGTTTCCTATTTGCCTCCAGGAAATCTGGCTGCATGAAAACAAGGTTTATATTTTCCAAGAGACAGGTGATAAAATGATGAACTCTTCTTTTTCATTTTGGGCATTTGTTTGGCACAGGATCCCCACCCCCCAAAACCTTGTTTTTCCACAAACATCTCCTGGAATTGCTAATTATCTCACTCAGATGAGAACAATATGAGGAAGACTACTTAGATCTAGCAGATAATGAAATAGCCAGGTTAGATTTAATTCTGCTACAAACTCTTTTCATACAGCACTTAAGAATCTAATTCTGGCTTCAGAGCAAACCATAAAACAAGTCATTTAAACAACAACAACAAAAAAACCCTAAGATATACTACACATCATTTGTGTGACGTGATGTGAGTAGTCAAATGTTGATCAAGTACTGGGCAAATGAGGGTCACAATTGTCAGTGAAATCTAACATTGCCATGCTTGCTCTGCCATGAAGAGCTGCAGCCAGCACTCCCTGCTGTTCTGATAGTGAGCCAGTAGGTCTGCTGAAGGACTTCCCAGGTGGTTCAGTGGGTAAAGAACGCACCTGCCAACATAAGAGATGCGGCTTTGATCCCTGGGTCAGGAAGATCCCCTGGAGGAGGGCTTGGCAACCCACTCCAGTATTCTTGTCTGGAGAATCCTATGAACAGAGAAGTCTCGTGGGCTACAGTCCACAGGGTCTCAAAGAGCTGGACACGACTGAAGTAACTTAGCATGAACGCACACAGGGCTGCAAGATGGGGACTGATGACCCTACGACTCACTCTTATAAAATGGTAGCTAATTATCAGGTGCCCTATTTGTGGTTCCCAAACTGCTTCACCTGGCTTTGAGTTGAGTCACCTAGGTAGAGTAATAGAGTGGAGTGTAGCCAAGCCAATGAAAGCTGGCACTTAAGAGACTGCCACCACCCGGCCCAGGCCCAGCCCAAGCCCAGCCCCAGCCCCACCCCAGGGAGGCTTGGCCCCAGCCCCACCTAATCAAGCTACTGATTTGTCTTCAGGGAGGGACTCAGAGAGTGCTCTGCCAAGGTGCCCTTGTTAGGACTTGTCACTCCCTGGGACTATGCTGGTCGCCACTGCTGGAGCTTGTTTCTTGAGGCTATAAGGGTACAATTAATTGCAACAGCTATGGCTTTATCTGTCCCTAAGCACTCATTGATCTTGACAGTAATGACAGCAATGGAAAAACTAATATCAATATATTTGAATTGCTCAAGGATGTTTCTCCGAGGTTTGGCTGGGTGTGGTTTTTACCTGATCTTGCCAGGATTATATGAAAACCACGTTGGTTAATTTTTAAATGCTAACAGTGCCAGTTGATGGATACATAATGATTGTTTCTCAAGAGTGATTGTGTTTCTGAGCATTTATTTAATCTTTTAAAAATCAAGCTTATAATTTCCACAGTTCATAATGTTAAATACAATTTATCTGCTTTGAACTCAGTGTAGTACGTTAAGGTGTTTCTAAGAACTGAGTGCATGTCTGAGGTTTTCTTTAATTAATCAAATAATGTATTTTGAATGTCCATTTACTGCAAGGTTTAAAAGTTTTATGATGCATGAAATAACTGATCCATACGTAAAAACTATAGGAAACAGAAAAAAACATTACTGAAGCACTGGAAGAAAGATAATTGTAATCTGACTGAAATGCAAGTCCAAAATATGGAAGGCAGAGAACTCTGAAGAAAGAAGAAAATAGCTGGAGACTACAAAAGCAAAACTGGGAGGACTCCAAATAATTAAAAGCGTGAAATATGAATAATGATCAGTCTACAATCATGAAGGAAGAATACAACATAAGAAAGATGTCATAAATGAGTATAAGATATTGCAGAGGAGCAGTAAAAATACCAAATAAACAAAAACATTACATTTAACAGTGTTCCACTCAATCCACTGCATGTCAGAGACTAACCAGGTACCCGCCAACTCCGTTTTCCTCTTCTTCCTGGTGCATGGCTACAAACTAAATTTCCCAAACTTCCTTACACTCACTGCGATCATGTGACTGAGCCCCAGTCTGTAGAATATGGATCAGAAGTGGTATCTACCACACCAAGGCTTGGCCCACAAGGCCTCCTATGCAATTCTCTATGCTCTTTCTCTTTTTGTGTCATTTCCTAGCCAAATTATGAGGATCCAGGGGCAGACTTTGGGGCTCAAGGTCTTAGTGGAGCTGCTGAATGGAAGGAACTGATCCCTGCCATACCGAGGTGGACTACAGTGTAAACCAGAAATAAACTGTTATTGGATTAAACCACTGAGCTATGGGGGTTGTTCAGTTCAGCTCAGTCGCTCAGTCATGTCCGACTCTTTGCGACCCCATGAATCGCAGCATAACTGTTGCTTCCTGACCTGCATACAGATTTCTCAAGAGGCAGGTCAGGTGGTCTGGTATTCCCATCTAGATTAGCCCAGCTAACACCCACTGAGGAGTTATCTCTTCAAGATGGATGAGTACAGGAAACATCCAAGGCAAAGTTGGTACATGTACCAGATACAACTCTGTTGTCATCTCTGCTGCAATATTACTTCATCCTTTGTATTTAGCTAGGGATTTAGCTTTGTATTTAGCTTTAGGTTACTTTTATGAAAGTGTGATTATTGGGCCCTTCAACATCTTGGATTTGTGAAGAACAAGATTATTTATGATGTTTAGAATAAAGTAAATAAACTAATAAATAAATTAATTCCAAGGCAAAGTTGGTACATGTACCAGATACAACTCTGTTGTCATCTCTGCTGCAATATTACTTCATCCTTTGTATTTAGCTAGGGATTTAGCTTTGTATTTAGCTTTAGGTTACTTTTATGAAAGTGTGATTATTGGGCCCTTCAACATCTTGGATTTGTGAAGAACAAGATTATTTATGATGTTTAGAATAAAGTAAATAAACTAATAAATAAATTAAATGAATGAACAAATGAGTGGGTATTTTATTAATAGCAATTAAGTACAATAGATGCACTTAAAGCTTTTTTAAAATCATATTACTTTTAATCTAATAACATGAAAGAAGGAAACAGTAAATCTTAGCAAACACTAAATCTTATCATATTAGACCCTCTTCTCTCAAAACTCTAGACTATCTTCTGTGGGAATTCTCTCTATCCTGTTGACTTAATTATAATCTATGCATTGGCAATACTCAGATCTCTATCTCTAGCCTAGATTCTCCTTCCTCAAGATTCAAATCATATATTCTTCCTGGAAATTTTCACTTGTGTGCCCAACATAACAGGAATTCAAATGAATGAGTCATTCATTGAGCTATAAAGGACTAATAGAAGTTACCTTCACTGGAGACTGCTGGTTATCTTTTCAGCATCAGCCCCCTCAGCTCCCTTTTCTGTCCAGAGAGGGCCCAGATTTGATTCATATGCCTGCACTTACCCACACAGCAATGTCCCTGGGGGCAGGTGACCCCACTCTCTGTTCCAGGGGTGGTCTGTTTGGGCTGAGGATAATTTATTGGTTCAGGAGTGGGCATCTGCAATGAGATGTAGAATTGTCTGCTGTCTTTCTGAGGAAAGTTTCCTTACTTCTTAGAGAAAATTACAAGAAAAGACAAGAAAGAAAAAAAAAGTCACGGGGAAAACATATAAAGTACAGAGATTAATTGCACATATTCTTGTGCCAGACTGACTGGATTTGAATCTATCGCTTACAATTATGTAACATACGGTAAATTTCAGTGCCTCTGTTTTCTCATCAGCAAAAAGAGTTATGAGAACAAAACATAGATTAACGTATGTAAAATGCTGGCATGCAGAAAACACTAAATAACTGTTTATTATTATTTTATTATGAATGTTGTTGCTTGAAACTGCTGGCATGATCTTGCTTTGAACCTGAGGATTAAGCATTCTCAAGAGCTGCAAAGAGAATTTGAAGTAAATTTCTTCAAAATGTGTTGAAGCAAATTAACAGGAAGAAGCTGGGTCCTCCATGATACAGTTGAACTTTGTACTCAATTAACCCTTTACCCACTCCAGCGTTCTTGCCTAGAGAATACCAAGGACAGGGGAGCCTGGTGGGCTGCCATCAATGGGGTCGCACAGAGTCGGACACGACTGAAGCAACTTAGCAGCAGCAGCAGCAGCAGCCCTCTACTCTGCAGAACATCTTGTTACACAAAATAATATAAACTGTACTACTTTTCAAGCTTTATCATTTAGATTAGGTTTTGTGGTATTTGCATCCAAAGGCATCCAATTTGACATATCAACTAGTATAGGGCTTTCAAAATTTTCTGAAATCACAGAATCTTTTTAAAAATTTTCATAACATGAGTAATAATAAAATTAATTTCTCTTTGGAAGCATTCCAAATAAAATATTGACTCCCTTCTAATTAAGCATCCCAACCCAAGTCTACTACTTTTTCCCCTCCCCAGAGGTGATCACAGTTACCTCTTTTGTAAGTGTTCTTTTCTGATTTTTTTTCTTATTTGTTTATATAAAGACTTCTGTATCCAAAGTAAATACATAGCAACATTGTGTGTGTGTTAACATAAGTAGTTTTATATTATTGTACACATCTTTCTGCAAAGTTGCTTTCTCAGACAACAATACATTTTAGAGAGCCAGCTATGTTAGGACACTGACCTCATTCTTTGTTACAAAATACTTCAAAGTGTTAATTTTCCACAGCATACTTAGCCAATCATCAGCTGATGGACTTTTAGGTTCTTTTCAATTTTGTTTTAATTTATGTTTTATAATCATCAACAATGCTATGACCTATGTCCTCAAACCTGTCTATTTGTCAAAGCTACATTATCAGGTGCATTAAAAGCACATGATGCTATATATTTTCAGTGACTTGTTACTCTCTTTGAAATCAAGTACATTTTTTCATCCTTGAATTCTCTTTTGTCTGATAGTGTCTTTTCACTTTGAATTACATTTTGTCTGACAGCTTCCCTTGTAGCTCAGTTGGTAAAGAATCCTGCAATGCAGGAGACCTGGGTTCAATTCCTGGGATGGGAAGATCTCCTGGAGAAGGAAATGGCAACCCACTCCAGTATTCTTGCCTGGGAAGTCCCATGGACAGAGGAGCCTGGCAGGCTACAGTCTATGGGGTCTCAAGAATCGGACACAACTTAGTGACTAAACGACCACCAATATTGCTTAGTCTCTTTTTGTTAGCATTTACTTTGTAAATTTTTCTTTAATTCTTGTGTCTTTTAGCTTTATGATTACCCCTTTTTCTTCCAGTTTCATTGAGATATAATTGACATTCCACACTATAAAAGTTTAAGATGTACAGCATAATTATTTGACTCACATATGTCATGAAGCTATGGTTTTTCCAGTGGTCGTGTATGGATGTGAGAGTTGGACTGTGAAGAAAGCTGAGCACCGAAGAACTGATGCTTTTGAACTGTGGTGTTGGAGAAGACTCTTGAGAGTCCCTTGGACTGCAAGGAGATCTAACCAGTCTATCCTAAAGGAGATCAGTACTGGGTGTTCATTGGAAGGACTGATGCTAAAGCTGAAACTCCAATACTTTGGCCACCTCATGCAAAGAGTTGACTCGTTGGGAAAGACCCTGATGCTGGGAGGGAATGGGGGCAGGAGGAGAAAGGGATGACAGAGGATGAGATGGCTGGATGGCATCACCAACTCGATACACATGAGTCTGTGTAAACTCCGGGAGTTGGTGATGGACAGGGAGGCCTGACAATTAATGGGGATGCAAAGAGTCGGACATGACTGAGCTACTGAACTGAACTGAACTGAACTGAACTGATATCGTGAAGTGGTCCTCACCTTAAAATTGAAAGTGAAAGTGAAGTTGCTCAGTTGTGTCCGACTCTTTGCTACCCCGTGGACTGTAGCCCTCCAGGTTCCTCCGTCCGTGGGATTTTCCAGGCAAGAATAATGGAGTGGGTTGCCATTTCCTTCTCCAGGGGATCTTCCCGACCCAGGGATCGAACCCAGGTCTCCCGCATTGCAGCAGACACTTTAACCTCTGAGCCACCAGGGAAGCTAAGTTTAGATGTTCACCTTAAGATTAGTGAACATCTATGATCTCAAATTGCCAAAGAATGCTCAAGCTACCACACAATTGCACTCATCCCATACTCTAGCAAAGTAATGCTCAAAATTCTTCAAGAGAGGCTTCAACAGTACATGAACCGTGAACTTCCAGATGTTCAAGCTGGATTTAGAAAAGGCAGAGGAACCAGAGATCAAATTGCCAACATCCGTTGAATCATCAAAAAAGCAAGAGAGTTCCAGAAAAACATCTACTTCTGCTTTATTAACTATGTCAAAGCCTTTCCCTATGTAGATACAACAAACTATGGAAAATTCTTCAAGAGATGGGAATACCAAACCACCTGACCTGCCTCTTGAGAAATCTGTATGCAGGTCAGGAAGCAACAGTTAGAACTGGACATGGAACAACAGACTGGTTCCAAATTGGGAAAGGAGTATGTCAAAGCTGTACTTTGCTTATTTAACTTCTATGCAGAGTACATCATGAGAAATGCTGGGCTGGATGAAGTACAAGCTGGAATCAAGACTGCAGGGAGTAATATCAATAACCTTAGATATGCAGATGACACCACCCTTATGGCAGAAAGCAAAGAAGAACTAAAAAGCCTCTTGATGCAAGTGAAAGAGGAGAGTGAAAAAGTTGGCTTAAAACTCAACATTGAGAAAACTAAGATCATGTCTTTCAGTCCCATCACTTCATGGCAAATAGATGGGGAAACAATGAAAACAGTAACATACTTTATTTTGGGGGGCTCCAAAATCACTGTAGATGCTGACTACAGCCGTGAAATTAAAAGACACTTGGCTCCTTGGAAGAAAAAGCTATAACCAACCTAGACAGTATATTAAAAAGAAGAGTCATTACTTTGCCAACAAAGGACCATCTAGTCAAAGCTATGGTTTTTCCAGTAGTCATGCACGGATGTGAGAGTTGGACTATAAAGAAAGGTGAGCACTGAAGAATTTATGCTTTTGAGCTGGGTTGTTGGAAAAGACTCTTGAGAGTCCCTTGGACTGCAAGGAGATTCAACCAGGCAATCCTAAAGGATATCAGTCCTGAATATTCTATTGGAAGGACTGATGCTGAAGCTGAAACTCCAATACTTTGGCCACCTGGTGCTAAAAACTGACTCATTTGAAAAGACTCTGATGCTGGGCAAGATTGAAGGCAGGAGGAGAAGGGGACAACAGAGGATTCCAAAATCACTGTAGATGCTGACTACAGCCGTGAAATTAAAAGACACTTGGCTCCTTGGAAGAAAAAGCTATAACCAACCTAGACAGTATATTAAAAAGAAGAGTCATTACTTTGCCAACAAAGGACCATCTAGTCAAAGCTATGGTTTTTCCAGTAGTCATGCACGGATGTGAGAGTTGGACTATAAAGAAAGGTGAGCACTGAAGAATTTATGCTT
The DNA here is from genome assembly GCA_006410675.1 of Oreotragus oreotragus. NCBI lineage: Eukaryota > Metazoa > Chordata > Mammalia > Artiodactyla > Bovidae > Oreotragus > Oreotragus oreotragus. The sequence goes on from SJYX01005135.1 coordinate 98,849, forward strand.
TTGAGCTGGGTTGTTGGAAAAGACTCTTGAGAGTCCCTTGGACTGCAAGGAGATTCAACCAGGCAATCCTAAAGGATATCAGTCCTGAATATTCTATTGGAAGGACTGATGCTGAAGCTGAAACTCCAATACTTTGGCCACCTGGTGCTAAAAACTGACTCATTTGAAAAGACTCTGATGCTGGGCAAGATTGAAGGCAGGAGGAGAAGGGGACAACAGAGGATGAGATGGTTGGATGTCATCACTGACTCAACAGACATGAGTTTGATCAAGCTCCAGGAGTTGGTGATGGACAGGGAGGCCTGGTGTGCTGCAGTTCATGGGGCTGCAAAGAGTTAGATACAACTGAGTGACTGAACTAATACTGAATCTCTCTCACCTTTTCTTCCCACCCTCTAACTGTCTCTTCTGTGGCAGCCACCTGTTTTCTGTATCTGTAATTGTATTTATATTTTGTTATGTTTTTCATTTGTTCTTTTTTGTTCCACATGTAAGTAAAATAATGCATTATTTGTCTCTCTGTATCTGACTTATTTCACTTAGTATAACACTCTCTAGTTCTGTTCATGTTGTCAGAAATGGCAAGGTTTCATTCTTTTTCATGGCAAGTAATATTCCATTATATATGTATATACCAGGTTCTCCTTATCCATTCATCTACTAATGGGCACTTATGTTGCTTTCATATTTTGGCTATTGTAAATAATGCTACAGTGAACATAGGGGCACTTATATATTTTCTATAGTTTTTTGTTTTCTTCTGATAATATCACGAGGAGTGAAAGCATTAGATCATATGGTACTTCCATTTTTAATTTTTTGAAAAATCTTCATGTTGTTTTCCACAATAGCTGCTGCGTTCCTGTATTTTCAACTGTTCTGTTATTTTTCTATAAGATATTTCTTGTGAAAAATGTAGGTATATTTTTAAATGCAATCTGACTGTATATGACTCCTCAGTTTATGATGAGACTATATCCCAATAAGCCCATCGTAAGCTAAAACTATTGTCATATTGTTGCTGCCGTTCAGTCACTAAGTTTGTGTGATGTTGCAGTTGATAAAACTAACCTACAGAACATCTTAGCTTAGCTTAGCCAATCTTAATTGTGCTCAGAACACTTCTTTTATCCTAACTGGGCAAAATCATCTAACACAAAATCTGTTTTATAGTGAAGTGTTAAATATCCCATGTAATTTATTGAATACTGTTCTGAAAGTGAAAAACAGAATGGCGATCTGGGTATGCTGCTGCTGCTGCTGCTAAGTCGCTTCAGTCATGTCCGACTCTGTGCAACCCCATAGAAGGCAGCCCACCAGGCTCCCCCGTCCCTGGGATTCTCCAGGCAAGAGCACTGGAGTGGGTTGCCATTTCCTTCTCCAATGCATGAAAGTGAAAAGTGAAAGGGAAGTCACTCAGTCATGTCTGACCCTTACTGACTCCATGGACTGCAGCCCACCAGGCTCCTCCATCCATGGGATTTTCCAGGCAAGAGTACTAGAGTAGGGTGCCATTGCCTTCTCCCGATCTGGGTATAGAAATGTTATAAGCAGTGTGTCAGTTGTTTACCCTCGTAATGATGTGGCTGACTCGGAGCTGTGACTTGCTGCCTTGCCCAGCATCATGAAATAAGATTGTACCACCTACCACCCAGGAAAAGATCAAAATTCAAAGTACGATTTCTGTTGAATGCATTATCACTTCAACACCATACTAAAGTTAAAAAAATCATAAGTTGAATCATCCTAAGTTGAAGGCTGTGCTTGATTTTTACTACAGTTGTGTGCATTTTAAAAATATTTTTACCAATTACATGGCCTTGGTATGAAGGGCAGGTGATTGGTTCACCATCATGAAGCTAGAAGTTGTCAGCCATGAAATCTTCATATATTTAAAAATTTCATGTAAACTTTATAAATTATTAAGCCATAATAATACATGTGTGTTAAAGGGGTACCAGAATACATTTTGTTCTTTTTGTATAGAGAGAATCCCAAAGTAAACGATTATTGATGAAGTAACATTAGGATGAAAGTCTTGGTGGTTATAAGATGTTCTCCTTTTTGTAAAGAATTTTTTTAAGAGTTAATAAAGTAAACCCTTAATTTCATTGACCATTAATGAAGTAAAACTGCTAATTTCATTTACTGGAACTTTATTTAAGCAAATTAAATAAATTTACCAAAAAAATTTTCATCTGTTTTTCCCCTTAGACATTGGTACACTTAGTAACAAATATGTTACTAAGAGAGTGGATACAAGAGCGCCATTTGACAATACACAGAAGGATAGGACTTAAGCTCAGAAATAACACTGCTTCACAAATTTAAAGCAAGAGGGGCTTCCCTGGTGGCTGAGCGGTAAAGAAACTGCCTGCCACTCAGGAGACATGGGCTGAGTCCCTATCTGGGAAGATCAAATATTCTGAGGAGCAACTAGGCCCAAGCTCCACAGCCATTACGCTTGGATTCTAGAGCCTGTGCGCCCCAGGAGGAGCCACTGTATGAGTAGGCCATGCCCTGCAGCTAGAGAGCAGCCTCCCCTCACCTCAGCTAGAGAGAAGCCCACGAAGCAACGAAGATCCGGCACAGTCAAAACAGCAACAAAAAAAACGAACCAAGGAAAGAGCGCATTTTCACAAAATCCTCAAGGCTGAACTGCCATTAAGAACGATCTCCACGCACCCATAACTTTCTGTAGAAAGTTAGAAAGCTCTTTACTGGCTTTAGTTATTTTCAAGCAAATTTTAACAGTGTGCTTGCGTCTCATATGGTGACCTTAGGGCCAGCTGGGATACTAAGTGTTGGGAAGAGAGTACACATCACTAGGGCCATACCATTGGCTTAACACAAACAGCACCACTTTTCATTCATCTGTTTCATGCAAGGTTTCTCTTGAAAAAACAGCTCTTCTACGAAGAAAAGAAAAGGTCTGGTCTAATATTTCTGTCTTCAGTATGCATGCGTGCATGTGTGCATGCATGCTAAGTCACTTCAGTCCTATCTGATTCTTTGTGACTCTTGCATCGTAACCTGCCAGGCTCCTCTGTCCATAGGCATCTCCAGGAAACAGTACTGGAGTGGGTTTCCCTACCCTCCTCCAGAGGCTCTTCCTGACCCAGGGATGGAACCCACATCTCTTATGTCTCCTGCATTGGCAGGTGGGTTCTTTAAACTAGTGCTACATGGGAAGCCCATCTTCAGTGTAACTTATCCTAATTTTTTACAGGCTTACATAAGGTGCTCTCCTTAAATAGCTCTAGAAAGCAGATTTTCTTCCAGGTCCCGGAGATACCCATTTCTTGTGGGGGAAATCATTAGTGTTTTCAGCCCAGTCCCATCTTGCTCATGCACATTTTTTGTAATAACCCTCACATATTTGAAGATGATTATTCAGTTGCTCCTCAGTCTTCCCTGCTTGAGGCCAAATCAATCTGATGTCATTTAATCCCTTTTACAGATCTCACTTTTCAACATTTAAATCATTGCTGTGGGGTCCTCATCTCTCTTAAACATCTCCAAATTTCTTATCTCCCTCCCTTATTATTGAAATCACAACTACATACCCTCATGCTCAGTAGGTGGGAGGGAAAAGCCATCCTTTCTACTTAGTTCCTTCAGGCTCTAATTTGGATATTCTTTCATCCTTCAAGACCATCTTGATGGTGGTGGTGGATTAAATATGGTAACAAATTCTTTGACACTATTTCCATCCAAGTGGGATTAAATTCCCCTGCTCTTAAGTTTAGGCTGACCTGTGACTAGCCATTGACCAACAAAGAATGGCAGAGAGATACTATGCTGGTTTGGACCCAGTCTTCAGCAGGACTGACAACTTCTACCTTGGCCTCTTGGAACACTTGCTCAGGCAGAAGCTGGCCATCATGTAAAAAAAAAAAAAAAAAAAAATCAGGCCAGCCTGAGATTACCAGGCTGTGAGGAAGTCCAACCTGTCATGTAGAGAGGTTATATGGGCAGCAAAGTCCCTCTGCCCCTAGCTCTTCCAGCCATGTCAACCCAAAGGATCATGAGAAATAATAATGAATTGACGTGCTATGTCATGAACTTCTCATGTGGCTTATTATGCAACAAGATGATTAGAATGATGGTTTTCTTTTCCCCTTTGTGATTTATTCTCCTTTCCCCTTCTCAGGTATCTTCTTGAATGCTAATACTAGGGTCTCCATAACCAAAGGGGATCCTCCTAAGAATTCCAACATGAATTAGCCCTACCTTATCTGTAAAAAAGAAGTGATGATTTCCCCTGCTTGTCCACAAATTTTCTTGTCTTATGTCTCTAAAATATCTGTGTTTTAAGCATACCCAATAGGCAATCCCTAAGGAGGGATTATCTCTGTGAGTATATATTCTACTTCTATCTTTCCTTAAAACAGTGTTTCCAACATCCCATTCACAGCTTATTTTCCAAAGTTGTTCAAGGTCTGTGATATTATGGATGAGGTTACGAGGTCCAGTGCATTCAAAAGAAAAACAATGGCTTCTATTGTTTGATATTAATAAGTATTTTTAATTTTATGAACTAGATGTATAAGTTAGGGGGTTTACTGGGTCACAAAGGAAATCATAGCTGGGAAATGGTGCTGCTGGTTTAAAACCCAGGTACTTTATTTAATTCTCACAGGATAGAAGATAGTACCAAGAGAAGCAGGAAATGTGGGAGTTTTCTCTGAACTGAGCTCACTTAAACTATGTATTTCTTATACAGAAGCATTCATTTTTTGCATGGAAGTATCATGACCCTTCCAATCCTATATGACTCAGAGCCAGGGGCTCAGAGATGACATCATCATTTAGTGGTGTTTTGTTGTTATATCCCAAGAAGACCAAATATCAGAAAACTTTAAGTTTTCAAAGTTCACCTCAAAATATCTAAGTGTTCTCTTTGGAGATACCACATAGAAATGACAATTACAAGTTCAAAAATGAAATATTTAACTTCCCCCTTAGTCTTCAAACCAAACCGATTTGGGGGATTAGTTGTTCAGATGAAGCAGAACAGACGACCCACAGGCTAATAGATCCCTGTCACCTCACAGAGAGAGTTGTTTGTATCTGCCAGCCTGAGTAAGTTAACAAACCACAGAAGGAAAGAGAAATGGCCCGTGGCATTAATGCTCAGCTAGAGTTGGCAGCCAAAGAAGGCAATGGCACCCCACTCCAGTACTCTTGCCTGGAAACTCCCATGGACGGAGGAGCCTGGTAGGCTGCAGTCCATGGGGTCGCTGAGTCAGACAAGACTGAGCGACGACTTCACTTTCACTTGTCACTTTCATGCATTGGAGAAGGAAATGGCAACCCACTCCAGTGTTCTTGCCTGGAGAATCCCAGGGATGGCGGAGCCCAGTGGGGTCTGTGGGGTCGCACAGAGTCGGACACGACTGAAGCGACTTAACAGCAGCAGCAGAGTTGGCAGCACCCAAAGAATGTGTATTGCAAACAATACAAAAGAGAGACTAGAGTCTCTCTTTTGCCTTATAATTTATTTATTAATTTACAGAGGTTTCATCTCTTTTATTCGGTTAAATATTTCTATTCCTTTAGGAGTTTCGTCTTTAACACTTAGACCGCCAGTCACCAAACGGAGAGTAACTATGCTGTCTTGGTTCATTGGGCTGCTATAACAAAATACCATAAACTGAATAATTTATAAACAACAGAAATGTATTTCTCACAGTTCTGGAGACTGGAAAGTCCAAGAGCAAGATGCTGGCAGGTCCTGTCTAGTAGGATTCACTTCCTGGTTCATGGATGATATTTTCCCACCATGTCCTCATATTGGTGGAAGGGTTGAGGGGGCTCCCTGAGGCCTCTTTTAAAAGGACATTAATTCCAATCATGAGAACTCCATCCTCATGACCTGATCACCTTCCAGAGCCCAATCTCCTAATAGCATCACCCCGATCATTAGAATTTCAGCTTATGTACTTGAGAGGGATGCAAATATTTGGCCCATGACATCCTCCACAATGGCCACTTCTTGCAGAAAGTCCATCTGTAGGGTGAGTGAATGAGACCCGGGCCTCTGAGCTGACATTATCTGGGGCAGTAAATCCCCAGCAAGGGCCGTGTTAAGACCTCCTTTATTTACGATACACGTAAGTCAAATCATTACGCTTTATGCCTTAAACTTAGTTGTTTGTTGTTGTTTAGCTGCTAAGTCATGTTCACTCTTTTGCAACCCCATGGACTGTAACTTGCCAGGCTCCTCTGTCCATGAGATTTTCCAGGCAAGAACACTGGAGTTCGAGAACAAGACGGCAGAGGAGTAGGTGGACGTGGAGTACATCTCTCTCCATGGATATGTCAGGAATACACCTTCAGACACAGGAGTGTGTGCAAAACACCAGCTAAGGGTGGAAGGAGTACCTGACCAGTGGAAAAGAGTATATAAAAACCACGCAAAATTTGGTAGGACGAAGGAACTAGGAGGAAAAACAGGAGTGTTAGTAGGACTGGACCTGTCCTCAGTGGGTGGGGGAACTGGAGCAGGGATCTGATCCCCACAGCAGGGCAATTGTCTGAGTCAGAGGAGAACCATTCAAGGCTGAGAGTGAAACAGCTGATCCGTGGCAGCCTAAATGGAATGAGAATCAGACAGTCCTTGCTAAGCCATATAGACCCCAGACAGGCTGGGAGCTGGAGTTTAGGGATTGTGGAGCAGTCCCAGGGCAAGAGCTGATGTTGACTGTGGAGAGACGGATTGGGGGGATGTGAGGGAGGAGATCGTGGTGGGAAATACTGGTGGAGGCAAGCTAGGCAGCCATGGAAGCAAGGCGATACTGCTGAGTCACATGTAGCAGGTGAAGCCATTACCATAGCCTCTCTCTTCCCACACACCAGCATCAGCAGCTGAACAATAAAGCAACCGGCCCATCAAATGCCTGATGCACCAAACTACAGAGTAGGACTACACCCAGGGTGCTCCTTTCAGTGCCTGATGCACTGATTTATGGAGCAGAATCCCAGCCAGGGGGCCCCTCTATGTGACTGACAAGTTGAACAAGAGAGAAGGACCCCAGGCAAGGGAGCCCTCTAAGTGCCGGAATGGGTGGAGCTACAGAGAAAGCCTGGTCAAAGAGGCCTTCTGATTGCCAGCTAC
>SJYX01005135.1:112026-194617 GCA_006410675.1 Oreotragus oreotragus
AAGACAAACACTAACAGACATAAAAGAAGAAATTGACAGAAACACAATAACAGTAGGAGACTTTAACACCCCACTCACACCAATGGACAGATCATCAAAATGGGAAGTTAATAAGGAAACACAAGCCTTAAATGATACATTAGATGAGATGGATCTCATTGATATCTTCAGGACATTCCATCCAAGTGCAGAAGAATATACATTCTTCTCAAGTGCAATTGGAACATTCTTCAGGATAGACCACATCTTGGGTCACAAATCAAAGCTCAGTAAATTTAAGAAAATTGAAATTGTATCAAGCATCTTCTCCAACCACAATGCTATGAGACTAGATATCATTTACAAGGAAAAAACTGTAAGAAACATAAACACATGGAGATTAAACAACACATTTCTAAATAACCAACAGGGTACTGAAGAAATCAAAAGGGAAATGAAAAATTTTCAATGAAACAAATGACAATGAAAAAGCAACAACTCAAAACGTATGGAAAGCAGCAAAAGCAGTTCTAAAATGGAAGTTTATAGCAATACAATCCCACCTCAAGAAACAAGAAAAACATTGCATAGACAACCTAACTTTACACCTAAAACAACTGGGATAAGAACAATCCCCCCCTCCCCCGATGAAAATTAGTAGAAGGAAAGAAATCATAAAGATCTGAGCAGAAATAAATGAAAAAGAAATGAAAGAAACAATAGTAAAGATTAGTAAACCTAACAGCTGGTTCTTTGAGAAGATAAACAAAATTGACAAACCTTTAGCCAGACTCATCAAGAAAAAAAGANAGAAGGAAAGAAATCATAAAGATCTGAGCAGAAATAAATGAAAAAGAAATGAAAGAAACAATAGTAAAGATTAGTAAACCTAAAAGCTGGTTCTTTGAGAAGATAAACAAAATTGACAAACATTTAGCCAGACTCATCAAGAAAAAAAGAGAAAAATCAAATCAACAAAATTACAAATGAAAAAGGAGAGGTTACAAAGACAATGCAGAAAAAAAAGGATTAAAAGAGACTATTACAAACAACTATATGGCAATAAAACAGATAACCTGGAAGAAATAGACAGATTCTTAGAAAAGTTCTATCTTCAAAGACTGAACCAGGAAGAAATAGAAATTATGAACAACCCAATTACAAGCACTGAAATTGAAGCTGTGATCAAAAATCTCCCAAAAAAGAAAAGCCCAGGGCTAGATGGTTTCATAGGAGAATTCTATCAAACATTTAGAGAAGAGCTAATGCCTATCCTTCTAAAACTCTTTCAAAAAATTTCAGAGGAAGAAACACTTCCGGACTCATTCTATGAGGCCACCATCACCCTGATACCAAAACGAGACAAAGACAACACAAAAAAAGAGAACTACAGGCCAATATCACTGATGAACATAGATGCAAAAATCCTCAACAAAATTTTAGCTAACAGAATTCAGCAACACAACAAAAAGCTCATACACAATGATCAAGTTGGGTTATTTCAGGGATGCAAGGATTCTTCAATATATGCAAAACAATCAATGTGATATACCATATGAACAAATTGAAAGATAAAAACCATATGATAATCTCAATAGATGCAGAAAAAGCCTTTGACAAAATTCATCACCCATTTATGATTAAAACTCTTCAAAAAATGGGCATAGAAGGAACCTACCTTAACATAGTAAAGGCCATATATGATAAGCCTACAGCAAACATTATTCTCAATGGTGAAAAACTGAAAGCATTCCCTCATAAGATCAGGAACAAAACAAAGGTGTCCACTTTCACCACTATTATTCAACATAGTTCTGGAAGTCCTAGCTACAGCAATCAGAGAAGAAAAAGAAATAAAAGGAACTCAGATTGGAAAAGAAGAAGTAAAGCTCTCAGTTTGCAGAAGACATGGCACTGTTCATAGAAAACCTTAAAGATAGTATCAGAAAATTACTAGAACTAATCAGTGAATTTAGCAAAGTTGCAGGATACAAAATCAATACACAGAAATCACCTACATTTCTATATACTAACAATGAAAAATCAGAACAAGAAATTAAGGAATCAATTCCATTCACCATTGCAACAAAAAGAATTAAGTATCTAGGAATAAACCTATCTAAGGAGACAAAAGAACTGTACACAGAAAATTATAAGACACTAATGAAAGGAAGGAGAAGGCAATGGCAACCCACTCCAATACTCTTGCCTGGAAAATCCCATGGACAGAGGAGCCTGGAATGCTGCAGTCCATGGGGTCATGAAGAGTCGGACACAACTGAGTGACTTCACTTTCACTTTCATGCATTGGAGAAGGAAATGGCAACCCACTCCAGTGTTCTTGCCTGGAGAATCCCAGGGATAGCAGAGCCTGGTGGTCTGCCGTCTATGGGGTCACACAGAGTCAGATACGACTGAAGTGACTTAGCAGCAGCAGCAGCAACAATGAAAGAAATCAAAGACAACATAAACAGATGGAGAGATATTCCATATTCGTGAGTAGGAAGAATCAATACTGTGAAAATGACTATATTACCAAACTCAATCTGCAGATTTAACGCTATCTCTGTCAAATTACCAATGGCATTTTCACAGAACTAGAACAAAAAATTTCACAATTCATATGGAAACACAAAAGACCCTGAATAGCCAAAGCAGTCTTGAGAAAGAAGAATGGAGCTGGAGGAATCAACCTTCCTGACTTCAGATTATACTATAAAGCTACAGTCATCAAGACAGTACGGTACTGGCACAAAAACAGAAATATAGACCAAAGGAACAAGATAGAAAGCCCAGAAATAAACCCATGCACCTATGGGTACCTTATTTTTGACAAAGGAGGCAAGAATATACAATGGGGCAAAGACACCTTCAATAAATGGTGCTGGGAAACCTGGACAGCTACATGTAAAAGAATGAAATTGGAACACTTCCTAACACCATACACAAAGATAAACTCAAAATGGATTAAAGCCCTAAATGTAAGACCAGAAACTATAAAACTCTTAGAGGAAAACATAGGCAGAACACTTGATGACATAAATCAAAGCAAGATCCTCTATGACCCACCTCCTAGAGTAATGGAAATAAAAACAAAAGTAAACAAGTGGGACCTGATTAAACCTAAAATCTTTTGCACAGCAAAGGAAACTATAAACAAGGTGAAAAGACAACCCTCAGAATGGGAGAAAATAATAGCAAATGAAACAACTGACAAAAGATTTATTTCTAAAACATACAAGCAGCTCATACAACTCAATATCAGAAAAACAAACAACCCAATCAAAAAGTGGGAAAAAGACCTAAACAGACATTTCTCCAAAAAAGACATACAGATGGCTAACAAACACATGAAAAGATGCTCAACATTGCTCCTTATTAGAGAAATGCAAATCAAAACTACAATGAGATATCAACTCACATCGGTCAGAATGGCCCTCATCAAAAAATCTACAAACAATAAATACTGGAGAGGGTGTGGAGAAAAGGGAACACTCCTGCATTGTTGTTAGGAATGTAAATTAATACAGCCACTATGGAAAACAGTATGGAGATTCCTTAAAAAAATTAGGAATAAAATCACCACATGACCCAGCAATCCCAATCCTAGGCATATACCCTAAGGAAACCAAAATTGAAAGAAACACAGGTATCCCATTGTTCACTGCAGCACTATTTACAGTAGCTAGACACACGGAAGCAACCTAGATGTTCAACAGAAGAATGTATAAGGAAGTTGTGGTACATATACACAATGGAATATTACTCAGCCATGAAAAGGAATGCATTTGAGTCAGTTCTAATGAGGTGGATGAATCTAGAACCTATTATACAGAGTGAAGTGAGTCAGAAAGAAAAAGATAAACACTATATTCTAACACATATATATGGAATCTAGAAAAATGGTACTGAAGAATTTATTCACAGGGCAACAGTGGAGAAACAGACAGAGAGAATAGACTTATGGACATGGGGAGAGGGGAGGAGAGGGTGAGATGTACGGAAAGAGTACCATGGAAACTTACATTACCATTTGTAAAACAGATAGCCAACAGGAGTTTGCTGTATGGCTCAGGAAACTCAAACAGGGGCTCTGTATCAACCTAGAGGGGTGGCATGGGGAGAGAGGTGGGAAGGAGTTTCAAAAGGGAGGGGATATATGTATACTTATGGCTGATTCATGTTGAGGTTTGACAGAAAACAGCAAAATTCTGTAAAGCAATTATCCTTAAAAAAAAAAAAAAAAAACCGGAAACAGACTCAGAGACACAGGGGAAAAAAAAAGAACACTGGAGTGGGTTGCCATGCCCTCCTCCAGGAGGTCTTCCTGACCCAGGGGTAGAACCAACATCTCCTGCATTGTAAGTGGATTCTTTATCACTGAGCCACAATGGAGGCCCAAACTTAGACAGCGCTGTATGTCAAATATGTCTCAATAAAATGGGGGGAAAGATATGACTCATTTTATTAGCCAAGACAGGTGTGGCCTGGTGTCAACTCTTCTTTAACTTGATTGCCTTTAGACGTGCCTTCCCATTGGTCACAGGCTCCCTCTAGCCCCACTTGTTTTTTTCCCCATCTGAACACCTCTCACAAGTAACTGCAGGCATCTGGCAGGCATCTGCTTGTAGAGCCAGGGTCCATAGGACCTCCTTCCCAGAGAAGGAAGAGAACTTAAATTAGGAAAAGCTGAGAAAGACCTCTGACACGGCTTGGTTAGCTATGACCGGAAGGTTGGGGCCTGTTTCCAGAAGGGAGCACAGGAAAAGAAGCTGAGCAGACAAAAGCTACAGCCCTTTCAGTGACTTACTTCCCCTTTGACTTGGTCTCTACTGTTTCAGCTAACTGACCCTCCAAGAATATCCTGAGTCCCAGCTCACTAAGAAAGCTGACTGAGAAAGGGAGCTGCCAATACTCCAGATGGGCAGAGATGAGGAGAGGTTATAAGCTATTAATTAGCCTCTAGAAGAACCGTCCCCAGGTCCGGTGGTCTCCTCTGATCCAAACAGCAGCAGACAAGGGGACATGACTTGGAACACAGGCAAGGCTACACTGTCACCTGTTTCTGCTTTAACAGTAAATGTTATTTGACAATATTTGCCCATTCTGGTTTAGCAGCTGCAGTTGGAGTGAGTGTTCCTAGTTGCGTAGTGTTGACCATTTTTGTTGTTGAAGATGTGAGTGAAGTGTGCATGTACATCAACCCAATTCACTTCTGTACCATTTTTGTAAATACAACGGTTTGTACAACCTCTCAAAAACCTCTGTATTGATTTCACGTATTGATAAGCAGGTGATGTGCCAACCAGAAGCACACGAGTTTCCCATACAAACCTCTGTACGTCATTAGAACTTTTGTATAATGAAAGTGGTTTGCAATCTTGGCTTATAGAATATCACACTGAAATCTTTGCTGCCTCCGCCTGCTTTAGACAAGCTCTTTCATTGTTATTGATATCCATGACATTCAGCAGCCTTGAGCAAATGAGGAATATTGCTTGAAAGTGAAAGTGAAAGTCGTTCAGTCATGTCCGACTCTTTGCGACCCCATGGACTATGCAGTCCATGGACTTCTCCAGGCCAGAATACTGGAGTGGGTAGCCGTTCCCTTTCCAGGGGATCTTTCCAACCCAGGGATCAAATCCAGGTCTCCCACATTGCAGGTGGATTCTTTACCAATTGAGCCACCAGGGAATGTTGTTTAGGCGTTTCTTCTGGCCTAGGCAGAATGTTTCATTTGCACTTCCATTAATATGAAAACTACGATTCATGTAATTCATATAAACTTTTTAAACATAGAAAGTTTCATCTGCAGAACTCCAAACCTCCCAACAGGCAGTGTGGAGAAGCGAACTGCACACCTGGGGACTGAAGGACATTGCACCCCAGACACCTAGGCAGTGGCCATCACGCCACAGTGATCTTGACCTGCACTGTGAGCAGCTGGGCCAGGCCTGCAGCCCAGCATGGTCGCCTGACCTGCCAGGAAAATGCAGGAGAAGCCAGCATGACTTCGCCCCCTCCAGCTTCTGGGTTAGTGTGGCTGAGGGTGTAGAGTGCCAGGGAATTGGAGGGTCTGGGGCTGAGCAAGCAGAAGGCGACAGGAGCCAGTGCGAGGGGCGCTCCGGGAAACGTATGGTCAGTTTGGGGAATGTGCTGCTTAGAAGCAAATGTCAGTAAATGCCTTTAACTAAGAATACGTTAATGGGCTTCCCAGGTGGCACTAGTGATAAAGAACCCGCCCACCAATGCAGAAGATACAGGAGACATGGGTACAGCAACCGCCTTCAGCATTCTTGCCTGGAGAATCCCATGGACAGGGCAGCCTGGGTCGCAAAGAATCAAACAGGGCTGAAGCGGTTTAGCCCACACTCAAGAATACATTAACACACAAAAAGCGAATTTGGAAGAAGAGGAGCCTTGCTCTAACCTTCTCCTCAGTCTGTCCTGGGGAGATGCTGCAGGATGCTGAAGACACAGTATTCAGTGGTGTGTTTCAAAAGAAGAAACAGTAAAGCCCCTTTAAGCTTCTGTTTCAGAACCTTTTATGACTGTTTCCAACTTTGTATTCTACATACCCAAAGGTTTATATTTCTCCCCACTAAGCTCTTGGATCATTATCCCTGAAAAACTATCCCACCACCAAAAAAAAAGAAAATTTAAAAACCCTGTTACAGCCTCCATACTATGTAAGGAGCTACAGAGGTGCTTCCCAGCACTCCACAAGGCCAGGCTCAGGAGGGGCTGTGAGCACTGTAAGCACTTAGGCTTAACGTGAGCACCATCACTCACACACACCTGACCGGTGGGCCCAGCACAGAATTTGTCTGCTCAACACTGTGCTGATCACTTCACACGTTTCATTTAATTCTCTGAATAACTAAAGGTATCCTTGTCCTCATTTTCCAGGTTGTATGAAATGATGATACATTAGCACAAATTCGAGTGTTAAGAGGACAAGACTGAAAAATCTGGATCATATAAGATTGCACTCAGTAATGCAATCAACCCCATCAGACTGTGGGACCTTAACTTTCTAGCAATGCACCCACCCCACCCTGAAGAAGGTCCTGGCCAACGGCAGCATAAACATCCGGCAGATCCAGTGCCAAAAGCAAAGTTGTAAGAATGAGTACTCAGAGGGTCCCTGAGGATTTTGGTTTAACACCCAAACATTTAGAGAAGGAAGTATGGCTTTTGTTTTGGCTGTCAGAGCTTCTTCGTTATTTAAAACCCTTAATGAAACAAAGAATTTGCTACCAACTCTCCCACATCTGTCTCATTAGTAAGAGTGAAGAATAAAGAGTCCTCTCCTGGATACCTACTATAAAACCCACGGTCCCATGACTTTGTGAAATAAGAAATACATTTCATACGATAGTGTTATTTTCCAAAAGAGTCTGTAAACCAGAAAACTGGGGAAGGAAACATAATTCTTGCCTGGAGAATCCCAGGGACGGGGCTGCCGTCTATGGGGTCACACAGAGTCGGACACGACTGAAGTGACTTAGCAGCAGCAGCAGCAGCAGGAGGTTCCACTAAGTGTGGTAGGAACTGGTTACACCAAGACTGTGTATCCAAAGGGCCAGTGCCGCTGAAAACATCTCTTCGATTCTCAGAAAAGCAGGGCCAGGGAGATTCATATACGGTCTGAATTTGACAGAGGAAATGTTCTCATCCAACAGAGGGTTGCCGGGACCTGGAACAATTTGTGCAGTGAATTCTAGCCTGGACACCCATCCGTATTAGTCAGAAATTTTGCATCAGATTTGCTTCTCCCGTGTCGATTCTGGGGAAGAATTCTGCCAAGTTTTTTTTTTTTTTTTTTTAGTGCATTCCTTTTTTTCATTAAGAAATAATTTAACAATGTAAAATTTAGAGAAAATTAACAGAGAGAAGAATAAAAGCAATCTCTGCAGTCCCACTACTTAACTTACATTAACTATTGTTAATATCCTGGTGTATTTCCTTTCAGTCTTTCTTCCTTGCATGTAACGGTTTGCTTGGTATTAGTTTTGTTTGTTTTGTACCTGGCTATGGTTGTCCAAAATACTTACTTTGCACGCTTCTTCATTTTCTCACTTAAAATCTCATCACACACGTTTCCCTGTGTGGCTATGCAGGCTTCTTAAACGTTATTTTTAATAGCTGCCTGAATCCTGAATCCCAGGGTGGCTCCTCCCAGAGTCAGCTGCTCTGGGCTTAGAAAAAGCAAGCTCATTTTATCATGAAACAGCCTCGGCTGGTAAAGGAAATCTGCTGTCCCCAAAACTCATAATGCATTTCATTACCTCTGGATTATCAGTGTGGAATTATTCACATCACTGCCCTTAATTATCCACCTCACTGCCTTCTTCATTAGCATGGAGGGTGGAACCCAGGCTGGGATGTATTCTCTTCAGAGCCTCAGTCACTTCTGATTAGTGAGTGGCTTAGAAAATAGCCTCGGCTCAAGCAGGCCACTGCCAGTTAGCGCTCTGTATCAGCAAAGCGCGTCACTGTGGTCCCTCTCTGGATCAGCAGAAAGGCGATGGGGTGAGGGGTGGGGGTGAGGCTGTAGTAGGGAGGGGTAGGCAGGTCTCAGGGGCTACACTGCCCCTCTCACCTCTCCTCCCTTCGCCCCAGCCCCCAGAGCTCACTCTCCTGCTTCATCCAGCTTCCCCTCAACCGAAGAAGAAAGGCGTTAGGTTGTAGGAGCTTGCTTGTGAGACAATAGCCACCTACAATCCTATAATACTTGTCATTCCTCCACCTCCTTGGCCCTCCCCCTACTCAGGATGCCCCCTAACAAAAGGCCTCAGTTTGACCCCCAAGGCAGGCAAAAGCTGATTCAAAGTGGGGATTTGAATCTATTTCACTGAGCAGACCAAAGACCACAAGCCCGCCACATTCAATTTACTAACCCCAAAGTCAGGCAGAAACACGAGTTATCTTCTTCCTTTTATTTTTTTAAATAGAAGCCAAGTAAACTAGTCTCAAAATTATATACAGTGTTTTTAAAGGCCTGAAGCTGTATATAAACACTGCCTCCAAAGTAGCAGAGAACCATGAACGTACTCCACCATTTTTTCAGCACGAGCTCCTATCAGAAGCTCTTTATTCAGAGAGGACGCACCTTTGCAAACTCTCTACCACTGAAAAGGAATTCCTGATACATAGGCATTTCTGTTGTCCTAAAGGCTAGCCTGTGAACACTACTGTTGAGTGCTACTTTTTTAAAAGGCTGGCATCATAACCTATTGGTTTGCTTCCCATCCACGGCTCAAAAATATGTATGTAAAGTCTGCTGTCTCAGGGCTGGGGCTCCTCACTCACCAGCTGGGACAGTCAGAGGTTGTTTCCTCCCCAGTCCCAAGGCGAACAGAGGCTCCTTGTCTGGAAGGAGCCTGCCAGGAAGTGCCTGCTGTTCCAGGGTAAACGTGGACATTCACTTAAGAAGTCAGGCTGTCTCGAGAATGAACTCTGATCAGACAGGACGGAGCAATTAGGGCCAGGAGCTGCGACAGTGACAAATAGGAAACTGTAGGTAATATCTGAGCTGTAGGCTGTGGCTATTCTTTGCCTAGAGCTTAAGCAAGATTGTTTGGGGGACCGAAAGAAATGACTGGTTTCTGAATATTTGATCTTCAGAAAAAAATTCTCTCACCTTTTCTGACTCAAAGTCTACTAATAGGAACCTCTGGGAGACTCTTCTGTGTCATTTCATAGGCTGTGCTTTCTTCAATCCTACTGGTAAATACACTTTCCTATAGTGTCACTTACATATTTACATACTTGGTTATTCTATCTTTAAGTTAAACTGTATTTTAAAGTAGTGTACGATTCACAGCAAAATTGAGGGGAAGAGATTTCCCATATTCCCCCTGCCCACCCACGTGCACAGCCTCCCCCATTAACAACATCCCCCACCAGAGTGGTACATTCGTCACAATTGATGAACCTACATTAACATATCACGTTAAGTCCAGAGTTTACATTAGGGTTCACTCTTGGAGTTATTCATTCTGTGGGTCTGGACAAATGCATAATCTGAACCTACCATTAGCATATCACACAGAATATTTTTATCGCCCCAATACTCCGCTGTGCTCCACCTGGTCCTCCCTCCGGCTCTCCCCTTGGTCTTTTACTATCTCTGTAGTTTTGCCTTTTCCAGAATGGAAATCATACAATATGTAGCCTTTCAGGTTGGCTTCTCTCACTCAGGAATACGCATTGACGTTTCCTCCATTTCTTTCCATAGCTTGGTAGCTCACTTCTTTTTCAGTTCAGTTTAGTCATTCAGTCATGTCTGACTCTTTGTGGGCCTACGAACCGCAGCACGCCAGGCCTCCCTGTCCAACACCAACTCCCAAAGTTTATCCAAACTCATGTCCATTGAGTCGGTGATGCCATCCAGCCGTCTCATCCTCTGTCGTCCCCTTCTCCTCCTTCCCGCCATCTTTTCCAGCACCAGGGTCTTTCAAATGAGTCAGCTCTTTGCATCATGTGGCCAAAGTATTGGAGTTTCAGCTTCAACATCAGTCCTTCCAATGAACACCCAGGACTGATCTCCTTTAGGACGGACTGGTTGGATCTCCTTGCAGTCTAACGGACTCTCAAGAGTCTTCTCCAACACCACAGTTGAAAAGCATCAGTTCTGTGCTCAGCTTTCTTTATGGTCCAAGTTCTTTTTAGCACTAAATAATATTCCATTGTCTGACTGTACCAAATTTATCCATCTCCCTGTTGAAGGACATCTTGGTTGCCTCCAAGTTTTGGCAAGTATAAAGGAAGCTCCTACAAACATCCATGTGTAGGTGTTTGTGAAGACATGGACTTTCCATTTCTTTGAGTAAATACCAAGTAATGTGATCGGATCATAGAGTAAAATTACATTTAATTTTGTAAGAAGCTCATTCTTTTTTTAGCAAATATTTATTAAGTGTAAACTATGTGTTAGGAATCATGCTGAGCTGGAAATGCCTTAGAGAATATGGTAAACATGAGCTCTGGTCTTGGCAGAGTGTTCTGTCACTATATATAGATCTAGATCTATCTATCTTATAGATCTATATATAATATTGCCTATCACTTTGTCTAGCACTTACTAGGTGGCAGGCACGCTGCCCAGTACTGTACATGCATTATCTTTTTTTAATCCTCATGACAACCATATGGAAAGAAGTTGTTTTCCCCTTTTTCCAGATGAGGAGATTCAGGTTCAGAGAGGTTACATCATTTGCCCAAACCATTCAGTTCACAGATGACAAAGCTAGGATGTAAGACAAAGTCTGACTGGTTCCCAAGTCTGTGCTTTTAATCACTGCATGATGCAACCTCTCTGGTGCTTACTAACCATTTGGATGACCTCACTGGTCCAAGATCAGGCTTCTGGTGATCTCACACACACCCCCAAGATATCACTGGAAAAAGTGGACACCTGAGAACAATGGGAAAAGCCCAAGATGTTGCCACAAAACTTCTTCAGAAAAAATTGTATTTTTATGCCAAATCTTAGAACGTTAGAACTAGAGGACACCTTCGAATTTCTCTTTCTGAACAACTCAAGATCCATCATCAGAAGGATGGCTAAATCAGATGGTATACTTGTTTAACAGGATGTTGTACAGAACAAACCAGAACAACGTGCATCAACATCCATTAACCTCCAAACATGGAATTACATTTTTTTAAAGGAAACTGAAAAAGCATAAGAACAGCCACCCCCTTCATTTCAAGTGTAAAAGCAAGCAAAATGATGTGAGACATTGTTTGCAATCAGGTGTAGAGTATCAAAAGTACCCATGGAAGGGCCTTCCCTGGTGGTCCAGTGGTTAAGGCTTCATGCCTTAGATGCCCAGGTTTGATCCCTGGTCAGGGAACTAGATTGCACATGCCCCACCTAGGGATTTGCATGCTGCCACAAAGATCGAAGATCCCAAACGCCGCAACTAAGACAGATTGCAGCCAAATAAATAAACAAGTATTTTTTAAAAAATACGCATGGGAATGATAAACCCCACTAAAGAGATAGTGATTGTTTCTGGGGATGAAGAGAGAATGGGATTAGGCCAGTGTTCAGAAGAGGCTGCAGAAGTATCTTAAGATGGAAATATGACAAAGGAACAGAAGTTATTTGAGTGGGTGGCACTCTAAATGTTATGTCACTCTATATGAGTTTCTGTTCAAAATATCTCACAGCTTTCTAAACTGTCTAGTCCATCTCCCTTATTTTTTAAAGAAACAGAGATCCAAACTGACCCTAGATCACACAGCTGATGAGAGAGACAGTATTAAAACCCAGGTCTCCGAGATCTGGGTTGTTTCTGCCCTTCCATACTTAGCAGATTCCCTTGGGCTTTAATTCAAACTCTGCAATATAAGAATTGTGAGGCTACCATGGACCAAACGGGCTGGCCTACCCTCTAGTCCATGTTTTATGTTTCTGGTCTCTTAGTTCTCAATCTTCTTGACCTAAGAATTACATACATTTTAATACTTGGACACCTTGAAGCTGGAAGTTTAGAGGACCAAAGAGTCAATTGCCAAAGGGGAGAATGACCGTGAACCACAATTCTAACATGTTTGGTTAGCAGCTTCCCTAGATAATATGAGCATCATTTGAAAGATTAAATTAGAACAAAGGAGAGGAGGAGAGAGGACAGACAGCTCCTAGCAGTAGAATGGTGTCAAAAGCAGTGCAAAAAGATGACATCTAAATAGCGAATAAAAGCATTATGAATCCTGATACAGTGTAAGTGGTAATCTGGCCATAAAAAAATAAGTTAAATTTTAAATGTTTTAAGGCAGTTGTTCTCAAACCTAGATACATAGGAGGATCTTTGGAGAAGCTTTTTCCAAAACGTCTGTATCTGGGACCCACCCTCACCAAATTCCGTTCAATTGATGTGAGTTTGGGCCCAGGTATTAGCATTTCTGGGCTTCCCAGGTGGCTATGGACAAAGAATCCTCCTGCAGTGCGGGAGATGCAGGCTCGATTCCTGGATCAGGAAGATCCCCTGGAGGAGGGCATGGCATCCTACTCCAGTATTCTTGTCTGGAGAATCCCATGGACAGAGAAGCCTGGAGGGCTACAGTCCATAGGGTCACAGAGAGTCGAACATGACTGAAGTGATTTAGCACGTAGGCATGTACATCTGCATTTGTATAAAGTTCTTAAAATGATTCTCAAATGATTACCAAAGTTGAGAACCATCATTTTAAGGTGTTAAGTACTAAAACTCAGCTATCGGAAAACAAATATATTTGAGGGACTCTTTACTCCCTAGTAGAACCTGGTATCAAGGTTGTACTTTGTGTGTGTGTGACCTAGTTTGGCACTCTGGAGACCCCACCTGCCCCCACACACATCCAGACACCCAGACTCTCCAACCTGGATCCTCCCACAGGCAGGTGTCCCACAGTGACTTTCTAAGATCTCAGGGAGTTTTCACAGGTCTCTCCTGTCTCCACCCCAAACCTCCTACTTTGTTCGGAGGTTTTCCACTGATTCTGCTTTTGTGTGTCCACAGCTCTGTTGAGCCTCTTTAGAGTAACACTTCAGGTGGGCTGTCTGCTTGTCTTTCAGTCTGGCTGTACCTATCAACGCTGACTTGAGGAATTTTCCACTCTCTCGCCCCTGCTCCCTGTCTCTTCTGCCCAGACCCCCAGAACTCTCGTCCAGGACTCACTTTCTGGGCCCTCTCCTGCCTGTAAGTAAATTTCAGACATTGTATACTCTTTCTTAATCATTCACTCTGGAAAACGAAAATAACTTTAGTTAGCCCAAGTTTTCTTAAATAGTGGCACTGTTAGACATCAAGAATGACCACCTTAAGAGCTGTGATGTGGGATCTGCAGTGAGTTGGCCCACTCTTGTATCCCTGACCCATGGGTCCGGGCTTCCCTTTCAAATCCTATCACTAGACACGTTTCAAAATCTGGAGTCCTGAAACTGAAGTTAACAGGTATGAAGATTTGCTAGTCAATTGGTAAAGTAATCAAAAGTTCAGGAAACAGGTAAGGTGGTCTGGTATTCCCATCTCTTTAAGAATTTTCCACAGTTTGTTGTGATCCTCACAGTAAAAGGCTTTAGCATAGTCAATGAAGCAGAAGCAGATGTTTTTCTAGAATTTTCTTGCTTCCCTGTGATCCAAATATGATCCATAAAAAAGGCTGAACGCCAAGGAATTGATGCTTTTGAACTCTGGTGTTGGAGAAGACTCTTGAGAGTCCTGGGACTGCAAGGAGATCAAACCAGTCCATCCTAAAGGAAATCAATTCTGAATATTCATTGGAAGGACTGATGCTGAAGCTGAAGCTCCAGTAATTTGGCCACCTGATGCAAAGAGCCTACTCATCATTAGAAAAGACCCTGATGCTGGGAAAGATTGAAGGCAGGAGGAAAAGGGGACAACAGAGGATGAGACGGTTGGATGGCATCACGGAATCAATGGACATGAGTTTGAGCAAGCTCAGGGAGATGGTGAAAGACAGGAAAGCCTGGCGTGCTGCAGTCCATGGGGGTCGCAGAGTCGGACACGACTGAGCGACTGAACAGCAACAACAAAATCAAACTATAGAACTTCTGAAACTAGGGAAGTGGGTCATGAATTCCATACGCTTTTTTCTGAGGTATGTAATAATGAATGCAATAATTGTATTATAATAATACAATTGTTAATATAATAATACAATTGTTATATATGCATGTCATAATTGTATGTATATAATAATTGCACTGTATGTAATAATGAACATTGTCATTCATTGAGCACCTACCTCCTCTGTGATAGTGCTAAACAGTTAAGGTCATACCAGTTTTACAGATGAAAAAACGGAGGTCATCTAATTTGTCCCAAATCACTTCATTAAAAATAGCTGGAATTAGTTAAGATTTTAACCTGTGTCTATCCTATTCACAGATCCTTTATTTTACATAAATTATTTGTATTACAGCAACTTTCATTCATTCAGACACACATGCGTGCTGACACACACACATACTCCCATTTTTCTTTTTGACCACCTCTTCCAATTTAACTTTAAAAATTCCAGAAATCATGAGATTCACTAAGATGGGAATAATAACACAATAGTGGCTTGCATTAAAAGAAAATAAAATGTCCCTGAGAAAAAGTCAATTTCTGCCAAACAAGTCAGATTTTCCCATTTGTGATTCCAGAGCTATGTATCCACAAAACGTTTTGACTTCAAGAAAAAATATTTAATTCAAAAAGTTGAAATGTCCTTCATCCCTGAGTAGTGCTGTGCTTTGTCAGCCAGCAAGGGACTAAACCCAGCCCGCAAGAGGACAAGGTGTGAAGCAGCTTTAGCCTCTTCGTGTGACCCCGTGTCCAGATCCTGCAGAGGATCCAAGCGCCTAAAGCTATTTCTTCTCCTAAAGTTACCACCTAGCTCTTGCTGGTTTAATGTGAAATAAAAGAGCAGATCTGTCAAGGAGGGAGGGCATCTATGATGCTTCCAGTTCTCTGGGCTATTGGGGTCACACTCTAGCCCAGTCTCCTGCCATGGTGGTGTCTAGATGCCCTTTAAGAACACGCAGGTCATGGTGATGACTGTCAGACGATCATCAGCAGAGAGGCACACACTGCCAGGACTCCTTCCACAGCCAATGAATTGGATTAATCTGTTCTTCTGCCCAGATCCTAATAAGGAATGTCTTTGAACTGTGGGAACTTTCTCTACCAAATGAGATGGGAAAACTGGAGACATGCTCTTGTGATTTTTTTTTTTTAACATCGACTATTAAGAAGCATATCTTTACACAGTGGGATATTAATTCTATCAGTTCAGTTCAGTGGCTCAGTTGTGTCAGATTCTTTGTGACCCCATGAACTACAGCATGCCAGGCTTCCCTGTCCATCACCAACTCCCAGAGCTTGCTCAAATTCATGTCCATCGAGTTGGTGAGGCCATCCAACCATCTCATCCTCTTTTGTCCCCTTCTCCTCCCGCCTTCAATCCTTCCCAGCATCAGGGTCTTTTTACATCAGGTGGCAAGGAGCTTCTGCTTCAGCATCAATCCTTCCAATGAATATTCAGGACTGATTTCCTTTAGGATTGCCTGGTTGGATCTCCTTGCAGTCCATGGGACTCTTAAGACTTCTTGAACATCATAGGTCAAAAGCATCAATTCTTTGGCACTCAGTTTTCTTTATGGTACAGCTCTCACATCCATATATGACTACTGGAAAGACCATAACTTTGACTAGATGAAACTTGGTCGACAAAGTAATGTCTCTGCTTTTTAATATGCTGTCTAGGTTGGTCATAGCTTTCCTTCCAAGTAGCAAGTATCTTTTAATTTCATGGCTGAAATCACCATATGCAGTGATTTCGGAGCCCAAGTCTCTCACTGTTTCCATTGTTTCCCCATCTATTTCCCATGAAGTGATGGGACCAGATGACATGATCTTAGTTTTCTGAATGTTGAGCTCTAAGCCAACTTCTTCACTCTCCTCTTTCACTTTCATCAAGAGGCTCTTTGGTTCTTCACTTTCTGCCATAAGGGTGGTGTCATCTGCATATCTGAGGTTATTGATATTTCTCCCGGCAATCTTGATTCCAACTTGTGATTCATCCAGCCCAGCATTTCGCATGATGTACTCTGCATAAAGTTAAATAAGCAGGGTAACAATATACAGCCTTGACATACTACTTTCTCCATTTGGAACAAGTCTGTTTTTCCATTTCTTGTTCTAAATGTTGCTTAGTGACCTCCATACAGATTTCTCAGGAGGCAGGTCAAGTGGTCTGGTATTCCCAACTCTTGAAGAACTTTCCATATTTCTTTGCTAGAATGTGAGATGAGTGCAATTGTGCAGTAGTTTCAACAATATTTGGCATTGCCTTTCTTTGGGATTGGAACGAAAAAGGACCTTTTCCAGTCCTGTGGCCACTGATGAATTTTCCAAGTTTGCTGGCATATTGAGTGCAGCACTTTCACAGCATCATCTTTTAGGATTTGAAATAGTTCAACTGGAATTCCATGACCTCCACTAGCTTTGTTCGTAGTGATGCTTCCCTAAGGCCCACTTGACTTCATATTCCAGGATGTCTGGCTCTAGGTGAGTGATCACACCATCGTGGTTATCTGGGTCATTAAGATCTTTTTTGTATAGTTTTCTGCGTATTCTTCCCACCTCTTCTTAATATCTTCTGCTTCTCTTAGGTCCATACCGTTTCTGTCTTTTATTGTGCCCATCTTTGCATGAAATGTTCCCCTTGGTATGTCTAATTTTCTTGAAGAGATCTCTAGTCTTTCCCATTCTATTGTTTTCCTCTGTTTCTTTGCATTGATCATTTAGGAAGGTTTTCTTATCTCTCCTTGCTATTCTTTGGAACTCTGCATTCAAATGGATATATCTTTCCTTTTCTCCTTTGCCTTTTGCTTCTCTTCTTTTCTTAGCTATTTGAAAGGATTTTGCCTTTTTGCATTTCTTTTTCTTGGGGATGGTTTTGATCACAGCCTCCTGTACGATGTTACGAACCTCTGTCCATAGTTCTTCAGGCACTCTANTGTATTCTTGCCACCTCTTCTTAATATCTTCTGCTTCTGTTAGGTCCATACCATTTCTGTCCTTTATCGAGCCCATCTTTGCCTGAAATGTTCCCTTGGTATCTCTAATTTTCTTGAAGAGATCTCGAGTCTTTCCCATTCTGTTGTTTTCCTCTATTTCTTTGCATTGATCGCTGAAGAAGGCTTTCTTATCTCTCCTTGCTATTCTTTGGAACTCTGCATTCAGATGCTTATATCTTTCCTTTTCTCTTTTGCTTTTCGCCTCTCTTCTTTTCACAGCTATTTGTAAGGCCTCCCCAGACGGCCATTTTGCTTTTTTGCATTTCTTTCCATGGGGATGGTCTTCATCCCTGTCTTCTGTACAATGTCACGAACCTCATTCCATAGTTCATCAGGCACTCTATCAGATCTAGTCCCTTAAATCTATTTCTCACTTCTACTGTATAATCATAAGGAATTTGATTTAGGTCATACCTGAATGGTCTAGCGGTTTTCCCTGCTTTCTTCAACTTAAGTCTGAATTTGGTAAGAAGTAGTTCATGATCTGACACACAGTCAGCTCCTGGTCTTGTTTTTGTTGACTGTATAGAGCTTCTCCATCTTTGGCTGCAAAGAATATAATCAATCTGATTTCAGTGTTGACCATCTGGAGATGTCCATGTGTAGAGTCTTCTCTTGTGTTGTTGGAAGAGGGTGTTTGCTATGACCAGTGCATTTTCTTGGCAAAACCCTATTAGCCTTTGCC
The DNA here is from genome assembly GCA_006410675.1 of Oreotragus oreotragus. Classification (NCBI taxonomy): domain Eukaryota; kingdom Metazoa; phylum Chordata; class Mammalia; order Artiodactyla; family Bovidae; genus Oreotragus; species Oreotragus oreotragus. Next base: position 130,275 of record SJYX01005135.1, read on the forward strand.
CTGCTTCATTCCGTATTCCAAGGCCAAATTTGCCCCTTACCCCAGGTGTTTCTTGACTTCCTACTTTTGGATTTCAGTCCCGTATAATGAAAAGGACATATTTTTTGGGTGTTAGTTCTAAAAGGTCTTGTAGGTCTTCATAGAATTGTTCAACTTCAGCTTCTTCTTGAACATAAGTGGTACTTAAATAAATGCATACCAAGTTGAAATGAAACCTTTAGCTTCATATCTAGGAAAAAGCACTGGGCTTCTCCTGCTCCAAAATCAATTTCGTCACTAAAGAAAAGCTTCATTCTCATAATACTGATTTCATCCTCATAACACTGATTTAAACTTTAATACGTATCTCTTCTAATTAAGTTTACAATAATTAATCATCTAAGTTACAAAATGAGAACAAAATTTAGGGGTAAAAGATTAAAGAATAAAATTCTAGAAGGAAGTGCTAAGAAATTACATCATAACAATTTAGAATTGCAAAGAGGAAAAAGGTAACTAGACCTTAACGCAAGAACGATGCACTTGATTGCATGCTCAGAAATCATTAAATACTTTCACCCTGTGACTTGTATTTTCATATTTTTTTTAAACTTGCCTGATTTTCATCCACTTAATGGCTATGTTATGAAATTTGGTATCTTTTCATTACAATCTTTTATTATAAAACACAATATAATCTGATCTGGTCTAATAATGATTAGCTGATACAGACTACATATGTACATAACTGATCCACACTGTCTTATGTGGAAGAAAGACGGAAAAAAAGAGCATCACCCGGTGTTCACTCAAATGACAAGCTGTCAAAGGAAAGAACCTGTTCTTGTTATCACAGCTTAGTTTACAGTTTCTCAGGTCACTTAGGAAACTTTTTTGTCTCTGATTTGACACATCATTATGGCTTTGCTACTTTAAATCCCAATTTATTTCATTTAGAGCACAATATGAGAAAAAAAATTTAGGTTAGAGAGCTACTAAATAGAAAAGTTCGCTTTGCTATACCAACAATTTAGAGAAATTTTAAAGGGTGTATTGATCAGTAGAACAGAAGAAAACTGTAGTTTAAATATTAAAAATATGTAAGATGTATATAAATTCCTTTCTATTATTTTTCATTGAAGGAAAGGAAGAATTTATTCAGTGTATATGGTAAAGACAGTATAGTTTTAATTTTAATTCTCTATATGCCATATATGCAGAGGAAATAGTACAAAGCAATTATATTTGCCTGAAAACTTGGAAGGGTTTACCTATGTTTGTCTAACTGGTTTAGTGAGAATAGTAAAACTCTCAGATTATTAGCTGGATTTCCTTAGTTTTTGCTAAGAATCCTGGTCAAATAAAAATGTTTCTCATTTCCCAATGAATAAAATGTCAGTATTTCATACATTATTCTACATTTAGAGAAAATGAGAATAAAGGATCAAACATGGTAAAGTATGCTTCTATTCACATATACTTTTTTAAGTTTTCGAATTTGGAAAAACGTGAAAAGCTTTTTATCACTTGGTTCTGCTCTATCTTCTTTCAAATTAGATAAAATTTACCTTTTTTTGACTTAGATTAAACAAAATATTCGTTTAAGATTGCTGCTGCTGCTGCTAAGTCGCTTCAGTCGTGTCCAACTCTGTGCAACCCCACAGACGGCAGCCCACCAGGCTCCCCCATCCCTGGGATTCTCCAGGCAAGAACACTGGAGTGGGTTGCCATTTCCTTCTCCAATGCATGAAAGTGAAAAGTTAAAGTGAAGTCGCTCAGTCGTGTCCATCTCTGTGTGACCCCATGGACTGCAGCCCACCAGACTCCTCTGTCCATGGGATTTTCCAGGCAAGAGTACTGGAGTGGGGTACCATTGCCTTCTCTGTGTTTAAGATTAGCTTTTAGCAAAATTCTTACAACAAATCCCTATATCTGGAATTCTAAGGGCTGAATTATTAATATTGAAGCATAAAATTTTTGATGAAATATTTAGGTATTTATGAAAGTGGTAATTCCTTCAATTATACTACTTTGAGAAAATAAACCAGAGACATGAATTTTAGATCAACACTATCACCAGTTAGCCTTGATCCTCAAAAGTCATGTGGACTCTGAGGCCTCAGTTTCCCTTATCTGTAAAATTTAGAGGGGATGGATGGATTAGATGATTTCCAAAGTCCCTTCTATTAAAAAAAAATTATAAATTCTAGGCAGCTTTATTCCCTTAAATTTTCTAATTTACCATGGTTCCTTCAATCTACATGTTCTATCCGAGTAACATCTGAATATTTTGCTAAACATGAGAGTTTAAACTTTTTGTACGTTTATCCTCAAAGTGTGTAAGAATATAAAGATACAGAAACTACCCAACTGCCATTTCCTCTTCATATCTCTATTAACAATCTTAGATTTATTACTGCTACCAACAAAACAAAAACAAGCAGCAATAACAAAATTCAGAAAAATATAACAAAATAGACTCTGTTCTTTCCATTAGCAGTAAACTGCCCTACCCTCTGGCCAGTTGCTCAAGCCCCAGATCATTTCTCCCTTACCCTTACTCCTGATTCATCCACCACTCTGAATACTTCTCAAATTCGTCTGCTGCCTCTCAGCTTCACTACTGCAACCCTCATTCAAGTCACCATTATCTCTTGCCTGGACTACTACAAGTCTTATAACTGGTCTCCATGTTCCATTTCTTAAGTATTCCATTCCTCTCAACCCACTTTTCATGCAGCTCCAAGAGCGATGTTTTTAAAATCTGTATCAGATTCCCTTGAATAGTTTCTCATTACTCTCGAATGGCCCACAAAGCTCTCTGCAATCTAGGTCTTTTTTTTTTTTTTTTCCACTTTATTAAACAACACTCTCCCTATTCACCACATTTCATATACCTTGCTCTCTTTCACATGGTTAGACCACACTGAGTTCTTTCCTCACTCAGGGGTTTGTAATTGCTATACTTCTCCAGGGAACACTCTCCGCCTTCTCTTTAAATGGCTTATTCTCATTTTTCAGACTTCACCTCAAATAACAAGTGAACTTCATCTCCAGATACTCTCCATTATATCATCTTGTTTATTTCTTGATACCAATGATCACTGTAAATACCTTCTTTTTGTAGTATTTACTCGTTCATTATCTATCTCCTCCTTTGCAAGATCCACAAAGATAAGGAGTTCTTGCTCCATTTTCCGATTCCTAGCACCTTCCAAAAAGTTGATAGTCATGATGTAAATTAATGAGTTGTATCATTATTTCTTAAGTCAGACATATTGGCTATACTGATATGCATAACTATACAGGGTTTTCTGTATGCTTCTTAAATATACTGCCTTTTACTTTGGCCTAGTGATATTTTATCTTCCTGGAGCAGAATACTAGTAAATAAACACCCTTACATTGATTTTCAAGATCAAGTCAAAAGACACTTATGAAATCTACAAAGGAAGTTTCCTCTATAATTCTGTCAAAATAGGTAATTTCTATTATGTACCTTAGACATAGTCAAATATGTTTTAAGCATTCTAATGAAAACTTTAAATTCATCAACATCTTTGCTGAAATCCCAAAAAACCAATTATTCACCCTCCAGGGGCAGGTAAAATGCATGAGAGACTAAATATAAAAGCAAAAACTATAAATACTGCATCGGTGAAATTAAAAAGTCATGAAGAAAAAACATCATGACCATTAAATACCCATATACCAAAAGGAAACATAAAGCTTGCAAATCTGTGGCAGATTTAAATACTGCCTTTATTTAACGTAGGGTAATTTCAAATAGATTTATATATTTACATTTATAACATATGATCAGGAAAGGAAAACACTAGTTCCATAGATGCAGCTTAAAATTAGGTCACAGTGGGACATTTGATGGACAGCTTTGGTGTGCCCACTGATATCAGTACTAATTTCTACAGACCAATAGATTTTTCATGTCAGTCAAAACTCTTGACAACTCTAATTTCTTTAAAAAGCCTTTAGATAATAGTAGAGCATCAGCAAATCACATTGCATTTGCTAAAGAAATCACTGAAGTACTCTATTTACTATAGCTTTATATTTCTACATTATCAAAAGCAGACTGAATATCTATATATTATAAATTATTAATTAAACTCAATTATTTAACAAATTTACCTTAAGTCTCTTCTGAATAGCATTCAGGTAACAAGGTAAATAATATATTGCTCCAATTTTTTAGTTTAACTGCTCAAGATCAAAATTAAATTTTATTCCAACTATTTTAAGGAGAGGCTTTTGTATCAAGTTATTTCACAGATAAAAAGCTATACTATATATACATACAACTCTGTATGTGTGTGCACATGTAAATGCAGTAATGTGAACTGATAACAGCACATTTTCTCAAAAGGTACATTATTCCACTCATCAAGAAGACTATGAACTGTTCACCTTTAAAAAGTACTTATCTTTTATTATTCCTTCCCAATCAAGGGAAATACTTTCAACTTGCAGCAAAGATAAGTTTGCTTAAAAACAGAGAAAGTTTTCAGTACTTTAGCTTGGTTACAAAGAAGAAAAATAGAAAAATTTAAACAGAATACAATTAAGAGCAGAGGATAATACATATTGACATGGTGTGTTTAATGGGTCTATACATAGACTTGACCTTTAACAAGTGAAATCAGAGTAGTAAAGTTAAGGAGAAAAAACAGATATAAACAGCAACAACAAGAAAATCCAAAAATCTTACTTTTGCATCATATTTAGAATTTTCCTACCCTTTTAAAGACTTGTTACTCAGGAAAAGCAAGTTTCAAAGGCCATTTAGGTTTTGACTTAGAGGCAAGGAGAGAATCTAGTATCCAAGGGGGGAAAAAAAAGCCTTTTTTTTTTTAAATTTGGCAACCACAAATGACTTCCTATTGAGCTAAAAAAAAAAAAAAATCATGTAATACTTTTGGCACGCATAAGACTCCCTCACATGTTGCCTCCACTTACCTGCCTATCTATAAAACTGATGCCAACACCTGAAAACTACTACTCTATCTCTTCAACAAGGCATTTACTTTTTTATAACATAGTACTTGGAAACCAATCAAGCACTGGGAAAAAAGCAGCTTATTTAACATGTTCTCTTCTCTGTAAGTTTGATTAAGGTAAAAATTCATAGACTGTTAGATTTTTAAATACCATTTTAATAAACAAAGTGTATTTGGATGTAATACCAAACACAAAAATGTAAAAATCATAGTTCCTCAAAGTATAAATTCTGTGTTAAGTTCTTCAGTCGTGTCCTCTTTTGTGACCCTATGAACTGCAGCCTGCCAGACTCCTCTGTCCATGGGATTTTCCTGAGAAGAATACTGGAGTGGGTTGCCATGACCTCTTCCAGGGGATCTTCCTGATCCAGGGATCAAACCCGTGTCCCCTGTAGCTCCTGCACTGCAGGTGGATTCTTCACCACTGAGACACCAGGGAAGTCCATAAACTGAAGGGTTATTAAATAAATATTTAACACTGCTTATACCTGGTGGATACTTTATAAGAACCAACCAAATTAATGATAATCCAACTGTACTTTGTAATTTAACTTCACTCTTTCTGCTCCTGTATTTACCACATCACATCTGGCCTACTATAACGGTTTCTTGATCTCTCTGCCACCTGACTTCTCTTCCCTTTTCAATACAAACTGGATTCCACAGGATTCCAGAGGAGTTCCACAGAATCCTTCTACGGAACTGAAAATGCCAATTTCAAGCTATTTTTAGTGGCTCTTTCCTGTTCACACATTCCAGTATAAGACAGCTCTGTAGCCTACACAGTTTAAGTGCGAAACACACATCAATAAATGGATGTAAAATCAAGATCTCTAATTAAACCTTCACTACCGTTTGCTTAGTTAAAAATCATATCCTTATGACTATTTAAAATATTCCTCACAGTTCCAGTTCTGAACTCTTCCCCCACACCAGAGTTTCCTACCATCACTTTGCCAGTAACTTTTATTTAATAATGAGCTTTGACTTCTAACTTTACTGGGAAGATGAAGGCCATGCCAGAAAGATATTTAGACTGCACTCTATACTACTGTAAACATTTTTTTTAAAAATACTTTCACCTATCTGGTCCTTTTTCTCTAAGGTAGAAAGTCCTTTCCCATTCTAACACCAAAGATTTCATCTCTTCTTTATTTACCCATGATGTTTCTCCAACAGTCATCCACTCTAGGAAATTTACTCTGTCCTTGTACGCTGGGTCCTAGCCCAACAAATAAGTTCCTGTTTCCACTACTTTAATTACTCTCACAAGGCTGCCCTTCCCACAGAGCATTACTGTCTTTTCTCTTCTCAGTTCCTAGGAACTTAATACCTTTGTTTCATTTCCTCATTGCTCACCATAGCCCTTGAAATTCTATTTCTTTCTCTGGAAGATTCAACTTAGAGATGTTTTTAAAACATGAATGTCTGTTAACTAAATCATCAAAGTTCAGCTACATTTTTTTTCTTGGCAGCGCTTGACGGAGCTTACTACTCGACTCCTGGGAACCCATGACATGAAATTTGTTTTCCTCAAATCTTTCAGTGCTTCCTCACAAGCTCCTTCGTTTCTTCTACACTCTAATTCGGGCTGTTTGCCTCATGCTCACCTTTAAACATTTCTTCTATTTCCATGGGTCAACCATCACTGTTACGTGAGTGAATTTCAAAGCTCTGTCACCTGAAGATGATAACAGCACTTCAAATTCAACCCATCTCGAAACATATCCACCTGGTTGACATCTACTTCTGTTGGTATTATTCAGATCTGAATTTGGGACTCATGGACTCCTTCTTACCTGATACTTTCTTGGATTCTTATACACACACACACATTCCTCTCTTTCTATTCTCTCTTTCATTTACTCTTTAAGCTTGAAAAGAACAATAAGCTTCCAACTGGTTATTTTTCATCTAGTCTACTGTTCAGTGGTTTTTAAGGGCAAATGTGCATGAGAATCATCTAAGGAATATTTGCAGGAATATCAATGATAGGTTAGATTATAGTCTCAAAGATTCTGATTTACTGATTCTAGGGTGTGGCCAAGAAGACATATTTTGAAAAAGACTTTCATTTACTCTTTAAGCTTGAAAAGAACAATAAGCTTCCAACTGGTTATTTTTCATCTAGTCTACTGTTCAGTGGTTTTTAAGGGCAAATGTGCATGAGAATCATCTAAGGAATATTTGCAGGAATATCAATGATAGGTTAGATTATAGTCTCAAAGATTCTGATTTACTGATTCTAGGGTGTGGCCAAGAAGACATATTTTGAAAAAGTTCCCTAAGTGTTTCAGATGCACCCTTTCTGTTAAGAACAACTGCCCATATAAGAATGTAGAAAAAGTTTAATTGAAAGATACCCTAGTTAAACTTGTGTAAAAACGAGTTTATGAAGGTACCGTCCCCACTGTACATGGGTTCCAGATATATCTCTCTACTCTATTATCTACCTTTTAAAATGCTTTTCTGTGCTCCTGAAAAATCTGAATCCTTTCTCCACATGTCCAAATACTATGCAGATGAACTGCTTCCTCCTCTGTTAAGACCACTGGAAGGGCTCCAATACAAATGAGCTCCCTCCTAGAGCTCTACTGTGTGTCCTCTTCCAGCACCATCGCTGGATCCTGTTTTTCCTTACTATACATGACTCATTACCTTGAATGCACTATAACTCCTTTAAACATAGGGGACACACTTGAACAATTAAACAGAAATGAGTATCAGCAAAACTATTTTCCCCCTCATGTTATTTGCATTGGCTTTTCTAGAACAAAGGTAAATTATATAAATTACTTACAGGCTGATCCTGACCAGAGATCTCACCTGAGGCTTTTGGTCCAACACAGAAATTCTCCTGAGACTCAGGAATGCTAATATCTAACTTATCCCTAAAGGATGCATAGAAGGCAGAACCTCTTGATTATCTGCTCTGATCAAGGTTCCAAAAGTATGAACTGTCTCTCCCTAAATTTTATTCTGGGGCTGTCTATTTTTTATTTTTTTCCTCAAAGTCAAATCTGGAGGGAGAAAAAATATTAGGGGCAATTTTGCCCTCCACTTTAACAACACAAAACTAGTAAAAACACAATTATTGCTGCAGGTCATACTTTAAATTTTTAAATGTCTGTGTATATGTATTTAAGTTCATAATTATATACATTTTTTTCCTTCCATTCCCTCAAGTAGGGCTGAAAGAAACAAGGTCATTTCCCAAAGAAGAGATTATGTATGTCTCTTAGAAATGTGGTGTTTTTAAAGTTTTAATTTTGAAATAGAGACTCACAGAAAGCTACCAAAAAAAAATGAGTAGACATGTCCCATGTACCCTCCATCAAGCTTGCTCTTCAATAACATTTATATAACTCTAATACAATATACCAACCAGGAAACTGACAATCTACAGACCTTATCTAGATTTCATCAGTTTTTATATGCACTTGTGTTGTGTGTAGGCACATATAATTTAAAGCAATTTTATCACATTCATGAAACCACCATTAATGTGGCATTCTTAAGTAGTAACTATCACTTAAATCAAATTTTATCAAGTCGATAACATGCTTAAAAATTACAGATTAAGTGTATTTTTTGGTCTCAGAAAATAGAACTTTGATACATTACACAATACAGAAACTGAATAGGTATAGTGAATCCAAAGTAGAAACATATTCTGGTTTAAAATAAGCTAGGAAATATATTTAAGTCAAAACTTCTGGAACATTTTAAGCTGTAGGCTTGAATTAAGTTCAACTTCCAAAAAACAACACATTTGGGCTATACCATCCAAACAGAACTACCTTTGCTAAAGTACTCGATATTATTTATTAGATTCTATTAAAGATTTGGTCCAAGAAATAATCATACAGAAACTATTTAAGCAACTTTTGTAAAACTGTTATTGAAGGTGCTGTCTGCATATTTTAAGAGGAATGTGTACAGAATCACCTAGGGAGCTAATGATATCTTGACGATAATCTCTTTTTGTATTTGTCTCAACAGTTTTCTGTTTGAAGACCTACAAAATTTCTCTTCAGCACAACTAAAAAATTATATAGTATATCAAGTTTTTCATCTTGGCAAATGAGAAGCTCAAATTAAACTAGTGCTCCTTATAGTAAGCATTATATCCCTGATTCTTACTAGATTTATCTCTGCCTCTCTTTATGCAGCTTCTTTTTATCTTTATTTTAAATATCCTATGTACACTACTGTACATATGTGACAGCATACTTTTTAGAAATAATGTTATTGAATGAATGTTTGAGTCCCCCTAAAATTCATATAACTGATATTCTAACCCCTGAAATGATGATATTAAGAGGTAATTAGATCATTCAGGTCAGGCCTGCATGAACAGACAGGAGAGTTTGCTTTCTCTCTCTCTCCTTTCTCTGTGAAGATACAATGAAAAGAAGGCCACGGGCAAACCAGGAGTGTCCTCACCAGATACTCAATCTACTGCTGTCTTGATCCTGGGTAGATTTCCCAGCCTCCAAAATTGAGAAATAAACATTGGTTGTTTACACCACTCAGTCAACGGTATTTTGTTACAGCAGCCCAAACTGAACAAGACAAATGACTATATGCCAATGCTACATATTCCCTTTGCACAGCAGTTCATAATTTGTATTGTACATCTATATGTAAACCTCATTTAATCCATTCAACAGCCTACTTTTCCAATGAGGAAACTAAAATTCAGAAAGATCAAATGACAACTTAGTAAATGGTACATCTGGAAATCTTATCAATCTGTAATATTTCCCTTCCAAAGAGCATATTAAAATTTTACTTTTTAATAATCTTATTAACTTAAAAATAAACTATATTTTATAAACAATGCACTATTTGCTTAATTTCAAAAAAAAAAGGCTCCAATTACTACTCCATTCATCCACTGATATTCATTCTGATCAAAAACCACATATTTAGTGTGTACTCTATAACTGTCCACAAGTTTATTCCTTTATGCAATTTATTTTCTCCATCATATTTAAAACTCTTTAATGGCATGAACCTTTTATAGAGCTTATGATAGTATAACAAAACATCATCTATCTCTAACTACTATATATTTAGGACATCTTTACAATGGAGGATTTTCATGTGATAATAGCCATAACCACTGTCTCTTAAAACTAACAGCTGCCTATAGTTATTTCTTCTTAAATACATGATGCACTTTGATAATAAATTCATTAAAAATATAACATTAATTGATAAAAGCTGAAAAGTCTTATTTTAAAACTTGTTGTTTGATAATTCTACTCTAAAACTGAATACAAAAAAAAAGGACAAACATATAGACTTGCAAACACTTTAATATTATTAATCAAATATTTAACGTAATTTATATCACTGAAATAAAAATTTATTTTAAATGCAAGACATAAGTATTAGTAATTCCATATTGAATATAACTGCTGTAAATATACCCTAACTATTTAGACATTCCAAAGCATGTTTGTATTATTCTTATCTAACCAATCTACATCATGAAACCCATTAGAGTTACTGCTAATTATTTTCAGCATCTTCAGTTAGAATAATAGACTTTTTTCTTTATTCCTTATACAGAAATAGTGTAGCATAGTTAGAATCCCTAACATACAAATAGGTCCACACATTATTGAATACTTCGGCACCCTTTCCTTTTTATACTTCTTGAAGTCATTGAAATGAACAATATTTAGTTCACTTCATAAATACTAGCTTCTGCAAGCCTGCTTCCCACTTCTGCTGCTGCGCTAAGTCGCATCAGTCGTGTCCGACTGTTCGCGACCCCATGGACTGGAGCCTGCCAGGCTCCTCCGCTCATGGGATTTCCCCGTGGGTTGCCATTTCCTTCTCCAAATTACCACCTCAGTTTGGTACATGTTCAGTGAGCAGCATATAATACAAGCTTCTTAAGTGTGCACATTTCTAATAAAAGGACTAATTATATAATCACAAGCATTAATATTATTTCTATAAAGAGGTATATTTATTTAATTTTAATATATATTATATGCAAGACATATGAGATGCGGGTTCGATCCCTGGGTTGAGAAGATCCTCTGGAGTAGGAAATGGCAACACACTCCATTATTAGTGCCTGGAAAATCCCATGGACAGAGGAACCTGGTGGGCTACAGTCCACAGGGTTGCAAAGAGTCAGACACGACTGAGTACGCATGCACGCACGCATAATTTGAACTGTATATTATTCTTTCTCTGGTACATAAAAGAGGCAAATATTTAATTTCATGCAATCATATTCTTTTAGCCTCAACTTTTTTAACCAGGATTTCCAATATCAATTATTTACTGACCTCAAGCAGTAAAATCTACAAACAGAAAGCTGAGACTCTAGTTCCTAATTTATCCCTGCAAATTATAAACACTGAGTCGGAATTTAACATGAAGCTCTTCAATACCATAAGACCATTTAAGTATATGAGCAATTTTAAACGTACAAAGCTGTATACACAAAACTGATCATTAGAAGAAGAAAATACCACAAAGATGCCCAGTTAAGAAGAAAGAAAGAGCTCATTTTTTTCCATAACACTTTTGAGAGAAACATGTAATTAAATAAGCCAAAAGGTATGAATTTCTGAGGTTCAAGATTACTTTTCTTTATTTAAAATCACACCCCCTAGCGCATCCCATCAAAGCTTTGCTGACTTCTTTCCAAATTAAAATATAATTTTTTTCTCTTCTTTGATCTAAAAGGTGTTAAACTTCTTATAAAAAGAGTACTTTTGGCAAAGTTACAGGTAAAAGAATTTTTTTAAACGTTTCTTATATCAGAAGTCTGTTTGTATACTTGGAAAGAGAAATCCATAAATGCCTTGGCAGTTCTCTAGAAGCAGAAGAAAAGGACTAAGCATTTTAAATGAAAAATGTTCCTACTCAGTGACTCTTTCATCTCTACATCCAAGAAAGAGACTGGGATTCAAAAAGTTCATCAGCAACAAAGCCTCACTCTGTCCCACTTAGCAGTTATATCAGTCTATTACCTGATGTTAGGATTATATAAGACAGTTCCCTTCTATTAGGAAGAGCTCCTAAAATGGGCACTGTCAAAACTGGTAAAACTGAAATCTGACCTACTTTTTTCAAAAGATGGCCATGAATTTTGTGGTAAGTGTAATTCTTTTTACAGTTAGAGCTCTTCTTTAAAAAAGAAAAAACTTTTAACTGAAATATGCTAGCAAATGCCTTATGTTTTAACTGTCAAATAAAAATCTATAAATATGCACACATTGCTTAAGCTTTTATCTCTGATACTGAATTCTCTGTTACTTTATCCATACCCTGACTTTACTATGTATTGTAGGCCCAGTAAAATTCTAAATAAACCCACATTAAAAGATTATTCATTTGGAATACATTTGTCAAACAAGAATAAACTGATCAGTCCTATGGGTAAGTTTGATAATATACACATGTAAATTTTAAACCACATGTTACTTGTAAGAAGAATTTTCCTTTTATGTACAAGGCTGTCATTTATAGTTGTCTACTCTCCTTTTGGGAATGAAATATTACATTATTAAGAAGGAAGAAGGTTAATTAATTCATTATAATAGAAGTTATTCAATACTTTTTAAAAAGATAAATCTAATTTCTTAGTTCTTTCAAACTCCCAATTGTCATAAAATGTCAATGGATTTTAATTAAATTAAAAAATCAACCACATACATCACATTTCTAGACTCTGTTATCATTCTTGTAATTAAAGGGGCCTACTCTTCCTACAACTATTCTGGAGAATCACTGATAAGTTTACAGGAATTTAATTTCAAATAAAAGGGTAAGGAAGCATACAGTATTATGGAAGTTATATGCTTAAGATAGCATGGCACAGTGAACACATTTTACCACATGATTTACAGTAGTAAACTGTAAAGAAATAAATTTTTGTATTTATTCATTTTAAGACTACTAACTTCATTTTCCTTAAAGAAGATCTAAAACTATAAAAATTAGTCTGTATTCACTACGTTTTTCTATTCAGCTATAATTTTCATTGAATTAAATGCAAATAAAGTGGTTATATTCACAAATAAATGAAACAAAAAAATTAACTTTATAGCCTAAAGCAGAGCCACAGACTTTATAGACAGTATACCTCTTAAGAACAGAGTAAATGGATATGACAAACAGTATTATAATGGACTTCAGTTTCATCAAAAATGATAATCTTATTAACTAGACATTTATTACCCTAACTTTAAGGTTCTTTAGAGTACACAGGAAATAAAATTACTCTGTGCCCATAAAAATCATAGCAAGATGAGACAACAGATCACTATGGGTATTTCTTCTATTGTGCCAATATTAAGTGAAACTCTAGAACAAAAGTACTCAAAACAGATTAATTCCTATGATGTTCAAGCAATGAACATCATAGGAATTAATAGCAATACTTGATAGCCTTAAAATCCAATAACAAACACAGAAGAATGAAAAGAGCAATGGCTGTGCTCCCAATAGCTGCAATCAACCTTTACCTATTATTCTGCAGTGGCCTAGTAAATGCATATTGTTAAAGTTAGTCATATAAAATACACATTCATTGTTGAAAGGTAGTATTATAAACTACGGTGTTCAGTAAAAACTCTAAATGTGAAAGCATAAAGTCATAAACATAAGCACTAAGATTCTGTAAACAAAGCTAACACCCTAGGATAAGTAAGAACTGGAATGAAGGCAAAGTAAGGTCAATTTATAACCAATATTTGGGACTCAATTCTCCAATTAAAATTCATAATAAAAGATATCTGTGTCCTCAGCTATAACATGATATTTCAGAAAAAGTAAGGAAAGAATAAATGAGGCTAGCCTTATCACTACTGCTACAGAGAAGTTACAACTGAAACCTATGGTTTCAATCTTTTTTTTATATCTTTCTTTTATCATAAATGAATACATTTGTGACTTTATTGAATTAAATAAATTCTTAGGAGATGCTAAAAGTGAGTGTTTAAAAATGTGTTTTTGTTTCTGAAAATAGAAATCAAAGGANAGCTATAACATGATATTTCAGAAAAAGTAAGGAAAGAATAAATGAGGCTAGCCTTATCACTACTGCTACAGAGAAGTTACAACTGAAACCTATGGTTTCAATCTTTTTTTTATATCTTTCTTTTATCATAAATGAATACATTTGTGACTTTATTGAATTAAATAAATTCTTAGGAGATGCTAAAAGTGAGTGTTTAAAAATGTGTTTTTGTTTCTGAAAATAGAAATCAAAGGAAAATCAGGATAAGTCTAATTAAACTGACTATACTCAAGATTTTTTTTCTGTATTTCATTTACATACATATGGGAAGAAAAGGTAGAAAATGTAAAAATTTTGCAATATCTATAATCATACCCAAGTTCTTGCTTTCTCTTTGCCTAGCAGGAACAGTACTATTGTATAAAGTGGTAAGGATGACAACGACATTATGACAAACAGGAATGGAATCAATGCAAGATGCAATAAACCAATCTAGCTCTTGAAAGATAATGGTTTTTATGAATGGCTTTACTGAATTGCAAGGAATTAAAATGCATTTGGATAGACTTAGAAACTAAAAAATGTGTTCAGAAGCATTCTCATCCAGAGATGGTACTTCAATAAAGCCTAAATGAAAAGAAATTTTTTCCCTAAAATTAAAAGCTCCAAAACTTAGAAATTTACTTACTTTCTTCTGAAAACATCATTTGTGAAATTGTACACACACAAATAAAAATTCATGTCATATAAGTCTTAGGTTAGAATACTAGGGCCCAAATTTCCATCAGTTCAGTTTCATAAGCAGAACTAAGACATACTGCCCCCACATTCATGTCTTCGGCTAGAAGAGACAGTGCCAGCACTCAAAGCAGAATGATTACAAAAGTCACGACTCTTAACAAAGTCTGTAAGTGCACCACTGTTACGTCGACACTTACGGCTGTCATAACATATGTTTCCTAGAGCCCTGCCCGTTTGAAGCAGCACTTCCTGGTCTCTGCTATTTAGCAGCTGCACCAGTGGTGAAATCAATCCAGCATCCACACATGGAATTCGCATAAATTCTGAAAATAAGAGAAATGGTTAATTAAAAATATAAACATTCACAATTACATAAATAACTTTCCTTAATTAGATACTTATTATTAATACTTATTAAAATGTTTAACATGGCTTGCTATTTGAAGAGTACACCGCTGTCCCAAAGTACTATTACAACCCTTCTAAATATTTCATGAAATAAGTATACAAAAATGAATGGGATAATATTTGTCTTGCTGACAGCCTCTACCATAAACCAAAACAATTTTTCATTAACTTTCATTATCCTAATTTATCACTATTTTCTTAACTGCATGTTATAAGAGGAGAAAGAGGAGGAGAGTAAGATTTAAAGGTTTTACTTCACTTATTAGCACTGTAGACACAAAATAGCACCTAGTTTCAGAAATATATTGTTGTTGTTATTATTAATAGGTATTTTAAGAGTACAGTTCTAAAAAGGAAGAAATATTCATGGACACCTTCTCTTCTGCTTATTTTTCCTTTGTCCCAAATTCATCTTAAATCTGTTATCTAGAAGAATCCTTACTTTAAAAAGTATCAAATCTCTTACTGTAACTTACGGTCATAGCTATGCTCCCACATTAAACTTGTACCTGGAACTTCTTAATAACCCTCTGGTTTATGAACATCAGCACATAGTTACATCAATTTTTAGAGGATATTTTTGGAAATAAAAATTTAAACAAAATTTTAAACAAAATTAATCAAAATCTAACAAGTATATGCTAATATTTCTCTTCTGTTGTTAATGTAACATGCATAGCAGAGTAACAATGAACCTATCAACTTTTAATTTCTTTTTTTCTCCAGTTCACACAATTTTCTTTCATTGCCAAGTTTCTAACAAGAAGAAATGTAAGCCCAGTAATACCTCTGTTGGGTCATGTTGCATTTCTGAAGATATTTATTTTTAAAAGAAGACTCTAATCTACTTTCTCAGCCAGTCACTTAAAAAACAGCAACAACAATGTGGTGGTTAAGCAATAAACAACCATTTAAATTGGGCCCATTTATTTTAACCAGCAGGGATTAGTGACAGGCCCTTAACAAGCCTCTAATTAAAAGTATAAACGCTACTAATTATGTCTCTGAAACAGAGCTGTCATCTACTAACGTGTTACTAGAAGCAAGCTCTAGCAGCAGAGGTATCGAGAAACTGTGACAAACTATTATGAGGACTGATATTACTCAGTGAGATCATATGGGAATGGCAATCCATTTCAAAATCAGCTATTCAAAATTTCTCAATCTATGTTATGTGTGTGTGCTCATGCTTAAGGAAAAAAGCTTAAGATAAAAACTGATTTCTGGAAATTATACTGTGTTTCTAATGAAGTTTATAATGAACTCCTTGATATAAAAATCAAGCTACCTTGCACCTAAGAAGAATTTAGACGGTGGCTGGTCTAGGTTAACAATGTAATATAGAACCTCACTGAAATTTAAAATATATTCTGAGCACCTCTAAACAAGTGAAGCCTGCAAACAAACATGGGCAGACACGAGAGGTGAGCCATAAAGAAGGCTGAGGGCTGAAGTTTCAACGCTTTCACACTGTGGTGCTGGAGAAGACTCTTCAGAATCCCTTGGGCAGCAAGGAGAACAAACCAGTTAATCCTCTAAAGGAAATCGGTCCTGAATATGCACTGGAAGGATTGATGCTAAAGCTGAAGTTCTAATACTCTGGCCACCTGATGTGAAGAGCTGCCTCACTGGAAAAGACCCTGATGCTGGGAAAGATGGAGGGCAGGAGGCGATGGGGGCAACAGAGGATGAGATGGCTGGATGGCATCACTGACTCAAGGGACATGAGTTTGAGCAAACTCTGGGAGATAGTGAAGGATAGGGAAACCTAGCATGCTGAAGTCAATGAGGTTGCAAAGAGTATGACACAGTGACTAAACAACAGCAAAACAAATTTAAAAATTTCATGGCAATTCTTTTTGGTAACACACACATGAACAAGCTGTTTTACTGGACCAAAAATAACATATACTGGTACTTTACAAGGCCACCTGCATAGTGATTACACAATGTATAAAATTGTGAAAAACTGAGACCAGAATTTTAAACTTTCTTCTTTTTAAAGTATAATATATGCAACTTACTAAAATAAAAAGACTAAAAATAATATCAAACTTTGAGAAATAGAGGCATACTAATGCTATTGCATTTAGCATGGCCCTCCTTTATGCTTAAAAACTGCTTTAAGAAGTCAGTGGTTCTAACAATGAAAAATCAGAAAGAGAAGTTAAGAAAATAATCCTATTTACCACTGCAACAAAAAGAGTAAGATACCTAGGGAAAAACCTACCGAGAGACAAAAGAGCTGTATGCAGAATACTCGAAGACACTGATGAAAGAAATCAAAGATGACACAAACAGATGGGAAAATATACCATGTTTCTGGAAGAATCAATATTGTCAAAATGACTACACAACCTAAAGGAATCTAGATTCAATGCAATCCCTATCAAATTACCAATGGCATTTTTCACAGAATTAGAACAAAAAAATTCACAATGTGCATGGAAACACAAAAGACCCTGAAGAGCCAAAGCAGTCTTGAGAAAGAAGAATGGAGCTGGAGGAATCAACCTTCCTGACTTCAGACTATACTGCAAGACTACAGTCATTAAGGCAGAACAGGAGTGGCACAGAAACAGAAATACAGACCAATGGAACAAGACAGAAAGCCCCACCTTATATTTTCACAAAGGAGGCAAGAATATACAATAGAGAAAAGACAACCTCTTCAATAAGGGGTGCTGGGAAAACTGGACAGCTACCTGTAAAAGAATGAAACTAGAACACTTTATAACACCATACACAAAAATAAACTCAAAATGGATTAAAGACTTAAATGTAAGGCCAGAAACGATAAAGCTCTTAGAGGAAAACATAAGCAATACACTCTTTGACATACATCACAGCAAGATCCTCCTTGACTCACCTCATAGAGTAATGGAAATAAAAGCAGAAGTAAACAAATGGGACTTAATTAAACTTAAAAGATTTTGCACAGCAAAGGAAACAGTAAAGAAGATTAAAAGACAACCCTCGGAATGGGAGAAAGTAACTACAAAGGACACAACTGACAAAAGACTAATCTGCAAAGTACACAGGCAGCTCATGCACCTCAGAACCAGAAAAGCAAACGGCCCAGCCAAAAACGGGCAGAAAACCTAGACAGACATTTCTCCGGAGAAGACACAGAAAAGGACGAACAGGAACAGACACTCAACATCCCTCGCTATTAGAGAAACGCCAATCAAAACTGCAATGACGTACCGCCTCACATTATCATTTTAAAAATCGGCAAACAATAAATGCTGAAGAGGATGTGGAGAAAAGGGAACCCTCTTGCGCTGCTGGTGGGGATGTAAACGGACACAGCCACTATGGAGAACAGTGTGGAGACTCCTTAAAAAACTAGGAATACAATTACCATGCGACGCAACAACCCCACTACTGGGAACATACCCTGAGAAAACCGTAACTGAAAGAAATGCATGTACCTCAGTGTTTGCTGCAGCACTTTTTACAATAACTAGGACATGGAAGCAACCTAGATGTCCACTGACAGATGAATGGATACAGAAATTGTGGTACATACATACAGTGGACTATGACTTAGCTATAAAAAAGAATGCATTTGAGTCAGTCCTAATGAGGTAGATGAACCTGCAGCCCATTGTACAGTGAAGTCAGTCACAAACAGAAAGACAGATACTGTCTATTAATCCATGTGTATGGAATCTAGAAAGATGGTACTGATGAACCCAGGGCAGCAGCGGAGACACAGATGGACACAGTGGGGGCAGGAGAGGGTGGGACGGACTGAGAGAGTGGCAGGAAACACACACACTCCCAAATGCAAAACAGACGGCCAGTGGGAATTTGCTGTGGGGCGGCGGCAGCCCACAAGACGCTGGACATGACTGAGTGACTAAGCTTGCAGACAGGGAGCTCAACCCAGTGCTTTCTGAACACCTAGGAGGGTGAGAAACGGAAGGAAGGATTCAGAGGGAAGGGAAGGATGTATACCTGTGGCTGATTCACGCTGATGTATGGCAGAAACCAGTAAAGTAATTCTAAAGTTTAAAAGAAAATTTTCTTAAGTCTGTTTTTCTTAAACTGACTGAACTAAAATCATATATGAATATTTCTGCTACAAAATATCCCTGAAATATCTTCCAAAGCATCCCCTCTCCCTTGGATATAAACCATATATAACGGGATGGCTATTACATAATCCATGCTTTGAGGCTGTTTCTCCAGAGTATATATCAGTTCAGTTCAGTCGCTCAGTCGGGTCCGACTCTTTGCGACCCCATGAATCGCAGCACGCCAGGCCTCCCTGTCCATCACCAACTCCCAGAGTTCACTCAGACTCACGTCCATCGAGTCCGTGATGCCATCCAGCCATCTCATCCTCGGTTGTCCCCTTCTCCTCCTGCCCCCAGTCCCTCCCAGCATCAGAGTCTTCTCCAGTGAGTCAGCTCTTCTCATGAGGTGGCTGCACACTTAAGAAATAAATGCTTCTCATGACGGTTTCTCCAGAGTATATATACATGGACACTTAAGAAATAAATGCTTCTCATGAACTCAGAAAACATAGTATGTATTCTGACTTCACTACTGCAGTCAAGTGCCATGTCAGTAGGTTTGTCAGTAGGTCAGACAAAAAAAAAAAAAAGTGAGTTTATCTGGATATAACATAAAACAACGTATACCCTGAAAAAGGCAAGGTCTCCTGTAACAATGAAGATGAATGACTCAATGACAATTCCAGAATCCCCTAACCAAAGTAATGAACGACACAGGGACAGCAGGGATGAGCAGTGCTATTCTTTAACTCTACTCTGACAGAATGGAATAGCAAATGAGAAATGTACGAACAGTATGACTACAGTCATTTTAAACAATTACATGAAAAAAAAAAGTTAATGGAAAGAAAAAGGAATTTTTTTTAAAAAAGGTCTAATCTACAAAATGGAAACATAAATTAAAAAACATACTGACAGGTAGGGTGTAAAACTGAAGATGTTCCCAGCAGAAAAGTTCTTGAGGAAAACCTCACCATTTTTGGCTATTTCTGCTATGACGTTAGCTACTTTGGCTGTGCAGGAGGACTGTGGAATCAACAGACTTGCAAACACTTGAAGTATTCCACTTCCTTGGATTTTTTCACTTGTTTCCATATCTGAAAGAGATACATACAAAGAGCTTCAGTGAACGTCTTCAACACTAACACTGACAATTACATCTACAGTAAATTCTTTAAGAATTGTCACCATCTATAGTAGAAATTATTTATATTAAAATGTGTGTATTTATATAAAATTATCTTCAGTTCCACAAGCTGCTTTTATCTTCAGTTTTTCCCTATGTGAAACACTTTTTAATACAATCTTTTGTAAACCTACAGTCAGATTACAAAGGAATCCTTTCTGAATATACCATTTGCATACCAGATTTACTTTTCAATGTTATTTCCAATCCTGTCTATTCAGAGTAGGAATGCTTTATTTTCTACTTCCCTTGAGTTTCCTAATAGTGTATTATTATATACATATAAATTCTATGACTTCCAATAATGCTACAGCAATTAAAAATGGCAATTAATTACATGTGCAAAAAACTCACTTCATATCATTTTATATGGAGTGACAGAAGAGACCATTCGATTCCATATGTTCACTGTGTTTCTCACATAACTTATTCAAAATACCAATAAAACGGAAGTAGTTTAGGCAGCAATAAGGCCATGGTATTCAGAATTCTGGGCTTCCCTGGTGGCTCAGCTGGTAAAGAATCCACCTGCAATGCGGAAGCTGGGTTCAATCCCTGGGTTGGGAAGATACCCTGGAGAAGGGAAAGGGTACCCACTCTAGTATTCTGGCCTGGAGAATTCCATGGACTATACAGTCTGTGGGGTTGCAAAGAGTCGGACACGACTGAGCAACTTTCACTTTCATTCCGAATTCTATATGGTTATATAGAAATTCAAGAGGCCTACTTCTTTTCTTTGTTTTCCATCTTTGTTAAACTACAAATGAAGAGCCTTTACATGAAACCAAGCCATATTTCATGTAAAAAAGCATGACCTATTAAACATTAACTGGAATGATGTACACCTGGAATAGTAACGCCTGGAGCGATGATGGAAATAAAAGCGCAAGGAAACAAAATCTAAAATTACTATTTGACTTTGAACAGTGAAGAGGAATGCCAAGTGTTTAAAAATAGGAAGTTATAAGGCTCATTAAAACATTCTATTTAGGGGGCAATCCCAAGATGACGGAAGAATAAGACAGGGAAACCACTTTCTCCCCCGCAAATAGGTCAAAAGATCACCTGTATGTGGATAACTTTCACAAAACAACTTCTGAATGCTGGAGGAGGAACCAGACACCAGAAAGGCAAATCAACCTCTTCAAAATGAAGGATCTGATCTCTGGCTTGATGGCTCTCTTCCCTTTTGACTCTCCCTTTTCTCCCCCTAGTCACCTCTATTTCCCTCCTCTCTTCTTTATGTAACTATGAATCTCTTTGGGTGTTCCTGGCTCTGGAAAGTCATTTCACCATCAATCTAGGGGTTTTGCCTTCTGTGCTGTATGGAGGGAAGACTCTTGGTGTTACCACAGGAGGAGGACCAAAACCAAGAGGCAGGAGGCTCACCTCCAGAACTCTGGGCCCATCACAGAACTCCTGACACGGGGGACCATTAACAGACGAAAGCCCACCCCAAAGCCTCCATACCCACCCCGAGACCAAGCTCCACCCAAGAGCCAGCAAACTCCCATGCAAGACACCCATGCCGATCTTCCAGCAAAACAGGAACACAACTCTGAACATTAAGACAGGCTGTCCAAAGCTATAGCAAACTCACAGACACCCCAAAACATTCTATTTGAATGTTGTTTCTATGTGTAGCTCCTCGGTATCTTTTATAGCCTTTGAATACACATATAAATAAAAGAACTCTAAAGATCTCTGGTTAAGTAAATGACAGCTGCTGTGATCAACAGAGTAGGAAATCATTTTTAATAATTTGAGAAAGTCTAAAAAATAATTATTTCTTTATAGTAAGTGCTGATTGTTCAGCTCAGTGTTTTTCAAACTGTGGGTCCCAATCCATTAAGAACCCTGAAATCAATTTGGTGAATAAGGACCAGCAATTCCTTTAAAAGAGAAAAAAAATTAACAGTATCTACAACAAAAAAACAGAAAAAAATTTTGTTCATGCATAGTAAGGTAACACACTGAGTTACACATGCATATGTAACTGTATGTGCATGCTTACTGAATGCAAAATGTAGCCCTAATCATAGGTTCTGGTCAAAAAGCTAAACAGCAATGTCCTGTGCAACCCATGACTACCCAGGATTCTAGGTTAGAGAGCTTTAATATTCTTAATGTCATCAGGAGAAGCTAGAACTAACGGCTGAATCAATAGAAAATTACATGGAAAAATTTGTAAAAATTGAAAATTGTAAAAATTCCATGAAGTGAAGTCGCTCAGTCGTGTCCGACTCTTTGCGACCCCATGGACTGTAGCCTACTAGGCTCTTCTGTCCATCGGATTTCCCAGGCAATAGTCCTGGAGTGGATTGCCATTTCCTTCTCCAGGGGATCTTCCCAACCCAGGGATCGAACCCGGGTCTCCTGCATTGTAGACAGATGCTTTACCACCTGAGCTAAAAACATTCCCTTGCAAATACTGTAGTTATGTGTATGTTTATCTATCCAGTACAAAAGATCAAGTAATCAGGATTAGTTAATGTTGAAACTCCATCCATGCATTTCCTTCTTCTACCACAGGCCTAGTACACATTAAAGCAGCTAATACCATTTTGGTTTCTTACATTTTATGTTCTGTAATAAAGAGGATTGTTTTGGAGATACTTTAAAACAACATTTTCTATTAGGTGAAAAAACAGAGGTCCGGAAAGATGAAGCAAATTTGTCTAAAGTCACCAATCATACTAATCATAGAGCATAAGGAGCAAATTCAGACTCAACTACACTAACAACTCAACGTGTGTCATCTGGCATCCACTGGTGCCATTCTTTACAACAGAAAACGTACTTAAGCACAAATAAATGAAATTTGTCTTTTTGTATGCTGTTACTCATTCACTTCTCACAATTCAGATTATTACAAATGTAGAGTTTGCATGATAAAATATAAACACAGCAGCTGTCCTTTCTTGCAGCAAGCCCATTTATAAAATACAATGTGCCTTTTCACTTTTGTTTCTGGGATTAAAAAATAAGTTTTGATGGTACCACCTGAAAATCTGACACCAAATTTCCATTAATTTATTTTTTTAAAGCAAGATGTCAAAAGAAAAACTCAATTTGCCACATTAAAATTCTTCCTTTTCTGACCGTTGCTACCAAAAGATGTACAACCTTAGAACACTGGGGCACACTGCCCCAGGGGTCATGTCCCACCATCTGCTGGTGCTAGGACGACAGCAAGAGTCTGGCATAAGGCATGAATCATGATTAGATGTGAGGCTGAGGCATTTGTGTGTGTGGAGGCGAGGAGTTAACTGCAAATCACCCATGCATGTCTCATTTTAACTATAACTAAAAGAATGGCTTAACATCAGAGCTGATGTCAGGGGCAAGGGGAATAAAAGAAAACAATCGAAACTCTTGTACTCTGATGGATTTCCATGGATTACAATCCAAAGTATTGGAAGGACAGTTGTAATACAATGAAGCAAGATCTGGGGACAGTATCTTTTTTAATACTATTGTCAGAGAAAATATAACCTGGTTTTTCATATAAATCTGATTTACCATTTAGAAAAACTGAAAAGGAAGTTCTATTTACTTGCTAGCATGTGGATTTCTATGTAGGTCTAGAATTTAAATGAAACAGCTGGGAATTATCTTCTTTCATCTGGCATGAAAACAAAGAGTCAAATACTGCTTACCGTTAAACTGCCACTATCCAATAAATAATTACAAAGTTTCAGTGTCGTTCCATATATGCTTTCTACATTGGCATTCTACTCCATATTACAGTGTGTATCTGTGAGCTAAATATTTTTTCTGATATCTGTGAACACCCTTGAAATGATTTTAAGAGAGTCAGTGAGTGTGGTGTATGCAGGTCTAAATGAATGGCTTTCTGACTGCTTGCGGAAAAAAAAAAAAAAAAAAAGAGCCATGATCAGGAGTTCTTAAAAAAAAAAGGCACCCTTTTCATTATCTTTACCCAGACCACTACTGACACTGTAAATGCACTCCTTTTAAATGTCTGCAGGAATCAATCCGACTTCCCCCCACCCTTCACATTTAGGTACAGCCATAAAAATGTTTGAGTATGTCTACAAATTTCAGGCAGCTGGAAGTCCTTGAATTTTGAAGGACCCAGACACAAAGGGCAACTTCTTCTCTAAAATAGTATCTGTGGAAGCCACAGCCACTATAGCGCCCTTGCAGTTGTGCAGGAACTCATTCTGGTCTCTGCAGCCGTATGTTCAGACTCCGCCTGACCTCCCGATGGCAAAAACGCAGCTTTGTTATGAAACTGCCAGAGTCAGAAAGAAAAATAAAACCAACAACCAGGCAATAGGGTCAGAGAAGCTTGAAAGAAAAGTAAATCAAGAAGCTGGGCTACAATGCTATAGGGAGAGAGGTTAAAGCACAACTCATGTCTCAAGGCGAAAGCCAGCAGAAGGCAGGGAACAGGGGGAATGGGAAGGATTCATAATTGAAGATACGGCTGGAGAAAGGCTCAAGTTCCCAACAAAGCTGCCAAGTAAATACATTAAAATAACTGCCATCATAATTATATATCAAGAGGAGGTTTTCAGGTATGGTACTATCGTAAGTTGAATTTATGATGTTACGTTAGCATCTGCTTTCATGAGAATAAATTAATGAAAAGCATTTGATTACCAATTTACAGTAAACTCCAAGACAGATAAATAAAAATAAAGACTGTTATTACTGTGACTCTACTAGATTAAAAATGTACTTGGATTAGATTCATAGTATTGTTTACTTCTAGTTATAAGAACAATAGGAAACTGTTAGTTTCATTTACATGTCCAAGGATTCTTGTGACTGATTGTGAAGAGAGGACTCGGATTTGGAATTGACAGCAAGGACCAGGAACATGACTCAAGGGCCATGTGTATCCTTGTCTCTGGGGAACTATTTATTTCTCAAGGGATAGACTTTTAGAATAAGGTATAACAAGAGACCTGGCCCCATGCCTGAGAAATCTGATTCAAATCCAAGGCTTCATTTACTACTACACAGACAAGTCCCAAATTCTCTCTCCCTTCATCCAACTAAAACAAAGCATGTGCACTTGGATATGGAATAAATACCTCAAGTTCAACATTCCTCAAATCAATTCTCCTCTTTCATTTCCTTTCATTTTATTCTCCATAGCACTTCATGGCAGGGAACCCAGCTAAGCCAGAAGCCCAAGAAGGATTATAAAATTTTCTCTTTTAATAAATGCCTTTCTACCACCCACATTAATCAGAGTATAAGTTCCATAGATCCCATCTGATTAGCATCTTTTGCATCTATTCTTTACTTGTTAAATTCATGTTACTTCCAGTTCTCAGTTCTGACCTTTATTAAATGCAACAGCCTCCTCAAGAGTCTCCCTAACTCTAGCCTCCCTCCATCTGTCATCTACCCTGACTGCAGAATCAGCTTCTGGAAATACAAATTTTATGTCACTCCCCTACTTTAAATCTTTAAATGATTGTCTGTAACTTTTAAAGCACATCCATGATATTTTCCAACCATATCTGATACTCCTCCACTGATATACTATATTCTTGCCACACTAAATCACTTATAGAGATCCAAATTAACCATTTCATTTCATATCTTCTTACTACTTCCCTCTCTGAAATGCCACTCACCCCACGACTTTAATTCCTACACAGAGGTATTGTGTCCTCATTTAAAGGTACCTGACTGAAAGCTATTCGATCTTTTACAGATATCATTTCCCATGGCTCAGACGGTAAAGCGTCTGCTTGCGATGTGGGAGATCTGGGTTCAATCCCTGGGTCGGGAAGATCCCCTGGAGAAGGAAATAACTATCACAAAAATTCATTTCTTAAAATAGCTATGTGACACAGGCATGATAGATTGTTTCCTTCATACTACAAATAAGGTCATATGATTGTATTGGAAAAGTAACAACAAACCAGTTTTTCTGATACCTAATCCAATGCTCTTCCTACCACAAATGTTAATTTAGAAGATATATAGTACTAACAACACCTTGACCAGATTCGCCAAGTTATTATGTGATAAATATTTTTATTTAACATATTTTGCAGCAATAAGAATTAAAGTAAAACAATTGAGTGAGAAAGGGATATTTCACAGTGTTTTGAGACAGATAAACTGACTCAGTGATTGAAGGAGAGAAAGGGAACTGCATACAGAGAAATTGAAACAGATTCAAAATAGATTTAAAACACATAAGAAGAGTATGCTGGGTATAAGAAGATTAAAGGGCCTGACAAATGAGAAATTAGTGTTTCTAAAAGAAAATGGAAGTACATGGTGGGGAGGAGTTACAAAATGTTCTTTCTTTCACTGATGAGAACTTTTTCCTCCCCAACATGGATTTTAAGCAAATAAAAGGAATATGAAATGCAGGAGAGAAAAGGATAGATACAGTCATGAAAAGAAAGAGGATAGAACAAAGACCTATTTGTACAATGACTCACCAACAGAGGTTTTACTAAAAGATTAAGCTGAGAGAGTCATTTTATAAAATTACAATAAATGATTTTTGACAGTCTTGCAGTCATTTCAATTCCAGAGATAATGTAAGCTGTGGGAGTTGGAGAAGTTATGTGTTTGGAAATCATCACTAGAATAAGTAGGGAGACCTGCTAGTTTTAACTATTTTCTTTAAAGTTATCACTAACTGGGTCAAAAGCAGTTGCTAAAAATTGAGCTATATAGTTAAAAAATGGAAGATATTTACTGAGAAAGTATATACCAAGAGGGACAATACTAATGAATGTGGTAAAAGCGGAGTATATAACTAGAACTGTTCAACTACAATTTCAGAGTGATTACTGAAAATATGGTCCCTAAAAATAAAGTAAATGTGGATTTCTTCACTTCATACTAAGAGAATAAGGACACTGTATAGTGAAGCAAAGAGAATAAGGACACTGTATAGTGAAACACAGTGAAGGAATCTTTTCAGTAGAAGATCCATCTCCATCCTCTTGTGAAATACCTTGGGGAACAATACAAAGTAAACAAAGCTAAAGAGGTTGGCATCTGAACATCACAGGGCAGAGTCTTCATTGATGGGATCAATGACCTTACAAAAAGAGACCCCAGGGAGATGCCTTCCTTGCTTTTTCCACCATGTGAGGCTCTAGTGAAGACAGCCATCCATGAAACAGAAAGCAAGCCCTCACCAAAATCTTCTGGTGTCTTGGTCTTGGACTTACCAGTCACCACAACTGTGAGAAATGTCACCCAGTCTAGGCTATTTTGTTACGAAGAGCCAAGTGGACTAAGACACAGCATCAAAGTCCTTTCATAATTTGACCCCTATTCCCTTTCCAATTATCATCTCTAGCCCCTTCCCTGAATGGATCCTTTTTGCTAGTTCAGTTCAGTTGCTCAGTCGTGTCTGACTCTTTGCAATCCCATGAATCACAGCACACCAGGCCTCCCTGTCCATCACCAACTGCCGGAGTTCACTCAAACTCACATCCATCGAGTCCATGATGCCATCCAGCCATCTCATCCTCTGTCGTCCTCTCCTCCTCCTGCCCCCAATCCCGCCCAGCATCAGGGTCTTTTCCAATGACTCAACTCTTCACATGAGGTGGCCAAAGTATTGGAATTTCAGCTTCAGCATCAGCCCTTCCAAAGAACATCCACGACTGATCTCCTTTAGGATGGACTGGTTGGATCTCCTTGCAGTCCATGGGATTCTCAAGAGTCTTCTCCAACACCACACTTCAAAAGCATCAATTCTTCGGCGCTCAGCTTTCTTCACAGTCCAACTCTCACATCCATACATGACCACTGGAAAAACCATAGCTTTGACTAGACGGACCTTTATTGGCAAAGTAACATCTCTGCTTTTCAATATACTATCTAGGCTGGTCATAACTTTCCTTCCAAGGAGTAAGCGTCTTTTAATTTCATGGCTGCAGTCACCATCTGCAGTGATTTTGGAGCCCCCAAAAATAAAGTCTGACACTGTTTCCACTGTTTCCCCATCTGTTTCCCATGAAGTGATGGGACCAGATGCCATGATCTTTGTTTTCTGAATGTTGAGCTTTAAAGCTAACTTTTTTACTCTCTTCTTTCACTTTCATCAAGAGGCTTTTTAGTTCCTCTTCACTTTCTGCCATAAGGGTGGTGTCATCTGCATATCCGAGGCTACTGATATTTCTCCCGGCAATCTTGATTCCAGCTTGTGCTTCTTCCAGCCCAGCGTTTCTCATGATGTACTCTGCATACAAGTTCAGTTTCTGTTTGAACTAGGTTTCTTCCCTGTGAAATTGTATATGTGGCTTCCACTGTTTGGGATGTTCTTCCCATAGTCCTTGTGCCCTCACGTT
The DNA here is from genome assembly GCA_006410675.1 of Oreotragus oreotragus. Classification (NCBI taxonomy): domain Eukaryota; kingdom Metazoa; phylum Chordata; class Mammalia; order Artiodactyla; family Bovidae; genus Oreotragus; species Oreotragus oreotragus. Next base: position 158,936 of record SJYX01005135.1, read on the forward strand.
ACCTAGGTAAACACACTGTATTTTCAAAAGCCAGCACTCCCTGTTCCTGCTTAATCAAATCCACCTCTCTCTCCCAATATTCACACAATGCTATCATTGTTTCCAATGTGTCAGAGCCTATTGGTAGCTGAAGACTTGGAGTAGATGAGATTACCCACAGATGATGTATTTTTACTGAGTCCCTACTATATCGGCAGTATAAGCTAGAGGAAACAAATCATACCCTCAGTGAGCTGTCTAGTGAGAGAAAGAGAGATGTAAATAAATTATCACAATTCAATGTGATACCACCACAGAAGTTAAATATAATGTATAATGGGAAGCAATCACAGCTCCATGAAGACCATGGAAATTTCCATAAATAAGGTTAACATTTAAGCTGTTTTGAAACCAATAAAGCATGTTCTCAGCAGAAAAAGGAGAAAAATATATTCTACAAAGAAGGAATATGAAAAACCATTAACAGCTAAGGCTAATGACCCTAAATTTTAATAGCATCATTCTGTACCACCAGGTGATTTTTTTTTTTTTTTTTTTTTGCCAGCTGCTAAAGGCTACCATAATTGAGAAATGGGAAAGGTAGATAGGTGATGCTATCAAAGGTTTAAGAAAAGGCAGGTAAAAGGAGAAAAATAAGAGAACATACCAATGCAACACCTATTTATCCATCAGAACCTAGGTGAAATGTTTATCTCTGTGACACTTTGAAAGGCTCTTATAACTATGAATTGAGTCCAATTCTCTGAACGATTTGTAATCAACTCTATATAATGTGTTACACTGTATTAAAACTTATCTATTACTTGCCTATCCAATCTCTTCAGGGCAAGGTACCAACTAATGCATGGTGGAACCCAATTAATGCCAGTTGAATGGAATTGTCCAGTCTTTAAGGAATATATACTGAATAAAAGACATACACAATTAATATACACTGAAATAAGCTCAACTAAAGTGATGTATTTCAATGTATATTAATTAGTCAAACTTATTTAATGTGTTTTTATATGCCTTTTTTATTCAGTTATAAACTCCCTGCAGTTTGAATAAACGGATGTATCTGGGCTTCCCTGGTGTTCAGCAGTAAAAAATCCTCCTGCCAATGCTAGAGATGTGGGTGTGAACTCTGGGCGAAGATCCCCTGGAGAAGAAAATGACAAACCACTCCAGTATTCCTGCCTGGAGAATCCCCATGGACAAAGGAGCATGGTGGGCTACAGTCCCTGGGGTTGCAAAAGAGGACACTATTTAGTGACTAAGCAACAAAAAAGGGAAGTATAAGCTGTCACAGAACAATGAAGATGGAGTAGGTGAGTTTTTATTAATGTTCTAGTTGATAACTTAATGTTTAAGATGAGTATTTATTAATGTTGTAGAAGTTCTAATTACTTTCAACAGAAAAGAAGATTGAGCTTATAAAGAGACTGTCTTGTACTTTAAGAATTCTCTCATGAAGAACAGACATTTTTTTTTTTTAGTAGAATCACCAATCACTAGCTCCTGCAGAGACTAAACTTTTCACTTTGCATTAAGCTAATCAGGTCTTGGATTACATTTTTTCAAAAGCAAACATATGCAAAAATGTTCTTTAAACCTTCAGAAATCATTTTAGAAAATTACCTTGCCTTTATCTCATCCCTCCCACAGGCACACATCAGAAAGAAAAGGTGATCAATCCATAACTAAGTTATTATGAGCAAAATCAAAACATTCTGTTTGCTTCTTTGGTACAAGGAGGAGAAAAGATGTCTAACACTGAAATACGGGAAGAGAAAATTACTAGCATCTAAATGAACTCACCCCAGAGAACACTGTGTGCTGAAACCTAGAATTTAAATCCAGATGTCTCTTAAAAAAAAACCCACTACTTGGCCTTCTGGAGTTTGATTTTGGGGTTTATCACAATGAATACTAAAAAGCAGGTCACGAAATCAACCTTAGTAAAAATCAACTATAGATTCCTTTGTGGAAAACTCTAACGTTAAGGGCATCATTCCTCACTAGCAGTTACACACAACTATTATGTCACACAATTCACATTGATACATCATGTGTATCAGAATGGACATCAGACTCCATTCATGATGGTTACTTTTGTATGTCAATTTGATTGAGCCATGGTATCTGCATATTCAGTTAAACATTACTCTGGATGTTTTTGTAAGGGTGTTTTTGGATAGGATCAACATTAAAATCTGTACACAGTAAGCCAAGCAGATTGCCCCCCATAATATAGGTAGACCTCATTTTATCTGTTTAAGGTTGGAACAGAACATAGGGGCTGACAACCCAGACCTCCTTCCCATACATGCCCTGGTGTAAGAGGAATTCGGCCAACAGAATAACTCATTTGCAGGGCCACAAAATTTCACATAGTATTGTCTACTACTGCTCCAACAGCCTTGTATAACTAGAGTCAACAGAAAAAAAACCTAAATGAGTGTGTGTTAGCTTTCCGAAATCCCAAGAAATTACCTAGTGCATTATTTGCTTTTTAACTGGTGATAAAACAGCCCAAATATCCAAGTGAATGTATCTGACAACAAAAGGCACTGAATACTACTAATCCCTAGTTTAAAAAAAAAAAAAAAAAAGAATTAGAAAAACAGAAGATATTAAGAAGAGGTGGCAAGAATACACAGCAGAACTGCTGTCTCTTATACACATCTAGATGTGTATAAGAGACAGACACTACACAGTCCATTATATGAACATTACCTAGAATATTATACCTAAAATATATCTTACTAAAAACATGAAATATTCACATTTCCTCAGTTATTAATGATTTCTGAGGAAAGAGGTTGTGTTTATTTTTCTCTATTTGCCTATTTTTTCCTTATTTTTGAAATACAGTTGATTTACAACATTCTATTAGTTTCAGGTGTACAACACCTGAAATGTTTGTAGATTATAACATTTCTATAGTTAAATGTCATATATAGTTATAACAACATTCTATGTGCTATAGATTATAACGTATAACATATAAATCAATGCTTATAGATGATACTCTATTTAAAGTCATTATAAAACAATGGCTATACTTCTCCATGCTGTACAATAGATCATATAAATAGAAATCTGTGTCTTTTAATCCCACACTCCTATTCTGCCCCCTTCCCCTCACTCTCCCCACAGGTAACCTACTAGTCTGTTCTCTGTATCTGTGAGTCCCTTTCTGTTTTGTTATGTTCATTCATTTCATTTTTTTAGATTCCACATACAAGCAATAACAGGGTATTTGTCTTTCTATGTGTGACTTACTTCACGAAGCGTAACACTCTTTAGGTTCATCAATGTTGTTGCAAAGGCAGGATTTCATTCTTTTTATAGCTGAGAATCTTCTATTGTGCACGTGTGTGTGTGTGTACGCATACACATGCCACTTCTTTATCCATTCATCTAACAATGGGCACTCAAATTGCTTCCTATCTTGGCTACTGTAGATAATGCTGCCACGAAACTTGGAGTGCATGTATCTTTTGATCCAGTGTTTTCTTCAGATACACACCCAGCAACGGAACTGCTGGATAATATGGCTGGGGAAGGGGCAACTAGCTCAAATGGCACAGCACCTGCTTTGCCAAGTGAAGGATGGCAGGATCAAGGCCGGCATTCTCCAGGTTTGGGCTTCCCAGGTGGCTCGGTGGTAAAGAATCTGACTGCCAAGCAGGAGATGTGGGTTTGATCCCTGGGTTGGGAAGAGCCTCTAGAGCAGGAAAGGGCAACCCACTCCAGTATTCCTGCCCGGGAAACCCCATGGACAGAGAAGCCTGGTGGGCTACAGTCCATCGGGTCACAAAGACGTGAACACAACTTAACAATGGAGTAGCAACAATGGTGATTCTACTTTGAGTTTATTGAGGAACCTCCATACTTTTTTCAATAGCAGTTACACAAATTTACAATCCCACTGACAATGTACTAGGATTCCCTTTTCTCCACATCCCAGCCAAGACTGGTTATTTGTATATTTTTTGAAGACAGCCATTTTGGCAGGTATGAGTTGATATCTCATGGTTTGGATTTGCATTTCTCGATTAGTGATGCTAAGCACTTTTTCAGGTGCCTTTAGCTAGATGTATATCCTCTTTGCAAAAGTGTCTGTTCTGGTCTTCTGCTCATTTTAAAATTCAGTTCAGGGCAGTCACTCAGTCATGTCCAACCCTTTGTAACCCCATGAACTGCGCAAGCTAGGCTTCCCTGTCCATCAGCAACTCCTGGAGTGTGCTCAAACTTATGTCCATTAAAAGATGCTTGCCCCTTGAAAGAAAAGCTATGACAAATCTAGATGGCATATTAAAAAACAGAGACACTGCTTTGCCAACAAAGGTCTGTCTAGTCAAAACAATGGTTTAGCCAGCAGTCATGTATGGGTGTGAGAGTTAGACCATAAACAAAGCTGAGTGCCGAAGAACTGATGCTTTTGTACCGTGGTGTTGGAGAAGACTCTTGAGAGTCTCTTTGACTGCAAGGAGGTCAAATCAGTCAAAGGAATGGTTCAGATCAAACCTAAAGGAAATCAGTCCTGAAAATTCATTGGAAGGACTGATGCTGAAGCTCCAATACTTTGGCCACCTGGGGCGAAGAACTGACTCATTAAAAAAGACTCTGATGCTAGAAAAGGCTGAATGCAGGAGGAGAAGGGGACAACAGAGAATGAAACGGTTAAATGGCTTCACTGACTCGATTTTTAAATTGTTCTTTTTTTTTTTTTTTTAAAGAAAAACATATTGAGTTAAACGGGTTGTTTATATATTTTAGATATTAACCCCTATCATTCATATCATTTACAAACATCTTCTCCCATTTTGTAGGTCATCTTTTCATTTTACTGATGGCTTCCTTTACTGTGTAAAACTTTTAAAAGTAAATTAGGTCCCATTTGCTTATTTTTGTTTTTATTTTTAAGCCTTAAGAAACAGAGCCAAAAGCCATTGCTACGATTTATGTTGTGATTTGTTATAAGACAGTAAAATGACCACAAGCCACACACAGTTAATAATACGGCATATAATATTACTGGCCCCAGTATTCTTCAAGATCTTATTTTACAGCAAATAGAAGATAATACAGTAGTTTGTGCATGTGTGCTCAGTAGCTTCAGTCGTGTCTTGACTCTGCAATCCCATGGACTGTCACCCACCAGGCTCCTCTGTCCATGTGATTCTCCAGGCAAGAATACTGGAGTGGGTTGCCATGCTGTTCTCCAGGGGATCTTCCCAACCCAGGGGTTGAACCCACATCGTTTATGTCTTCTGCATCGGCAGGCGGGTTCTTTACCACTAGCACCACCTGGGAAGCCCAATATAGTAGCTTCAGTTCAGTTCAGTTGCTCAGTCGTGTCCAACTCTTTGCCGACCCCATGAATCGCAGCACACCAGGTCTCCCTGTCCATCACCAACTCCCGGAGTTCACTCAAACTTACGTCCATCGAGTTGGTGATGCCATCCAGCCATCTCATCCTCGGTCGTCCCCTTCTCCTCCTGCCCCCAATCCCTCTCAGCATCGGACTCTTTTCCAATGAGTCAACTCTTCACCTGAGGTGGCCAAAGTACTGGAGTTTCAGCCTTAGCATCATTCCTTCCAAAGAACACTCAGGGCTGATCTCCTCTAGAATGGACTGGTTGGATCTCCTTGCAGTCCACGGGACTCTCAAGAGTCTTCTTCAACACCACAGTTCAAAATCATCAGTTCTTCGGCACTCAGCTTTCTTCACAGTCCAACTCTCACATCCATACATGACCACTTCCAATTAAAGAGATTTAGCTCTGATTTAGCATACATCTCTTCAACTCTTTTTCAATGTGCTTCTAAAAAGTGTTTCTTAATTTGGGATCTTTTCCCCATTTCTGGCTATTCCTTCCTTACTTTGAATATTTCAAGCAATAGGTTAATCATTTACTCTCTATTTTGTCTTTAATGTTAAAATTTTCCTATTTCAACAATCTTTGCAGATGGTCATTAATATTCACATACATTCTTAACTCAAAAAATGGAAAATGGAGTAAATGAGTAACAATGAAAAGTGAAATAACTTTGTTTTTGTTTATTTACTTGACATAAATATATTCCCATAGTATGGCATCTCTTCCAGTTTTAACATAACAGATAAACTATAGATTCATATGGATTTAGATTCATATAAAATCAAACCTCCAAAAGGAGAATTTACTACAGTTGCCCACTTTTTTGGCTAGTTTTCTTTTTCCCCCTCTAATCTAAATGTTAGAAACTTTAAAAATTACCTTTAATGCCAAGGATTAAAATATTTTTCTAATTTATAAAATAATTTATATCCATAATTCATTAAATCTTGAGATACCAAAATTCACATATTGTAAACATCTAAGAGGAATCTACGTAAGCTGTTATAAAACTACAAGCAGAACTATATATCTATATAAAACTATTAAAATAAAGGTAGAAAACTAATAAGCAATCATGTTCACATTTTCAGGATTGAGTAATATATACAAATTTAAAAAATGAATATCTCAATTTATAGCTATGGACATAATTCAAAGGCTGATATACTATGACCTNATGTGTATAAGAGACAGCTATATATCTATATAAAACTATTAAAATAAAGGTAGAAAACTAATAAGCAATCATGTTCACATTTTCAGGATTGAGTAATATATACAAATTTAAAAAATGAATATCTCAATTTATAGCTATGGACATAATTCAAAGGCTGATATACTATGACCTTATAATTATAGCCAAACAATTATTTGGTAGCAAAATTAATGCTCTACTGACTGTAATTTTGAAACTTAGAGGGCTATAAATTACTAAATTGAGAAATTTCCTATATTGTTTATTGGACTATTTAATAGCCATGGAGTCTAAAATATATAATAATTAATATTAATTTTATTTATTCTTTAGGTACTAATTCTTATTAAGTGCATGTCTGTCTGTGAATATACAAAGAAAGATATAAATTATACTGAACCTCATTAGTCTACTAAATGGCAATGACTTGGAGATTGTAAAACGACACTGTACTTTTCATTAAGAAAAATTTTATCTACAGATGGAACGGTGTCCAGGATTGACCACATGCTGGTTCACAAGGCAAAACTTGATAAATTTAAGAAAGTGGAAATCATATTGGGACTTCCTTGGCAATCCAGTGTTAAGACTTTGCCTTCCATGGAGAGGGTGAAGATTTGATCCCTGGTGAGGGAGCTAAGTCGCTTCAGTCGTGTCCTACTCTGTATGACCCCATAGACGGTAGTCCACCAGGCTCCCCTGTCCCTGGGATTCTCCAGGCAAGAACATTGGAGTGCGTTGCCATTTCCTTCTCCGATGCATGAAAGTGAAAAGTGAAAGTGAAGTCGCTCAGTCGTGTCCGACTCAGCGACCCCATGGACTGCAGCTCACCAGGCTCCTCCATCCCACATGCCTCAGGGCCAAGAACCAAAAAGTAAAACAAAAGCAACATTGTAACAAATTCAATACAGACTTTTACCAAAAAAAAAAAAAAAAAGAAATCATATGAAGCCTCTTTTCTGATCACAATACTATGAGATTACTATAAGGAAAAAAAACTATTAAAAAAATCACAAACACGTGGAGGCTAAACAATATGCTACTTAAAAACCAACAGATCACTGAAGAAATCAAAAATACCTGGAGACAAAAGAAAATGAAAGCACAACGATCTAAAAACCTATGGGATGCAGCAAAAGCAGTTCTAAGAAGGAACTTTATAGCAACACAACCATACCTCAGAAAACAAGAAAAAAATCTCAAACCACCTAACTTACACCTGAACCAACTAGAGGAAGAAGGACAAACACGACCTAAGGTTAGCAGAAGAAAAGAAATCATACAGATCAGGACAGAAATAAATGAAGTAAAGATAAAGAAAACAATAGCAAAGATTAATGAAACTAAAAGCTAGTTCTTTAAAAAGACAAACAAAATTGATAAACCTTTAGCCATGCTTGTCAAGAAAAAAATGGAGATGACTCAAAACAAAATTGATAAGCCTTTAGCCATGCTTATCGAGAAAAAAATGGAGATGACTCAAATGAATAAAATTGAAAATGAAGGAGAAGTTAAAACTGACACCACAAAAATACAAAGGATCATGAGACACTACAATAAGCAACTGTGTGTTACTAAAATGCATAACCTGGAAGAAACGGACAAATTCTTAGAAAAGTACAGTCTCCCAAGACTGAAACAGGAAGAAAAAGAAATTATGAACAGACCAATTAGAAGCACTAAAATTTAAACCGTGATTAAACACCTCCCAACAAACAAAAGTCCAGAACCTGACAGCTTCAGAGATGAATTCTATCAAAAATCTGAAGAAGAGCTAACATCTATACTTCTGAAATTGTTCCAAAAATTTGCAGAGGAAAAAAGACTCCCAGCCTCATTCTATGAGGCCACCACCACCCTGATACCAAAACCAGACAAAGATACCACAAAAAAGAAAATTACAGGCCAGAATCACTGATGAACATAGACACAAAAATCCACAATAAAATACAATCCAAATCCAACAATACACTAAAAGGATTATACACACATGATCAAGAGGGATGATTTATCGCAGGGATGCAATCATTTTTCAATAGCCACAATTAAGTGTGATACACAAAATCAACGAATTGAAGAATAAAAACCATATGATCATCTCAATACAAATGAGATAAAACAGATACAGACTCCTAGACTAAGAGAACAAATTTAAGGTGCGGGGGAGGGATAGTTAGGGAGTCTGAAATCAACACGTACACACTGCTACGTTAAAACAGATAACCAACAGTGACCAACTCTGTTCAATGCCATGAATGAGAGGGGAGGTTGGGAAAGAACGGATACATGTATATATATGGCTGAGTCTCTTTGCTGTCCACCGGAAACAACCACAATATTGTTGACTATACTACAATATAAAATAAAAGGTTTAAAAAAAAAGAAAAACTTCCTCTAGTATTAATGCTCTCAATAAATAATTTCATTATAAACAAACTTTAAAATAATAAAAATAAAAATATTTACTATTCTTAATGCTAACTGATTAGGCTAAGGACTTATGGTTTAAAGGCACCCACTTTTGACTTTTTAAAGAAAATCATTCTTTAATAAAGACTATCTTCTTAACATGAAATTATATATTAAGTCATTATATTGAATGGTGAAGTATTATAAGGGCTGCCATTAATATCAGAAACTAAAATAAGATACTACTCATACCATTGTTATTTGCTACTTTGCCAGCAATTCAAGGCAATCCAATTCCAGTAAGTCAGCTATAGTCACAAGAGAAAGCAGAAACAAAAATAACACTTTGTTGTATGTTCTGACTGCAAAACCCAAGAGATTAGCTAAAAAATCATTTTAACTAACATGTGAGTTCCAGAGGTAGTTGAATACAAATAAAGATATAAAAGTCAATATATTAATAGCTTTCAAATTGATCTCCAACAAAAACCACCTGGAAGTTATAATGAGAGAAATTTATTTGCAAAAACAACCAAAAAATGTCAAATACATAGGAATGAAGCAGGAGGCAGATAGCCCTCCCCCAGGGTAAAGCAGTTGGAAATTCATTCCCTATTGACCAAAACTCTGAGATGAAAATGAAGACTAGCAGAACAATTAAGGGAGAAGGCTGGGCCCTGCCCAGACCACATATCCCTCATTCCCAAAGTCCGGAGACCTTCTTGATCACACATGCCCAGAGAAGCTCCTTGGAGGTCAAAGAGGAGTGATGTCAACTAATGCCACGCTATCCATATGCCTCTGCAGTAGGATCCACCTTGGCTAAGAGACGTGCATGCACACGTGGAAAGATCCTGAGATATACCAAATATTTGCCTCGACCGCGAACCAGGTGAATCAAAATGATTGGCCAAAGGGAAATCAGAAGAAATGCCTCATATGTAAGTGACTTAAATTGCCACAAGGGTGCAACTCAGGGACTGTCCGTCTGAGTGTGCTCGTGTGTCTGTCCGTGCAAACTGTACTCTTTTTCCTCTTAATAGACACTTTACTTGCTTCACTACTTTCTGTCTTTGTGGAAATTCTTTTCTGCAAAGCCGAAGGGGCAGGGCCCTGGCAGCTGGCTACTAGCCTAGTGGCCAGGATCTGGTGCTTTCACCACCACCACAACTAGGTCTCAATCTCTGGCTGGGAACCCAAGCCCTGCTCCAAGCCATCGCAGGCCCAGACCATCCAAGATCAGGAAAAGGACTTTAGATACGATATACAGAGAAAGCATGTGAACCAAATTATACAATCGTAATGAGACACAAAAAGGAGAAAACCTGAATGAAAAGCATAATTATGCTTTTAGAATACAAATGTTAGGATTTTACTGAGGATGGTAAATCTTTTTCAGCATATATTTGGCACACAGCATCATTTCAAATCACATTTGTCTTACGTATTTTACTGTTAAGAACGTAAGAAGTTTTTTCATATGTAGCAAACATAAGAAGCAAAAATGGTATCATTTGTTAATTAGCTAGTGTAAGAAAACCCAAATCCTGTCAATGCTTTAATCACAAACTATAAATACTAATAGAGGCTTATCTCCTTCTTGAGATTATACATAATGGAGCTTGCCCCTTATGAAGTACAATGCTTAAAAACATAACAGAAAGCAAACAGCACCCAGTATCATGTTATTATCTTCTGTTACTAATCTTGTGGCCTGGGAAAGATTTCAAGATGATCCTTCTCCTTATTTCAATCATATTCAAGTCTTTCTGTGACCCTGTTTCTACGAGCTCCTGAATATGAATATATTTGAGTATAATCTCTACTTCCTGCTTCTGACTAACATATACCTTAGACCTATATGCTATCACTTCCTTAGACTCTATCCTTAGGATAATGAACTTAAGGTTCATTATTTTAAATGGCCTTTTAAAAATGTTCTCTCCTCTACTGAATAACCCAATTGCATTTTATTGATGACAATGATAATAATTTTGTCTCTAAATTGCACTGCCATCATACCATAATGGCTGGCCCAACTCTTAAACCTTAACTCTTAAATCATAATTCAAGAAATGAACGTTTACAAAGCTCCAACAAAAATAAAATATTTATAAATATTTTATAAAATTTAAGAAGTGAGATTCAATATGTAATCACTAATTTTAAAACATTTAATGAGACATTTGACTTTTGGGGAACTACTAAGTCTTTATAAAACAGTATGCATTTTATACTTACAGGACCACTAGCTCAGACTAGCCTCATTTCAAATGCTCAACAGCTATGACAGAGAGAGGATACTGTACTGAATAGCACAAGTTTAGAAGATTCCTCTGGAAGGCTGATGAGTATAGTATACCCTGTGTTCTTCCACTGTTAGGAGAATTTTTCTATTGTCTTGATACTTACTGAGCACTTTGGCTCAATGTCAAATTCTTATTCCTTGAGTTTTCTGAAAATACTGCTCTAATACTGAATTGTTCTGCATATTGTTGTTGAAGAGTCTGATGCCAATCTAATTTTCTTTTCTTTTTAAATAATCTAATCTTTTAGCATGGAGGCCTGGAGGATTTCTTTTTGTATTTATTTTTACCTTTGAAATATCAAAGTTTTGCTAAACTTCCTCAAGATCAATTTTCACAGGCACATGGTGGGCACTTTCAACATATAGATTCTGGTTTTCTACTTCAGAAAAGTTCATACTCAAATATAAGTTCTAGTTCAGTGTTTTTTCTCCTTAAGGATTCCAATTGCAGGTATGTTAGATCTTTTTGCCTACCTTTTATATTAGTCCTTTTCTCTCTGATCCTGTATTTTGTCTTCATTTGACCCATTTTCCTCAATGTGCTTCATTAAATTTTGTCATCTCTATTCCTCCCTGCTGCTGCTGCTAAGTCACTTCAGTTGTGTCCGACTCTGTGTGACCCCATAGACGGCAGCCCACCAGGCTCCCCCATCCCTGGGACTCTCCAGGCAAGAACACTGGAGTGGGTTGCCATTTCCTTCTCCAATGCATGAAAGTGAAAAGTGAAAGTGAAGTCACTCAGTCGTGTCTGACTCAGCGACCCCATGGACTGCAGCCCACCAGGCTCCTCTGCCCATGGGAGTTTCCAGGCAAGAGTACTGGAGTGGGATGCCATTGCCTTCACCGATTCCTCCTTGGTACCCTGTAATTTACTCTTAATTTTTAAAATGATTCTTTTTCTTCATCTTCTAGTCAACTTTTACTTCACATCTTCCTAGTATTTATCCACTCTGGCTCCAAGTTTCTGAATTTCTTATTTGTATATTCTTTTGCCTTTTCATATCTATAAAGGCTTAAGGATATTTAATATGGGTCATGGTGTTCTGTTACTGGTAACTGCTTCGTGGTTAGTTTAGGAGAAACAAAATTAATAGCTAAAATGTTTCGATTCTCATTTTCTGCTTTTTCCTTGTAGTACCTATGTACATACATAACCTGCAATTTCCTATTCAGTGTGTGAAAAGTGAAAGTGTTGCTCACTCAGTCAAGTCCGACTCTCCGTGACCCCAGGGGCTGTAGCATGCCAGGCCCTTCAGTGTGTAGTTTTTAACTAGCAATAAAAGTTGTATACAGTAAGGAAAAGATTTAGGATCGAGTCTCAGGTTTTTTAGTTCGAAAGCTCCTTCTTTTGAAATTAAACCAAAGAGAGCTCTTAGTGTGTCTTCTAACAGCATGAGTTTCTTACTTCTACAGGACACTTAAATGTCCCCATCTTATGTCCTCCTTTCCCTTCATCACCAAGCCTACAAGGGAAAACAATCTCATCCTCAGAAAAGGCACTCTCCTGATCTGTTGCTTAGGGTCTTATGTACCCTAGGATACAAAGTCTCCTTCTGATTTCCGAATAGCCAATGCTCTGAGTGAATCTAAGCCCAAACCTTAGGATTTTCCCACCAAGGTAAGAATTTTCTAAAAACAATTTTTATTGCAAACTATCACCCCTAGGGCTCCTGATTCAACCCATCTTGTCTTTTCCATGAGTCTCTGCCGTCTGAATGAATTCTAAAATGGGATCTGAAGCTGAGTAGGCCAGATATAGGTATTTATTTCTCTCTCCTAGTAATCTTAAGTTCTTCATTTTCTCCAACACAGGTTATGAATATTTTATTTTATCCAATCTATTTTGATTTGATACAAAATCTTTTTAGACTGTGTAGGAAAATTCAGATTTAGATGGCCACCACTACTATGGGAATATCAGATCACATTGCCTGCATCCTGAGAAGTATGTATGCAGGTCCTGAAGCAACAGTTAGAACTGGACATGGAACAATGAAAGTGAAGTCACTCAGTCGTGTCCGACTCTTTGTGACCCCGTGGACTGTAGCGCACCAGGCTCCTCTGTCCATGGGATTCTCCAGGCAAGAATACTGGAGTGGGTTACCATTTCCTTCTCCAGGGGATCTTCCCAACCCAGGGATCGAACCTGGATCTCCCACATTGCAGGCAGCCGCTTTAACCTCTGAGCTACCAGGGAAGCCCACATGGAACAATGGACAGGTTCAAAACTGGGAAAGGAGTATATCAAGGCTGCATATTGTCATCCTGCTTATTTAACTTATATGCAGAGTACATCACGTGAAATGCCAGACTGGATGAGGCACAAGCTGGAATCAAGATTGCCAGGAAAAATATCAATAACCTCAGATATACAGATGACACCACCCTTATGGCAGAAAGGTAAGAGGAACTAAAGAGTCTCTTGATGAAGGTGAAAGAGGAGAATGAAAAAGCTGGCTTAAAACTCAACATTCAAAAAACTAAGATCAAGGCATCCAGTCCCATCAATCCATGGCTAATATGGAGAAACACAATGGAAACAGTAACAGACTATCTTGTTTGCCTCCAAAATCACTGCAGGTGGTGACTGCAGCCATGAAATTCAAAGATGCTTGCTCCTTGGAAGAAAAGCTAAGAGAAACCTAGACAATGCATTAAAAAGCAGAGACATTACTTTGCCAACAAAGGTCCATCTAGTCAATGCTATGGTTTTTCTAGTAGTCAAGTATGGATGTGAGAATTGGATCATAAAGAAGGCTGAGCGCTGAAGAATTGATGCTTTTGAACTGTGGTGTTGGAGAAGACTCTTGAGAGTCCCTTGGACTGCAAGGAGATCCAACCTGTCAATGCTAAAGGAAATTAGTCCTAAATATTCATTGGAAGGACTGATGTTGAAGCTCCAATACTTTGGCTACGTGATGCGAAGAGCCAACACATTAGAAGAGATCCTGATGCTGGGAAAGATTGAAGGCAGGAGAAGGGGACGACAGAGGACGAGATGGTTGGGTGGCATCACTGATTCAGCAGACGTGAATCTGAGCAAGCTCCAGGAGATGGCGAAGTGGACAGAGAAGGCTGGCGTGCTGCCGTTCATGGGGCCACAAACAGCTGGACACAGCTTAGCGACAACCACCACTAGTAGTGGCAGCAGTGTAGTGTTAGGCGCTCAGTCGTGTCCGACTCTTGGCGACCCCACAGACTGTAGCCCGCCAGGCTCCTCTGCCCGTGGGATTCTCCAGGCAAGAATACTGGAGTGGATTGCCATTCCCTTCCCCAGAGGATCTTTCCAACCCAGGAATCGAACCTGGGTCTCCTGCACTGCAAGCAGATTCTTTACCGTCTAAGCTACAGGGAAGATCCAGGAGATCTTGATTCATCAAGAACTCTCAAGTGTCTTTTTAGTTGACCACAATCTCTAGTTCAGTCTCTTCTACTCTTCAAATACCACCTTTAATAAGGGCTTCCCTGGTGGCTCAGCTCGTACAGCGTCTGCCCTCAATGCAGGAGACCCAGGGTTCAATGCGGGAGACCCAGGGTTCAATGCGGGAGACCCAGGGGTCAATGCGGGAGACCCAGGGGTCAATGCGGGAGACCCAAGGGTCAATGCGGGAGACCCAGGGGTCAATGCGGGAGACCCAGGGGTCAATGCGGGAGACCCAGGGGTCAATGCGGGAGACCCAGGGGTCAATGCGGGAGACCCAGGGGTCAATGCGGGAGACCCAGGGGTCAATGCGGGAGACCCAGGGGTCAATGCGGGAGACCCAGGGGTCAATGCGGGAGACCCAGGGGTCAATGCGGGAGACCCAGGGGTCAATGCGGGAGACCCAGGGGTCAATGCGGGAGACCCAGGGGTCAATGCGGGAGACCCAGGGGTCAATGCGGGAGACCCAGGGGTCAATGCGGGAGACCCAGGGGTCAATGCGGGAGACCCAGGGGTCAATGCGGGAGACCCAGGGGTCAATGCGGGAGACCCAGGGGTCAATGCGGGAGACCCAGGGGTCAATGCGGGAGACCCAGGGGTCAATGCGGGAGACCCAGGGGTCAATGCGGGAGACCCAGGGGTCAATGCGGGAGACCCAGGGGTCAATGCGGGAGACCCAGGGGTCAATGCGGGAGACCCAGGGGTCAATGCGGGAGACCCAGGGGTCAATGCGGGAGACCCAGGGGTCAATGCGGGAGACCCAGGGGTCAATGCGGGAGACCCAGGGGTCAATGCGGGAGACCCAGGGGTCAATGCGGGAGACCCAGGGGTCAATGCGGGAGACCCAGGGGTCAATGCGGGAGACCCAGGGGTCAATGCGGGAGACCCAGGGGTCAATGCGGGAGACCCAGGGGTCAATGCTTGGGTTGAGAAGATCCCCTGGAGAAGGAAATGGCAACCCACTCCAGCATTCTTGCCTGGAAAATTCCATGGACAGAGGACCATGGCAGGCTACAGGCCATGCGGTTGCAAAGAGTCGGGTACAACTGAGCAACTTCACTTTCTTTCTTTAGTTAATAAAAAGTGAACCCTTGGTAATTTATGATCAGCACCAGCCATAAGCCCTCATAAATGATGGACACAGTAATTGAAAGAGCCACATAATACAAAAGTATGTAAAGGAGGAGACCAACATAATTCACCTTGTAAAAAAGACATACCCCTCTGTGGTACGTTTGATACCTTAGAGTAAAAAAGTGATATCTAGATATTACTATGAAAGAATTAAGTGAAATAAGCTTTCATTTCTACTAAAACAGCAGCAATCTTTTATGATCAGTAACTGCAGATTTAATAAGGCTATTGAAAAACAGTTGATAATAAATTTCAAAGTCTTTAACTTAGGAAATAATTTTGATAGATTATAATGAGTCTGTTCAAAAAAATTAAAGGCATAAAGCAGACTAAAAGTAAATGACAACAGAAAATTCTTACTGTTAGAGAAGATTTATGATCTACTTGAGCAGCTTCCATACATTATTTGATATGCTTAGGATTATAGCCTAATAAGTGAAGTGAAGAAGTGAAATCACTCAGTCTTGTCAGACTCTTTGTGACCCCATGAACTATAGCCTACCAGGCTCCTCCGTCCCTGGGATTCTCCAGGTAGGAATACTGGAGTGGGTTGCCATTTCCTTTTCCAGGAGATCCTCCCAACCCAGGGATCAAACCTGAGTCTCCCGTATTGCAGGCAGATGCTTTACCATCTGAGCCACGTCTCTCCTACTAGTAGACAATTCCTTAATGGCAGGGACTGTATCCTATTAAGATCACACACTTGTGGGCGGTAGAGCTGGCTCGACTCCATGCCCCTAAGAATCCACTGTTTCATGTGCCTCTCATAGGCATCTGGAGGACAGGAGTTTGAATACCTCTGCCTCCCCTGAAGGGGGACTGGGAAACTCATGAATGTGCCCTTTCTAGGCTTGGAGCGATGGGAGGACGGGGAGTACCCTATGGCTGGTAGAGTCCACCCCGTATGAGGATCACACGTCTATGGAATGGAAGCCAGACAGACAACCCTCCTCCTCCGATCTCAGGGAGGTCACCTTAAGAGAAATTCCTTTGGTTACTTTAAATTTTAAAAATATGTACTCACTGAAAGAGTGAAACACTGCAACCCCGAATGAAGACAGAACTAAAGATCACACCTCCATTCCCGCCCCGAGATGACCAATGTGAGCAGCCTGGCGTGTCCCTTCCACCCTTCTCCTGGCCCCTGTAGGCCCACACAGACACCTCCCACACTGCCCACAGGACCCTCCTCTAGAACAGCCACTGCCTGAGCCCAGCAGCCCTCCCTCTCAGGGCATCTTGTATGAGAAGGGCCCGAATGTGGAAGCAGAAGCAGAGAGATGTCAGTAGAGAGGAGGTCAAGAGTGCAGAGGCGATCATCTGCCCAGGGGCCCTGGACGCCAGTGCTCCAAGGGCTTCCTGCTCTTCTTGCTGTTATTTTCACAAGGCCCCCTCATCTACCCCCTTACCAAGCACTCCCCACCCAGAGGAGCTCTGAGCACGCCTGTTCCTGAGAACCTGCAAGAACCTGATATGCACACCTAGGAAGTGGTGAGCTGGTCCAGCAGCAAGGAGGTGACAACACCCAGCAGCCACCTGCCGCCCGCTGCACCCCACCTTACCCTGAATTCCCCGACGACCTTGCGCAGAGCGCGGTCCAGCTCCTCCGAGGAGACACGCACGTAAGTGAAGTCGATGAAGTCGCAGTCCACGTCCTGGGTGCCCACGGTGCCGATAGAGTAGGTGCCCTCCTTCTTGTAGTGGAACTTGCCGGTGCTGCGGTGCAGGAGCACCGTGTGCAGCACAGCCAGCATGGCCTCCTCCACCTGCCGCCCCTCGACCGACACCTCCAGCACCTCCGATCGACAGTTCATCTTGCAGTCGGTGGCCCACGCTGAGGTCAGGGACCAGAGGAGAGACGCTGGAGCTTCACCCCACCCAGGGGCCACCCTGCCAGAGGAGCCAGGTCAGAATGAGGACACATTCTGCCTGATCGGCGTGTCACCTGCTCACATCCTTCCGGGCCCAGCCCTGTCCACTGCCAGCGCGGCCCTTCTCTGCTGGCAGAGGACCACAGGCTCTTGGGATGGGAGACGGGGAGAGCCTCACAGCTACCAGTCCAAACACCCAGCTCCGGCCTGAATTCCGTGACGGCACCCAGTGTGCTTTACAGCACGTGCTCACTGTGAACCTCTGCCAGCCCCAGCCCTTGCGAAGCTGCCAGGATGGAGGACAGACAGGCAGGTAACCTTCACCAGAGGACTGGGACGCCATGATGGGAGTGAGAAGAAAAGGAAGACTGGAATCTGACCTCCTGGGACCCTGAACGACCAGGCATCCGGACTCTGTCCCGAGGGCGGTGAAGAGTCCATGCATCGCTGTCCAACACTGAATCTGCGCATCAGAAAGTTAACTCCAGCCGACAGATGAAGAACGGCTCGTCACTCTTTGAGGGGTCACAGACTGCTCTGAGAAGTCAGTGAAAGCTAAGAAGACTGAACTTGAAAACCTGACTGACACAGACACACCAAATCTCAGACTCCGAGGTAAAAACCTGCCAATTTAAGGGACTCTCCCGGTGGTCCAGTGGCTAAGACTGTGGGCCCCCAATGCAGGGGGCCCGGGTTTGATCCCTGGTCAAGGAACTAGATCCCACATGCCCCAGCAAAGATCGAAGAGCCTGCGTGCCACAACCAAGAAATGGTGCAGCCAAGTAAATAAATATCAAAAAAAAAAAAAATCTTGTCAGTTTAAGGCAGAAAGGGTTGGGCAAGGAGTCCAGTTAGAGGCCACCACCGTCAGGCCATTTCCAGCCAGTGCAGTGGGATGTGGCAGAGTGATGTGCAGAGTGTGGCGTTTCCACATCCAATGGCCCAGGGTCCAAATCCCAGGTCTCAGGTAACTTGCTCTCTGACCTTAAGGCAATCACTCAACCTACTTTCTTATCTGTAAATATGGAATAAAATGACGTGTAAAACACAGCAGGCTGGTGGTTAAGAGCAGGGACTCTAAAGCCAGACTGCCTGGGTTGGAACCCCAGCTCTCTCATCAGCTCACTGTGTGATCAAGGGCATGTTGCCTCACCCCTAAGTGCCTCAAGTTCCCCAATCCATAAAAAAGGGATATTCACAACAGCTACCTTGAAGGTGTCCTCTCCAGAATAGGGTGAGCTGGCATCTGTCAAGCACTTGAAGCAGTTCCTGGCAAGCACTAAGCACTCAGTATGAGCTGCTCTAATTACTACGTTGTTATTGCTAAGAGATGACGAAAGGCTACGACAGGACTGGGGGAGGGAGTGGGAAGGGAAGAACAGACTTGAGAACCAGAACTTCACCAGTAACTGAATATGAGCTGGGAAGGAGAGGGAACAGTCAAATTTCTTAGCTGAGAAGGTTCAGCTTACACACCTCCCCTGACAGGGAATCCACCACCTCTCCCAGCAGGTCATTCCAGTCTTTTCAAAGTTCTACCCAGAGACTGCCTCTATGGAAGGACTTTGTCTCTTAGCTTTAAACTGCTAATCTTAATTCTGATATCAAGAGTCACACACAGAGTAAGTCCCACCCCTTTCCCACAAAGGAGCCTTTCAGATACTCAAAGGCAACTCTGCCATCACCCCCTTACTCCTACAGGTTGAAGGTCTCCAGTACCCATAAACATTCCAGCTTCACATCACATCTTAATTCCTCAGGGGCGGGCAACTCTCTTCCAAGTGTACTGGTTTGTCTCTTTGCTCCTGAAGTCAGGGAGGCAGTCCACAGACCACTCGGAGATCAAGCTGGCTCTGCCTCTCACTGGCAATCAGCCCAAGACTACCTGTATCATCAGTTATCTTTTCACAGGTGTTAATCTTGTCTGGTCTCTCCTGAAGAAGTGAAGTCGCTCAGTCTTGTCAGACTCTTTGCAGCCCCATGAACTGTAGCCTACCAGGCTCCTCCGTCCCTGGGATTCTCCAGGAAGGAATACTGGAGTGGGTTGCCATTTCCTTCTCCAGGAGATCTTCCCAACCCAGGGATCAAACCTGGGTCTCCCGTATTGCAGGCAGACGCTTTACCATCTGAGCCACGTCTCTCCTACTAGTAGACAATTCCTTAATGGCAGGGACTGTATCCTATTCAGCAGTGGAATCTCAGTATACCTGGTTTCGAGTACACAGCAACTGCTCAATTCATCCTGAAAGGATTGCTGGACTGACTTATCCTATATATACTCTTAGGATGAGCAGGGCTTCTTGCTCATTTCTGCCCGCTAGTCTAACTCCATCCAGCAGTTTCCCAACTGAAAACTCCCAGCTCTGGTTCAACTCTCTTTTCTTCCACAAACCCCTTCTGGTATCCCCCACAAACCGTCAAACAGGCCACCCCTCTTTTCACTTTTGCCCCCAATCCAGGTTCTTCCCTCATTCTCAGTGCTATTCAAGATTCCACTTCTTCAGGAAGTCAACACGAACCAACCCCAGCCTCCTTCCCAACGCGGCCGCCTTTGCTCTATGATGGGCTTGTCTGCTCCCTCACCCTCGAGCCCCCGTGAGCAGGGGATTTTGCCGGGGCAGTGCCTGGGAAGTCTCATCCCTTCGGTGCCCCCAAGGCCCAGGTCTGCAGAGTACCGGGGCAGACGCTGACTGATGCCTCCTCTGAGTCAGGCCGGAGCCCAGGGTTTCCCCCAGCCTCACCTTACACGGAGAGGCTGGCACGCGGGTCACTCAGGGCTGGATCTTGCCCTTTCTCCTCCTCACGCACAGGTACGCCCTCCGCAGGTATACTGAAACCTCCCCACGCGCCACGAGCCGCAAGAGACAGGCTGAACGCAACCAAAAATCAACATAATGAATAAAATAAAGAACAAGGGCTAAGAAATAACACAAGAATTCAACAGGGAGACGAATATTATGAAGTTATGAATATGGAACTAGATACTAAATATTTCCTTCTTTAAAAACAAGTAAACTGATGTTCTTTCATAAGGTTTTCTACAGATAATAACTGCCACCAGGCAATTAATTCAAGTTAAAACACAAAGGTATATGAGGCAGTAAGACAGAGGAAAACAGTCTAAACTGTTAGAAAAAAGATGTAAAAGCTATGTTGGTGATCATGCTGAGATTGTACTGTGGTTCTCCCAACCAACAAAAACATGGTCCCCAATCTCTTACAACAGAACAGAATTTTTGTTATGAATGATTGTTAATTTTGCTAATTTTGAGGCCTTTAATTTATGCTAGTAAGTTGTCCTACAAGGTAGATCAGATGTCATATTCTCTAAAGACAATTCCTGTCTTAATGTTTAGGAACCAAAATGTGGCCTGTTTTACATTTTAAATAAGCATGAAATAGAGTACCAATACAACTCAACAAGCATTTACGGACAATCTTCTCCCTTAATCAAGAGAGACCAGAATAAACCAGGCTGATTTCTTTACTGGGAGCCTTTATATATTTACTAAAAACATTTGAGATCTGAAGTTTTTAGTAATAAATGAGTGACTGAATGCTTCTATATTAATTCAGATCTCAGATGTACACAAAATGCTTGCTTAAACAAAATGTTTTCCATAAAGTCTAGCAAATACTCAAATTTTCAACTTTTGTCTCTTAAGATCCTTACATATACTATATTTAATGCCCACTCCAAATTCAAAAAAACACTCTGAAGTCATGCAAAGTGAAAATTATAATTTCAGATTCTAATCATTTATAAATTCCCACAATGTAAAAACTTAAAAGCATGATTTCTTTCCTTTCAGAAATGTCCCTTCCAACGACAGGTTCGGTTCAGTTCAGTTCAGTTATTCAGTCATGTCCGACTCTTTGCGACCCCATGAATTGCAGCACGCCAGGCCTCCCTGTCCATCACCAACTCCCACAGTTCACCCAAACTTATGTGCATTGAGTCCGTGATGCCATCCAGCCATCTCATCCTCTGTCGTCCCCTTCTCCTCCTGCTCCTAATCCCTCCCAGCATCAGGGTCTTTTCCACTGAGTCAACTCTTTGCATGAGGTGGCCAAAGTATTGGAGTCTCAGCTTCAGCATTAGTCCTTCCAATGAACACGTAGGACCGATCTCCTTTAGGATGGACTGGTTGGATCTCTTTGCAGTCCAAGGGACTCTCAATAGTCTTCTCCAACACCACTGTTCAAAAGCATCAATTCTTTGGTGCTCAGCTTTCTTAACAGTCCAACTCTCACATCCATACATGACCACTGGAAAAACCATAGCCTTGACTAGATGGACCTTTGTCGGCAAAGTAATGTCTCTGCTTTTAAATGACAGGTTAGTAAATAATAAAACAAAACTTTTAGATTTCCATTACCCACATTACCATCTTGTACAGATCAGGTGCAACACTAATGCAAACACTGATATTTTTAGTTAGAATACCTGACACTGAAGGAAGAATTATGAAACTAGAACTTCTCTGTATAAAAAAGCCAGAATAGATTCTCAGTTACATGCTTTATAATTTTACCTTTAAGAGCATAGAAGTAGCAATGGATCAAGCACTTTATTCAGAGAAGAATAACTGTATAAAATAAACATCTCACTGATATTTTCAAAATTTTTCTTGCTTAATAGCTAGATGTTAATTTTATAAAACACATCAATAAATTTCTAAAAATATACAGCTCATGGGTTTATAAATCTCCTTCCTCTGTAGTAATAATTTGAAACTACTTCTTTAAAAAAAGCAAAAATTTAAGACCATAGTAAAATCTAGCTTCTGAAAACACTTTCCTTCACATTCTATAAACTCAGAATAAAGCTGCACTTTACTCAGAATATAGTTTTTTAATTTTGTAAACTAAGAGTTAAAATTCAGACTCTGGATTCTGCCAGAGCAAGGCAAGTAAACTTACAGCGACTGTTTCCCTATCTTTTAAATGGTGATGTATATAATACCTCATCATGGGTCTACTGGAAAGATCAGACAACAGATTAAATCTGAAGTCCAGTGCTGAGGACACAGTGGACGCTCAACCAATGATACATATCATTCATGAAGTTAAAGACAGGACATCTGCAGGAATTACCTCTTCCTACATCAAATTATTTTGTGTCAACAGTCTCAGATGTAAAGACAATTAAGAATTTTGTTACAGATTCTTAAGAAGACATATCCCTTTTGCTCCCTTCCTGAAGAGTCAGTGATTAAATTGGCAGTTTGTTGTTTTCATTACCATTGTATAACTATTTGCCCTTATCATTTTATGAAATACAATTTCAAGACCATCTGCAATAAATGGGGCTAACAAATAACTCTGCAATGGGTCTGAAATTTAATCCAACACCATACGCATGTGTCAGTATTTCCTGAATCTGTTCTTTAAAACACTATAAAATTTTGCTTCCTTTTTTCACTTCTCTTCATCAACTTTCTCTGGGTTTCAGTCTTTCCAGGAGAGCACTGAGCACCCCCAGATGTATAACCAAGGACATGGAATCCCTGTCCTTCAGGTACTGAATGAATGGTCCATTTGGGAAATACTGCATGTTTTTAACATAAAGAAAAAACTGGACCATTTAAAACAAAAGAAGTTATAAAAATAGAAGGCTTCAAAAAAAAAATGAACTTGAGATACTCAATTTATGTAGACTAATTACATATTATGTAAATCGACCTATATAGGCATGCATAAAAACCAAGTCATCCTGTGGTTTTCTCTCATCTTTAAGACCAGGACTACCCATAAGAATCTTCTGTCATTGTGTAAATAGTTTACATCTATGATCCCCAGTAAGGTAGTCACCAAGCAAACAGGGTTACTGAAAAGTTAAGAGTAAAAAAACTTAATATTTTATTAAATTTAACTATTAAATTTAAATAGCCACATATATCTACTACAACGGTGAAACAAAGCCTTACACATTCTCTTTTCTCTTTAAAAAAATTTTTTTTTTTGATTTGGACTATTTTTAAACTCTTTATTAAATGTGTTACAACATTGTTTGCGTTTTGTTTTCTGGCCCTTTGTCATGTGGGATCTTAGCTCCCAAACCAGAATGGAACCCAAACTGCCTGCACTGGAAGCAAAGACAGCCACTGGATCTCGAGGGAAGTCCCTTTTTATTGTTCTTTGCATTACCATTGTGNGCTTGCGTTTTGTTTTCTGGCCCTTTGTCATGTGGGATCTTAGCTCCCAAACCAGAATGGAACCCAAACTGCCTGCACTGGAAGCAAAGACAGCCACTGGATCTCGAGGGAAGTCCCTTTTTATTGTTCTTTGCATTACCATTGTGCCCTTTCTCCAGATGGTCTCATTGAACACCTTGTTTTAAACCCCTTCTGTGATATCTCTAAGATCAAACAGCTTGACAAAACTGTAATCTTAAAAGCAAACAACTACTGAAATAGAATTTTAAAAGCCAGCTTTAAAATGCACTTTTTCATGAAGACCACTGCAATCAATTATTTTATCACAGTTTACTAAAGAAAAAAAAAGCATACATCTCACAGCGCTTCAAATTTAACTTTAACAATACAGTATATAATTTCCCTCCTGAATTATTTGTCAGCTACATAATTACTCTCAGGGTAAAATAAAGGCATAATTAAAAACAAGTAAAGCATAAACCAAAGTAAAGCCAAGCAGAATTAAGAGAACAAATGAAAATTATTCTGTATCTATCTATTCACTTTGATAATACAGAAATTAATGACTAGAAATATGATGGCTCAAATGCAACAATACAATGAATTAGTCAGTGAAGAGCTGTGTAATTTTTATCTCTAATATTATTTGCCACACCACCAAAGATCAAGAGTTACCTCAATTTTAAGGGATTTTTGGATGACTGATAATGGCTCTTTCCAATTAAATCTATGCATACATTAAAGTAAAATGATTAAAAAGCTATCATAAAAAATGTTAAGGGTTTTAAGCGCCCTCTCTGTTTCTTCCTTCTTTCATAAGCTTCCTCTCTCTTTCTCCTCTCCACATGTTAACACAGTCTTTTTTCTAAAGCACAAATGTAGGTGTTAAGAAGAAAAACAACTCTTGGTGCATGTCTGTTAAGAACTGCCTCTCTCTGGGACTGGTATTAATGTCATCACTACCAATCAATTTCTCCTTTCTTCTGCCTATCAACTTGGCTTTCAGTATCCTGGGGGTGGGGAGGTAGGTAGGAGGGTAGAACAAGGAAAACAACATCAGTATTCAAATATAGGATTCAAAAGAATTCAAACAATGTGAATCCAAGTTATTTGCTAAACTAGATATGAATTTCAGAAAGTTTGCTGACTTGATTTTTTTTTTTTGGTCTGGCATTTGAGTAAACATAAAAAAACTTACTGAAGTGTAAAGTAAATTGAAGTCGCTCAGTAGTGTCTGACTCTTTGCAACCCCATGTACTGTAGCCTGCCAGACTCCTCCATCCATGGGATTTTCAGGCAAGAATACTGGAGTGGGGTGCCATTTCCATCTCCAGGGGATCTTCCCAACCCAGGAATCAAACCCAGGTCTCCTGCACTGCAGGCAGACTCTACAGTGTGAGTCACCACCTAAAAAAGTCAACTTACTATTTTGCGTCAAAGCTTGAAGTAGACAATCCAAGCATCCTTCTAAACTTTCATCAGTTCTGTCAGCAGCTGTTATCTTCAGCTTCTTCAAGGTATCACTGAGATTATCTGCTTAGAGAAAAAAAGAAATCAGAAACCTCACTAACCATCATGTTACACGATAAACAATACAAAGAGGCAAAAGGCTCCCATTATGGTGAATTAATTTTCATATACATTCCAAAATGGCAATGGACTATACAGTTACTCATTTTTTAATAAAATTTTATCCAATTTAACTCATATAAAATAGTCACTGTATCTGTATGACACCAAGAATATTCCATAGTCACAGAACATCTTTTCAGCATTCTTATGCCTTATATACTGTTCACGAACCAGCTATGGTTAACTGAAAAAAAACGAAAAGTCCACAAAAACTTATATAAGCTTTGCAAGTAATAATGGATTACATTTTTCTGGCTTCCTCTGTTGCATTTTAAATACATAAAATGAAAATGAAGCTTCAGAAAAGTTTCAAAATAATTTGACTTAAAATAATAAAGTCTGTTTATTATTATGGGCTTCCCTGATGGCTCAGATGGTAAATAATCTGCCTGCAATGCGGGAGACCCAAGGATAGGGAAGACCGCCTGGGGAAGGAAGGGAATGGCTACCCACTCCAGTATCCTTGCCTGGAGAATTCCATGAACAGAAGCCCCTGTCTAGGAGGATGCTCAATAATATAAAGCTTTTTAAAACTGCCACTTAAACACTTCAAAGTACTGCTTTAAGTCAAAATGTGTCTAGTTTGGATTTTACGGCTTTGCATGCCCAGTCACTAAGTCAAGTCTGACTTTTTGCGACCCCAAGCACTGTTGTAGCCCTCCAGACTCCTCTGTACATGGGATTTCCCAGGGAAGAATACTGGAGTGGACTGCCATTTCCCCCTCCAGAGGATCTCCGACCCAGAGATTGAACCCGTGTCTACTGCATTGACAGGTGGGTTCTTTGCCACTAAGCCACCTGGGAAGCCCTTTAAAATACTGCTCTTCTCCTAAATTATATATGGATTTCTGCAGACCATAGACTGTTAAAATTTTTTTTACATATTAAAAATTATTTAGGATACCAAGGAGTTATTAAATTTTTACTGAAGTATATTTGATGCAACACTGTTATATAAATAACAGGTGAATACAGTGATTCACAATTTTTTAAGGTTATAATCCATTTATAGTTATTATAAAATACTTGTTATATTCCCCATATTGTACAATATACCCTTGTAGCTTTTTCTCTACATCATAGTTTGTACGACTTAATCCTTTACCCTTTTACTGCCCATGCTTTATTCTATGTATCAGTGAGTCTACTTCTTTTTTGCTGCATTTACTAGTTTGTTGTATTTTTTAAATTTCACATATAAATGATATCATACAGTATTTGTCTGACTTATTTCACTTAGCTTAACTCTCCAGGTCTACCCACCTTGTTGCAAATGGCAGAATTTCCTTCTTTTTTATACTGGAATACTGAGACAAATAATGTGTGATATCATTTATACGTAGAATCTAAAAAATACAGCAAACTAGTAAATATAGTGAAAAAGAAACAGCCTCACCGATACAGAGAACAAAGTAGTGGTAACCAGTGTGGAGAAGGAAGGGGAGAGGGGCTGCTGTGAACACTAGGATGAATGTATCATTTTGAATTACTGTTTTGGTATGGATACCCAGGAGTGGAATTACAGGCTCATATTTACAGGTTCTATTTTTAGAGAAATCACCATGGTGTTTTCCAGTGGCTGCACCAATTTACATTCCTACTAACAGTATACAAGGATACCCTTTTCTTCACATCCTCACCAATATGTGTTACTTGTGGTCTTTTTAATGACAGCCATTCTGTCAGGTGCTAGGTGATAGCTCATTGTGGTTCTGACATATTTTCCTGATGATTAATGCTGCTGAACATTTTTTAACGTGCCTAATAGTCATCTGCATGTCTTTGGAAAATATCTGTTCGGGTCTTCTGTCCATTTTTAAATTAGGCTGTTTGTTTTTTCTGATTTTAAGCTGTATAAGCTATTTATATATTTAGGAATATTAACCCCTTATTGGTCATAGTATTAGTAAACATTTTATCCCATTCAGTAGTAGGCTTTTTGTTTTGCTGATGCTTTCCTTTGATGCACAAATGCTTTTAAGTTTAACTAGGTCCCATTTATTTTTGCTTTTATTTATTTCCTTTGCTTTAGGAGACTGATCCAAAAAACTATTGCTACAATTTATATCAAAAAGTATTATGTCTATATTTTCCTCTAGGAATTTTATAATTTCTGGCCCTATACTTAGGTCTCCAATCCATTTGGACTCTAGCTTTGCATATGGTATGAGAAAATGTTCTAACTTCATTCTTTGCCAGGTAACTATCCAGTTTTCCCAGCACTACTTATTGAAGACACCATCTTTTCTCCATTCTATGGTCTCGCTTCCTTTGTTGTATATTAATTGACTGTAAGTGTGTCAGTTTATTTCTGGGCTTCCTATTCTCTTTCCTTTATCTATGGTGCTGCCTGTGCCAGCACCATACTGTTTTGATGACCGCAGCTTTGTAGTATAGTCTGAAGTAAAGGTGTGTCATTCCTTCAGCTCTGGTCTTCTTTCTCAGGATAGTTTTGGCTTTTCAGGGTCTTTTGTGCTTCCATATAAATTACTAAATTATTTGTCTTAGTTCTGTGAAAAATGCCATTGGTATTTTGACAAGGATTGCATCTGTAGATTAACTTGGGTAGTATGGTCATTTTAACAATAGTAATTCTTTCAATCCAAGAATATTGTATATCTTCACCTGCTTGTAAAATCTCAATTTCCTTCATCAATGTCTCATAGTTTTCCAAGTACAGGTCTTTTACTACTCAGGTTGGTTTATTCCTAAGTATTTTATTCTTTGTGATGCAATAGTAAATGGGATTGTCATCATAACTTCTCTTTCTGATAGTTCATTGTTAGTGTACAGAAACACAACAAATTTCTGTATAATAATTTTGTATTCTGCAGCTTTACCAAATTCATTGATAAGGTGTGACAGTTTCTGGTGGTGTCTTTAGGATTTTCTGTGTATAGCACCATGTATGAAAGAGCTCTTTTTAAAATTATTTATATTGCTATTTAACATACTAAAAATTAAAAATGAGACTTTTAAAGACTGACTTTAGTAATTCATTTAAAACTAATATAGAACTATTAACATAATTATATTTTTAATGAAAAATACTTCAAAACTGAGAAAACTTACTGAAGAGCAGCACTGCTCTCCATTTTCACAAGTCTCTATAATGTCTACCCTATAGAAGAAAACTGGATTCTCACATCTGCTTCTGTACTCAATCTTTTGTGATTTGTTGTTTTGATTGAGTAGATGAAAAAAACTCAGCCTCACACATATCCACAGCTGAGAAACAGGAGAGCATTTTAACTGCCTCTTCAGATAATCAGTTCAGTTCAGTTGCTCAGTTGTGTCCGACTCTTTGTGACCCGATGAATCGAAGCAGGCCAGGCCTCCCTGTCCATCACCAACTCCTGGAGTTTACCCAAACTTATGTGCATTGAGTTGGTGATGTCATCCAGCCATTTCACCCTCTGTAGTCCTCTTTTCCTCCTGCCCCCAATCCCCCCCAGCATCAGGGTTTTTTCCCAATGAATCAACTCTTCGCATGAAGTGGCCAAAGTACTGGAGTTTCAGCTTCAGCATCAGTCCTTCCAATGAACCCCCAGGACTGATCTCCTTTAGGATGGACTGGTTGGATCTCCTTGCAGTCCAAGGAACTGGCAAGAGTCTTCTCCAACACNCCAAAAGACTGAGTTTTACATTGACATGCAATGTACTTATGTCCACTTTGCCGTCTTTCTTGCTATTCTGCTTTTTCATTACCCTCTGTTAGGCTGAATTGCTTTTCTTTTTTTTCATTTACCACAAAATGCTTTTTAAAAAATTGTAACTTGGAAAACTAAGATGGATTCTTCTATTCAAATTAGCAAGCAACAAAATATTTTTAGCTTTTTACCTACTAATTTTCTGTGTGCAATGATTGTCATTATTTTAGCTGACAGAATTAATGAGCTGATTCAATTAAAAGGTTTTAGGAACATTATTTATGGCTTAATGGTAAGTATATTAACAAAAACTGCATTTCCATGTAAAGCATACCCATCTCTTTCACCTTTGAAAATATTTCAACACTTCTCTCTGGAAGCATATTTTAAAACAAATATAACAAATATATAATGACTACTTTCTAAAAATGCACTGCACTAAGTAGGAAACTGAAATCCAGAAGATATTAAGACCATGAAAGAGAAGGAAGGCCTGTTCTGCAGCTGACCTTGAAACCCCCGCTTGCATTACTGGGAAAACAAACAATAAAAATAAAAATCCAAGGAGTATCTGAGACCATATAATAGAAGACAATCCTTAAATCGCAAGATCCTTATGGAGAGCCCAAACTGTAGAGACCCAATGTTTCTCTTCAATAATGTCATGTAACTTGTAGGTGTTTACTTTACTGAGAGCAATAATTATCTGTGGCCTTCTAAAGTGTTTATCTTGAGTTTTTAAATCATATTCCTATTGAAATATTTTGCTTATATGAATTGCTAAACAGATCTCAGCCATGAACAGATGTTACCAATACTTCACTTGATGTTATAGAACCAATGACAAATGTTACTGTTTATTACTCAGGCCCATGAACAAGATTATGAGTTCTGTTCCAAATGCTTAGAATTTATTTATATTTGCACTAAACATGAACAGCCTAGGGCGGGAATAGAAAATATGTGGCATCTATGTGATCACTACCCACTCCAAAGACTAGTGTCCAGAACTGATCACAGCCTTATTTCCCATTGAGCTGGACTCAGCCTCAGAACGCTTCTCAACAGTAGTGAATGCAGCTACCACAGCATATAGAAAATCATTTGCTGCCCAAAGTCTAGAAGTAAAATATCTTACTAAAAGCCCCACAGGTTTGCCTCTTTCCTTTTTATAATTGTCTCTTCTGAAATTTTCAAATCTTTTGCTTTCATTTTGCCAAGTCATGACGTGTGCACTGTGGCTGAGCCACCCGGGAAGCCCAAGGAATGGTTTATTTTCCTACAAACGAGCATTTACTGCATATTTCTGAATTCCCCACAATACCTGAGACAGTGCTACACACACACTTGTTGTTGCTGCTGCTTTGAGTCACTGACTCTTGCGACCCCGTGGACTACAGCCTGCCAAACGTACATCAGGGACTCCATAAATATTCATGTCTTCAAGACCCTAAATGCTAAAAATATAAGATGGGAACATCCCACAGAGCCAAAGAGGATCCAGTCTCAGCGATATCGGTCCGGAGTGTCAGTTCTCTCCGGAGACACTCATGGAAGGAATCACATACCAAAATGGCCCCAGTGAATTAAGTCCTGGGAAACAGCAGAGCACAGAAGAAATGTGAGAATTCCAGCTCCTTCTGTGTCATAAGTCTCCAAAATATGCGGAAATATGCCAAATGTCTCTGGCTTTCAGATGATAACATACTCTGAATTAATGACTAACAGGGAAACACCCCCTGAGCAGTTCATGGACAGTGTCTCTCCCAAGTCAGATCCTGTTGGCCAATGACCAGAGAACCCATCTCTCCTGAGCCAGGAGACACTTCTATGGCCAGGAAGCACTTTGTCACCAGCTCAGCAGTATAAAAGCGAGCAGTGGAAAGCACCATTTTTTGCAGTTAATCTAATAATTCCACCAAATATCCCCAAATCTGTGTATAAAACATAGTTGCCTTGACTTGATTTTAGGGGAAACTTCCTTAAATAGAAATGTAAAGATAAAGCTAACCCTTAATAAGCCTTTAAAAAAATTTTTTTAAAAAAATGTTTGAGTTAATTTAGCAATATATTGGATAAACAATAATGTACAAAGGCTAATTTTAAGGCAAACGCAATGAAAGCACAGGAATTCCTCTTACAACTAAGTGTATATGTGGCTGCTAAGTTGCTTTGTGGCTGCTGCTAAGTCGCTTCAGTTGTGTCCAACTCTGTGCGACTCCATGGACGGCAGTCCACCAGGCTCCCCCGTCCCTGGGATTCTCCAGGCAAGAACACTGGAGTGGGTTGCCATTTCTTTCTCCAATGCATGAAAGTGAAAAGTGAAAGTGAAGTCGCTCAGTCGTGTCTGACTCTTAGTGACCTCATGGACTGGAGCCCACCAGGCTCCTCCATCCATGGAATTTTCCAGGCAAGAGTACTGGAGTTGGGTGCCATTGCCTTCTCCAAGAAAACCACTTAGATTATCATAAATATAGAATGCCTTAGTATAAACTGTGTAGAAAAGCTATGTTGTAACTTGGCAGGTTGTGATATTAAGGTGTCCAATCCTTAAGATACAACCAGGATGGAATAGATCAAGATATACAATTACAAGGACATACAGCTACTTCACTGGTAACCTACTAGTTATGATTGGTTATACACATTCTACTATATAACAACTTCTCTATGTGTATAACATTTATTATATGTCAAAATTTTTTCTTCATTGTGTTTAAAGTTGACAGCTAAGTATTAGAACTTGAAGTAGGTCCAATTTTTTGCGACCCTATGGAATGTGGCCCACCAGGCTCCTCTGTCCATGGATTCTCCAGGCAAGGATACTGGAGTGGGTAGCCATTTCCTTCTCGAGGGGATCTTCCCAATCCAGGGATCACACTGTGTCTCCTCCGTTGGCAGAGGATTCTTTACCCTCTGAGCCACCAGGGAAGCCTTTACAACCAAGTATGCATCCTCAAAGACTCTGGTGGATGAAACTGTCATATTTCAGATTTTGAGGGTTTCTAAAGTAATTAACTCTCACCAAAGTAATTAATTTACGTCAAAATATATGATGTGTTTCTCTGATTCCAATAAACAGACCTAGTTTTCAGCTGAAGAAAATGTAAAA
Source organism: Oreotragus oreotragus (assembly GCA_006410675.1). Taxonomy (NCBI): domain Eukaryota; kingdom Metazoa; phylum Chordata; class Mammalia; order Artiodactyla; family Bovidae; genus Oreotragus; species Oreotragus oreotragus. The sequence continues at coordinate 191,198 of SJYX01005135.1, forward strand.
GTTAAAATAAAAAGGCTCCAATTATTCCTTTAATGCAAGTGAGTAAGAGCATATTTAATCCAAGCTTAACAGTCATTCATTTGTGCATTCAACATTTATTGAACACCTGCTCTGTGCCAGGAGCTCTGTTAGCTATTTGAGTCATCGAGTGGTGAACAAGATAAATATAGTTCCTACTCTATGGAGCTTACAATCAAGTCAGAAAATCTCGCCAATGAACAACTACAGAGAGAAGAAGTACGTCAACAATTGAGATAAACGTGGCACAATCAAATAAAAGGTGCTTACAATTTTTGGTTTACTTACAAAACTATGGTTTCCTGCAGAGGTTATTGGGATTATATAAATTTTGATTTTTCCCTATAAAAGAAATTTCAGTTAAAATTAAAAAACAGTCCACTTTACATACACTCAATTGTAATTTCTGACTGTATCTGTGTTGAATATTAAAAATGATTTTTTAAGAAAAAAGTGCTATTCTAGAAATACCTTTAACAGGCTGTTTTCAGGGGAATTCATGACTGCTTTAGGTTAATGGTCGGTGGCTTCATGTTCAGGCCTCAATTAAACTCTGAACTTCCATTGTTATTACTTAATTGACTTGGTTATATTTCATGTCAGCATTTCAAAATGACCTTCCTTTTAAAAAATAAAAATTACCTGACAGGGAAGCATTGTGGCAGCCATCCCACACTGTCTTTATGTATGGATGGACCTAGAATTTACTCACTTTATCTACCACTAGGGTACTTCTCATCATCCTTGCTTAGGACATGAGAGAGCTCCAAGCAAATGCAAGTGAGGGAAAAGAGATGAAACACGAAATCTATCTGCTACCACGACTATTATTAAGATGCCAACTAAATCCACTGATATCCATTTTAATTCTAATCAGGGAGTTAGTCTTAAACACCTTGCATATCATGATTAAATGCTGTCAAGTTATGCTTCTTTGAAAGCAGGATTATGTGCACCTTTTCCTTCCATTACAAGTGCCTCCAAAGGTTTAGTTGTGCCACCTGTCTCTTATACACATCTACTGTTTCCACTGTTTCCCCATCTATTTCCCATGAAGTGATGGGACCAAATGCCATGATCTCAGTTTTCTGAATGTTGAGCTTTAAGCCAACTTTTTCACTCTTCTCTTTCACTTTCATCAAGAGGTACTTTTTAGTTCCTCTTCACTTTGTCATAAGGGTAGTGTCATCTGCATATCTGAGGTTATTGGTATTTCTCCCGGCAGTCTTGATTCCATCTTGTGCTTCCTCTAGCCCAGAGTTCCTCATGATGTACTCTGCATAGAAGTTAAATAAGCAGGGAGACAATATACAGCCTTGACGTACTCCTTTTCCTATTTGGAAAAAGTCTGTTGTTCCATGTCCAGTTCTAACTGTTGCTTCCTGACCTGCATACAGATTTTTCAAGAGGCAGGTCAGGTGGTCTGGTATTCCCATCTCTTTCAGAATTTTCCACAGTTGATTGTGATCCACACAGTCAAAGGCTTTGGCATAGTCAATAAAGCAGAAATAGATGTTTTTCTGGAACTCTCTTGCTTTTTCCATGATCCAGCAGATGTTGGCAATTTGATCTCTGGTTCCTCTGCCTTTTCTAAAACCAGCTTGAACATCAGGGAGTTCACGGTTCACATATCACTAGGAATAGATACTGTCAATTTTTTTCTTCAGTGACAAAGTAACCTCATTCATTTGTGAGAAAATATCTGCCAAATATGAAAAGCCAGTTTATCTCTCAGTTCTTTAAAAAAAAAAAAAGCTATCCCATGGAAAAGAAGTGTCTCAGTCAGCGCACAACTCCAGAGTGCACAGCTGCTTCCCTCAAAGATGACTATCAGAGCTCACAATGCAACGCAAGTGTTTTACGTGTACCTCCCATTTTATCGCAGCATACTTTTTCAAAATGTGCATGAAAAGGTTCAAAGTGTTAAAAACATGGTCTCTTATCTTTTTTTTTCCTTTGATGTGGAACATGCTAAAAATCTACACTGAATTTGTTACAACATTGCTTCTGTTTTGTGTTTTGTTTTCTTCTTTTTTATTTTTATTTTTTGACCCTGAGCCATGGGAGACCTTAGCTCCCAAATCAGAAACTGAACCCATACTTGATACAGTGGAAGGCAAACTTTTAACTACTGGACTGCCAGGGAAGGCCACGTCATGGACATTCTTAAGTGAAACAGGCATTTTTTTCAACCTCAAGTATATGATAATAAAGAATATAACAACTAGTAATTATTGCAGTTTGCTGCTACTACTGATTAGCACACACTGAAGCACTAGCAGTTTTCAACTCCAATTACTTTTACAACACTGTGAAAGTCAACATGGTGAAAAAGAGAAAAAAAATGTCTTGATACTATGCAAATAGTTCTGACGTCACAGACATGCTAATAGGATACCAAAGACCCCTGAGATTGCTGCTCTAGTATTTCAATTTCAGGCATTNGATACTGAATACAGTTCCCTGTGCTATACAGTAAGTTTTAATATTTTATATATAGTAGTGTGCATCTGCTAATGCCCAATCTGTGATTTATTCTTCCTCTTCTTTCCCCTTTAGTATATACAAGCTTGTTTTCTGTGTTTGAGTCTATTTTTGTCTTGTAAATAAGTTCTTTGGCAATGTCAGGTAGTCAGTAAAGAAAAAGGAGTCCAGTCATGAAGAGGGTATTAAAAAAAAAAACACACACACACACAACATGAAAGGGGAAGTGGAGGACCAGAGTGAGAACCACAGCCAAGGAAACACAACCCCTTCCCTGACTGCTGCTGGGCATAACCCATCGGGCAACACGGGTACCATCCCCTATTCTGCACTGGGCATAACCAGTCCTACTCCAGGCCAAGGAAACAGAGCACAGAAAGAGAGGCCACGAAGGCTCCGAGTGCTTCTTCAGGGGTCTGCCTGCCCCTCTGTCTCGAAGTCTGCTGCCTGCTGGAGCTGTAGCCAGTTTGTCGTTGAGAACACTACCTGCTTAATGAAACCTTGTCTGCTTGAGCTACAAGTTCTCCAGTCATTCTAAACCTTTGTTATGAGCAGACAAGAACTGGTGAGAGAAATAAACCAAACTGACAGTATCACTTTTTTAGATTCCAAACGTAAATCCTGAATTTCTTTGTGCTATTCACCGTAGCATAATTTTAAGAGTTTATCTTCTATACAGAGGTTATCTAGAAATAATACCTTTAGCTTCAAGGTCACTGGATGTAAATAAAAATACAGTGTATATTTTTAAATGTTAATTCTATCATCTTACTATACAGTAGTGGATGGATAGACAGACTGATTGACAGGTGTTTATCTCTTTGGACTATTGATAACGAATGCTGCTAACCGAGTCTGTGAAAGTTCAAGATCTATTTGTTTATGCCCCAAATTCAAGTTCCACTCAATCTTTACTCA
>SJYX01005135.1:225227-263320 GCA_006410675.1 Oreotragus oreotragus
GGGAGCTGGTGATGGACAGGGAGGCCTGGCGTGCTGCAATTCATGGGATCGCAACAAGTCGGACAGGACTGAGCAACTGAATTGAACTGAACAGGTCTTTATTAGGTAACTGAGCTTGAAGGTTTCCATATGATAATTTATATTAGTCCCCTATGAAACAGGCACACCCTTTCTATTTTTACTGAAATCTATTATGTGATTCCCCTTCAATAATAATGAAAATATTTTAAGGATATACAGGAAATGAGGGGGCCTTCCAAGTGGCACAGTGGTAAAGACTCTGCCTGCCAGTGAAGGAGATGCAGGTTAAATTCCTGGGTCAAGAAGATTCCCTGGGGTAAGAAATGGCAACCCACTCCAGTATTCTTGACTGGAGGACAAAGGAGCCTGGTGAGCTACAGTCCACAGGGTCACAAAAAGTTGGACACAGCTGAGTGACTGCACATGCAAGAAATGAAGATTTAAAGAGCTTAACCAACTTGCCAAAGGCTATGTTGCTGTTTAGTCCCTAAGTCATGTCTGACTTTTTGTGACCCCATGGACTGCAGCCCATTAGGCTCCTTTGTCCATGGGATTCCCCAGGCAAGAATACTGAAGTGGGTAGCCATTTCCTTCTCCAAGGGATGTTCTCCACCCAGAAACTGAACCCACATTTCCTACATTGGCAGGTGGATTCTCTACTACTGAGCCAGCAGCAAAGCTTGCCAAAGGCGATACAAAACAATCAACTTCTGGAAGACCAGAGATTCTATCCTCTTTGATTTCTTACATTATTTGATCAACTGAAAATTCAGTTTAATCATTCCTGATGACCATACATATCACAGATAGTTAATTTTGCTCTTGACAAGTGGCATGATATAATTTTCACAACAATTTGTTGATTTTAAAATAAATGCATTAATTTTAAAAAAGTAATAAGTTCAATTTTGTCACAGGTTTCAATACAATTAACTCTTTAGTAGTTCAATAGATATACTAGAAATTTCAGACACTGCAAATTTAAATCTATAGGATTTAAGATAATAGTAAGCAATGAACTGGGGACCTCATACCCTGTCTAAAGGACGATTATCACTGATTGTAACCAACTGAAATACAGTAGGTTCAAGTATCCAAAATGTTTAATTTTTCAAGATAAGCTGAAGCAAAAAAAAAACACAAAAACCCAACAACAAAAAAGGTAAGCAGAAGCAGATTTTTATCAGAGATTTCCTGAATATTTAAATGTTAACAACTAATTCCAATTTCTAAGACTTTGCTAAAAAAAAAAATCCATCTGCAAGAGTATGTTTGGCCCAAGCACTGCTGGTTTGCAAGCTCTATTAGAGACATGTCTATCATCACTATAGGATAATGTTTTAAATTAAGGGGAGACTTGAATCTGCAGGGATTCTGTAACATGAACAAACAAGTATTTATTGAATGCCAATAATATAAAACATTGAGCAACTAAAATTATATTACTAGATGTGTTACAGTTCAAGAAGTGAGAGGTATCCAGAGAAACAAAAGGCCATTATGAGAGGTCAGCAGTATTTTACAAAGAGGAAAAGTTACTCTAGGAGGAGGAGAGTGACAGAACAATGGGGTCTTGGTGGCATCACGGATGAAGAATAGTTAGAGGACTGTAAGGTTATTAAAGGAAGATGTATTTCAGACTAGTGAGAAATAAAAGAGAGACAAGAGATTTCTATGGATCCTGAAAGCTAAGCAGAGTTAAGACGATATAATAGACAGCTGAAGCAACATTAGATCTTCAGCAGGAAGGTGAAATGATCGATGCAGTGTCTTAAAGACTGATTACAGTATGTAGAAAAGATTGGAGAGCCACAGAGTTGTAACAGAGAGGCCAACTAAGAAATGGTCTCAGCAGCACAGGAATGAGATGAGGGGCCTGGACTTTGGCAGTAGGAATGAGTGAAGTGTTCTTCCCCAACCTATTTACCTGAATGAATCCTCATCACTAGCTTGTTCATGTGTGTGTGTGTGTGTTATGAGCACACTTTTTTTTTTTTTTTCATTAAACTGGAGCTGGCCTAGTATAATGAACAGAACACTAGGATAGAAGCTAGGAAATCAAGATTCTAGATCTGACACTGCACCTAACCACATGGGTGAAGCTGGGCAAGTTTCTTAACCTCATTAAACCTCAGATCTATAATCTAGGTAGAAAAGGACAGAACCAGATAGATGTCATTGTTTGAAACTCTGGATATTACAACTCTGAAAAGCAACAATCTGAAGTATTCATATAAGAATGTAATTTCAGGTTTCTTTTGAAAGTCCAAAAGCTGGCTTCCTTGACTCCACCTTTGTACATGGCAAAACTGGCTGGGGGTGAGTAGTGAATTTCCCTCGTAGTTTGGGCACATACTCTCTAGTTTGCCACAGTCCCATCACTTCCTCAAGTGAGGCCCATTGTTACCTGCTATTCATTATGCTTTCACTGTTGTTTTTCTTATGGTAGAGAAACATTTTTCTCTACTTTTTCTCAACACTTTTCTCTACATTTTCTAAACTTTGTCTTTTACCAGGGGTGAGAAAATGTAAGAAAAGAGGTATTTTTTTCCAAGAAAAATAAAAGCATACATTTTTATGAAAATAAATATTCCTTTACATTTAACAGGCAAAAAAGCTCATCTGCATGAAAAGATTACCATTTAACCCTATTTAATCAGATAGTTTCATTTAGTTTGGAAACCCTGTTATACATGTTGGAAAGCTATTGAAAAAAATATCAAAGGAGTGAAATAATTAGATTTCACATTTTAGAAAGAGTACTCTAGAAGCATGCAAAAACTTAAAAGGGGTATGACTGAGAGAAAGAAAATCTATTAGAGCACTAACGTGGTCTGCAGAGGTGAAACGACAAGTTTACAGTGGAAGAAGGAGGGACTGATTCAAGGAGAGAGAATTATTATAACTGGGGGAACCCAACAAGTATTGGAGGAGAAGGCAATGGCACCCCACTCCAGTACTCTTGCCTGGAAAATCCCATGGACAGAGGAGCCTGGTGGGCTGAAGTCCATGGGGTCACTAAGAGTTGGACACAACTGAGCGGCTTCACTTTCATGCAGTGGAGAAGGAAATGGCAACCCACTCCAGTGTTCTTACTTGGAGAATCCCAGGGATGGGGGAGCCTGGTGGGCTGCCGTCTATGGGGTTGCAGAGTCAGACACGACTGAAGTGACTTAGCAGCAGCAGCAACAAATATTGGAAGTAGAATGATGCTACATTTTAGGGATGGTTCACTAGATAAATGGTGATACCATTCAGTGTACAGAATTCACAAGGAAGAAAAGGTCTTGGGGAAAGGTGAGGTAGTATAGCATTACTCCACAGTAGAAGCTGGCCAACTATAGCTCACTGCCTGGTTTTATACAACCCACGAGTAAAATGGTTTTCACATCTGCAAATGGTTGGAAAAAGTCAAAAGAAGAATGTATTTCATAAAGAGCAAATTGCACGAATTCACATTTCAGTGTCCACAAATAAGCTTCCCTGGGACACAATTCATTCCTTTAATCACTGTCTATACCTGGGTTCACTTCATATGACAGAGATGAGTAGCTGAGACAGCAACCATATGTGGTATTCTCGTCACTGAACACTGTTTCTTGAGGTACTACAAACTGTAGTGACACAGTTATGATTGCTCAGTGTTTCAAGCACCACATGTAATGTCATACCACAACATTTCATTGTGACCACCACATCGAAAGGCTTCACAGGTGGCTCAGTGGTGAAGAATCCACCTGCCAATGCAGGACACTCAGGTTTGATCCCTGGGTTGGAAAGATCCCCTGGAGAAGGAAATGGCAACCCACTCCCGTATTCTTTTGGGGAAATCCCATGGACAGAGGAGCCTGGTGGACTACAGTCCATGGGGTCGCAAAGAGTTGGACACGACTTACCAACAACAATCACATCAAAACAAAAAGAGAAAACTATACTTCAAATATCATGCTTCTAATCTTTTAAGGGTCACATGGATTATTCTGCTACTGAATTAGATGGCAAACCACTGTATCACACAATGAAACTAAAGCTACACTAGAAAAATTTGACACATATCTATATAACCAGACTAGGTATCCATCATATTCATAATTCATAGGAACGTAATCAGAGGAATTATAAAATATAAATCAAAGTACTTCACTGTACCAGAGTTTCGTCACACAAAAAAAGTGAAAATGAATTTGCAAACAAAGTTAAGTTTCTGAGTGGTGCACCTGTTGGTTAAGCAGAGAAAGCTATTTACACATGGTATGTTAATTAAACTGCATTTTGACTACAGCAACCAAAGAAACATTTGCGGGGCGCGGGCGGGGTAAGGGGAAACGTTTAAGAACAGTCTTTCGGTAAGACAGCTATGGTAAGAGCATTGGGAGCAATATTCAATTCAATTATCAATATTCAATTAGAAGACAAGGCAAATAATTTTGAAAGGTTTTCTTTGGTTCTTGATAAATTAACAGATAATTGAGATAATGCATAGTATTATTATTTTCGAAAAGGCAGTGGTGAACATGAGGTGACTGAAGGATTGGCCCTCTGTGAAGACCGCATACAACAACAGGCAAAAATATTTTTTAAACTGAGACAACATTAACTCAGTACAACCTAAAGTGGAAGCTACTAAGTCGTGTTACAACTGACGGTGGTAAAAATATGTGAGGAACAGTAAACGGCTTAGTAGAATACATCCACAAAGTTTGTGAAAATAAGGTACATAAAGCCTATGTTTCTTTATTATATTATTCATCAGCAGTTATTTTATGGGAAAACATTTTAAAATAACATGTATTATTGAACTAGTAGTATCAACTTCATTCACTCCTACAGATTTAACCACTGTCAGTTGTTTCTACTTTGATAAAAAATAGAAGCTGAATATCCTAACTTGCCTTATCATACAACAGCTTGCGGGCTTAGCAGTTGTATGGTTTTATTGTGAGGGTTTTTTTTTTCCCCAAGCTCAACAGTGAGACTGAAATTTCTGAACAAAAAGAAAAGCCTTCAACCATTATTAAACAATGAATACCTTTGGAAATTATATTTTGCTGCAGATTGATAACGTTTCCTTGAATCTGACCTTAAAGTCTAGGCAAAATAGTACTTATATGCAAAACATACTACGTTAAGTCCTTTTGACAACATTTTTCAAATCACAAATAACCATCAATCTGCTTTATATATTTCTTGTGCTGTCAAAATTAAAAGCTAGACCTCCGTGCATATACAAAGTGCAACAGATATATTATGCAAGTTCAAACTACAGTGCCAGCAGTGTTTTTCAGACTTCACTGCAAGCGCAAGAGAAACTTCCATATACCAAAACCCATTTAACTATGTAATTGAGGAGCCTCTAACTTTCGACTGGTTAATCTGCAATGTAAACAGCATACTAAATAGCAAANCTCCGTGCATATACAAAGTGCAACAGATATATTATGCAAGTTCAAACTACAGTGCCAGCAGTGTTTTTCAGACTTCACTGCAAGCGCAAGAGAAACTTCCATATACCAAAACCCATTTAACTATGTAATTGAGGAGCCTCTAACTTTCGACTGGTTAATCTGCAATGTAAACAGCATACTAAATAGCAAATATTAAAGAGAATCTAAAAGAATTCTATAAATGCCTTCCATACAATTAATATGATCACTAAGATCATATGCCCATGACTGACAGCAGCATTTGGTTTCACATATCTGTGTGAACACATTTCCAAGACAAAATCAGTTAGATGCCTTTACAGACCTGCATTAACAAATGAACAACTGCAATCAAATTTGATGATAGGGTACCTGTGAATCCCAATTAAATAAAATCGCTGTCTCTAAAAGAATATTTTCTTTAGAAGATCTGTATTACAATAAATCATGTTTAATTCATGGTATAGTCTGAATGCAGTCAATAAACATTTTGTGGTTATTTGCTTTCTCTCATGTGTATTTTCACTCTCATCCATGTATTAATAATACCTTTGATTTTGCCTCATGGCCTGCGAAGTACAGGTAAAATACTTACCATCTGGCTCTTAATGCAAAAAGTTTGCAGACCTCTGCTCTATGGAGATGCTATTCAAAGTGCAGCAGCATCTGGGAAATGTCTTGACGAGGCAAATTCTTGGCCCACCCGACATCTACTGCATCAGAATTTCTGAGGGTGAGCCCAGTAATTTTTTTCTTTTTTAACAAATGTAAAAATCTCTCTTAAAGATTTTAGAGACTTGGTTCTGTCCCCTTGGATAAATTATTTAATTCTTTGAGTCAGTAGAATGGGAACAGTGTCACCCACTTCATAGAACTATTGAAGAGATTAAAACTAACTTTAAAAATATGAGAAAAAAAACATAAGGTTTTCTATGGTAACTGACACTAGTAATTCTTAATAAATGGCAATAAATTAGAAAAGACCCTAATGTTGGGAAAGATTAAAGGCAGGAGGAGGAGATGACAGAGGATGAGATGGTTGGATGGCATCACCAACTCAATGGACAGGAGTTAGAGCAAGCTCCAGGAGATGGTGAAAGACGGGGAAGCCTGGCATGCAGCAGTCCATAGAGTCACAAAGAGCTGGACATGACTGAGAGCCTGAACAACAACAATAAATGATAATTATTAATTCAAAGGTGTATGGGGGGGCAATTCTTTGAGTCAGTAGAATGGGAACAGTGTCACCCACTTCATAGAACTATTGAAGAGATTAAAACTAACTTTAAAAATATGAGAAAAAAAACATAAGGTTTTCTATGGTAACTGACACTAGTAATTCTTAATAAATGGCAATAAATTAGAAAAGACCCTAATGTTGGGAAAGATTAAAGGCAGGAGGAGGAGATGACAGAGGATGAGATGGTTGGATGGCATCACCAACTCAATGGACAGGAGTTAGAGCAAGCTCCAGGAGATGGTGAAAGACGGGGAAGCCTGGCATGCAGCAGTCCATAGAGTCACAAAGAGCTGGACATGACTGAGAGCCTGAACAACAACAATAAATGATAATTATTAATTCAAAGGTGTATGGGGGGCCTCCACACACCAGCCCATGACACATGAAAATTAAATTTTTAGGAATTGTGTGAGACAGTTATTTAAATTTCATAAACTTAAAACTAAGTAAGTTACACTAAATCAAAGTTATTAACACTCAAAACTCATCACGACTTAATTACCTTACCACATTTTATCATCATCTGTGCTCATGTAGCTATTATGTCTAGATGGTAGATATCCTTATATTATTGTGCTGCATCTCATTTCTTCCTTAACTATGCGTATTCACAGGAAATCAACCACCACAAATCAGAGCTTTTTTGGAGAAGGGCTTCTGGCGAAACATTAATCAACACACTTCTGGTTATCATTATTAAAAATTACATAATGAATTCAGTTTTGAACTCAATGAGTCTGAATTTATGCACATAGGGATGTCTAACAATCTGTTAGTTAAAAAGATGTATTTTTAGGCACCAATGGCATATAGATAGTAGCTGAAGCCATATACATGAACAAAATTGAGCAAAAGAGCATTTAGAGAAGGGATCAGATACAGAATGATATGGAAAAAATTAATTACATGAACAATAAGTCAGAAAGACTTTGGAATTTATAAGTATAGCCAATTATGGCTAGCAGCTCAATTTAACTATTCCCATTTATCACTATTCGAATTCTCAGCTTTAACTCCTGGAATGCTTCTACCAACAAAAGCTGTATAAATAGATGCAATGAATTACATTACTCTGCCACTTGAATTTAGCATCTATATCTTAGCCAGCATGGGTAACGGTATTTTAGGTCACCTATTTAGACAAAGCTAACAAAGTTGGTTTATACTCTGAAATTCCTACCTCAAGTAGACATTGCCCTTTGAATGATAACGAAAAAACAAATTATACAGGGATGATAACATAGTTTAAATATCAATGATACTGAGCATATTTGAAAGTTTAGTTTCAAAGAATCATAGAATTTTAGAACCAAAATAGACTTTGTAAGCTACTCTGGTATCTTAATTTTTCTGTTCTTCTCTCTATAAGAAAGAGCTATTTGTCAAGTTAAATGTCTAGGAAAGCATTTTAAATTAAGTTCTTTCCTTATCAGTTATCTGAACATTTGATTATCTGAAATTAACACAGTTAACAAAGGAGTGGATCTTCCTTCTCCATTCCTTCTGATGTTCATGAGTGGATATTAAACATTTACATAATTCTTTATGGCTGGTACCACCAATAATGCCAGAATCACCTGATTCAATTCAGCTGATCTGGAGTCTCCAGAGAGAGCACTAGTATTTCTTTGAAGGTATCTAGAAGCTTGAATATTCTGCTGTGAAAATTAAAACTATGGTTCTCAAAGTGAATTAAGGCTATTACAACTTTCTCAGGAGTAGTACTATATAATTCAGAATATGACTCTACCAAGGATAGTAAATCTAGCCCTCTCCCATATACAAAAAAAAAAGGGGGGGTGTATATACAAAACAGACATAAAGCCAACATAAGAAAAATTACTGAACTAGTCAATGTATATGCTCTTTTAAAACAATAAATTTTTAGTGATTGCCAGCTTACAAAAATATTGTATTGCTCTACTTTGACTTGTAAAGAAAAAGTAAAAGTACCAATATGAACTATTTTTCTATGAACCTATTCCTGGACTTAGAAATGCAAGCCAAAAAAAAAAAAAAATTTATCCATAAGGCTTATACATAGAGAAAAACTCCATGAGTTAAGAGTATAATTAGAGGCACACATATAACTGGAGAAATCTCAAATTCACAAAGACTATAAAAAGTGATAAACCATTCATCAGTAGAGTATCTTTGATGCAAAATGTCACATAAAATACAAAACTATTTCTAAACTCACTCAACATGACAGTATTGCAAAAATAAAAAATAAATAAAAATAAACTAAGTCACAGAGACATAAAACATAGAATGTCAAAGAAATGTGAGGCACCATGGTGAGATTACAAACTCTGGTTAGCTAAAAATTAGCAAGTGTCATTCCAGGTAATCTGAGACATTAAAAAAAAATGTTTACATGCTTACTTATAGATGTTCAAACAGGGCAAGGAATACCTTACTACTTACTATACATAGTGAATTCTGTTTCTACTTATTCTATTCATTATCCGCTTAGCCTTTACAGGTGACCTCCAAATCTATCATTCCTCATAAAGATGCTTTTTAGAAAATACTTAACCAGAGGTAATACCCTAACCAAACCACATGAACCTGAAGCCTTTTCTCAGTCGTTATTGCTCACTGTTCTGAAGCAGCAGTCATTGACCTTTCATTCTTGAAATCAACCAATTCTAGTCTTTCACTCCTACCTACTACAGTCTTTTTCAGTGTCAAATCATTTCATTCTTTTTTCCTAATGACGCGGCATTCCTCAAGACTCTTACCTTGGATATACTTTCTTCATTTTCTTTGTTGGCTCTCATCCTCCTATCTAACTTCAAATATTATCTCAGGATATTGGTGGGTAATTTTCAGATATCTAGCTCAAATCCTTTCTTGAGAGTTAAAATAACCATTACATATTTTTTACCCAGTTTTGGTCAGTCAACAAATTTTTACTGCCAGCTCCATGTGTGATACACTAGTGTTAAGTATTTGAAAACCTAGTATGAGAATCCTTGTCATCAAGAAGTAGACAAGCTAAAAGAAAAGCTAAATAGTCCATCAGGTGCAAAACTGACCATTCATGTGTCTCTTCCAATGGACTGAATATGTATTTAATAGATCCCACATTCTCAGTATTCCCATGTAACAATGTATGACCGCTTTCTTAACTCTATATTTTTTATGTGCCATATTCTATTCCTACTGCTATAGCCTGGTTCAGGCTAGTATGTATTTTCACCCAACTGCAACAGCCTTCTTAACCATTCTCTAGTTTCTCATCCAATCCATCCTGCACTCAATTAACAGATTAATTTTCCTAAACCACAGATGTGCTCCAATACTTAAGGGCATAAAATGTTAAACAGTCCCTCAAGTCCAAAAACAACTTCAGCTTGACGTTAGAGGCCTTTCATTATCTGTTCCTTACCTGTTAATACTTTTTCATCTCTGTCACCCACTATTTCCTTACCTTTTGCTGTAGCCAAACATGATTATTTAATCATATCCTGAAACTGTCTGAATGCTCCTATTGCTGTATCTTCATTTACATCATTTCTCTCCCTTCACCCCCATCCCGATTAACAGTCTGCAGTTCTACCTTTCAGAAGCTTAACCAAATACTGATTCAAATAGCATCATTTTTCTGAAAACTTCTCTCCATCATTGGAAAATTTAAAATATATTAAGGTCTTCTGTATCACTCATACTTTATTTCTATTAGTTATCTGTGTATATATCATATTATTCCTTAAAAGTATAAGAAACTTTAAAAATGTTTTATTAATCTTTATTCTCCCATAGTAATTACATATGGTTGATATTCAAATAGGAAGTATACAATGAATTTTAATATATACATAAAATAACAGCCAAGATCCATAAGACCACATAACCAGTTTCCTTCACTTTCTTATGGAGAAAATCACTGCCACAAGAATTTTTTTTAAAAAACCACTTATATATTTCTTGAAAAGACATTAACAAGTGATTTTTTTGCCCTACCAGTAATCAGTATACCCTTTATGTATGTATGCATTGTTATAAAAACTTCCTTGGCTTAAAATATAAAATTGCTTCCCAAGCTTTCAGTTTTACATTATTGTATGTACCTACTGATCACAAACTAAACCGGCATACCACTGAAGACAGCAATGTAAAAAGAAATAGCTTGCCTGGTGGCTGCTCCAAAACCCATACATCTTAAGACAACTCAACTTTTTTTTTTTTTTTTTTGAGAGAGAGAGAAGAGCAATCATAGTGTAAATATACTTCTCTGTTCCCACTTCCTTCACACCTCCATTACCTCCCTGCTGCTGCTGCTAAGTCGCTTCAGTCGTGTCCGACTCTGTGCGACCCCATAGACGGCAGCCCACCAGGCTCCCCCATCCCTGGGATTCTCCAGGCAAGAACACTGGAGTGGGTTGCCACTTCCTTCTCCAATGCATGAAAGTGAAAAGTGAAACTGAAGTCGCTCAGTCGTGTCCGACTCTTCGCGACCCCATGTTCTGCAGCCCACCAGGCTCCTCCATCCATGGGATTTTCCAGGCAAGAGAACTGGAGTGGGGTGCCACTGCCTTCTCTGCCATTACCTCCCTAACATCTACCAACTCAAACGTTCTTCAGAGTCCATACTTACAGGTTCACAAGTTCACAATAATAGATGGGTTTCCAGTTCAACAATTAATTCAAAGATTTACTGAATACCTACTATGTGGAAAGCACTGTGGCGGACCCAAAAATTAATAAGACATAATTTTCATCTTCTGGAACACATGACACACACACACATAAACACATAAACAACTCCATTATAAAGCTGATTATATAAGAGCTAAAAAGCTTCCAACAAGGTACAAACAGAATGACATGAGAGAGTAATTTAGTCAAAGTATACCTGAGAAGCTTCAAATGAGGAATGGATTTAACTTTCTTTGAAATCAAGTAATAATATTCAAGATTTTCAAGATTAATTATTTTTAAAGTATTTTTTCAGTAGTATTGCAATAGAATTTAATTTGTTTCCCACCAAGATGGTACTGATTCAACATGCAAGTTAAAATTTTAAACAGATTTTTATTAGCTCAGCTTGAAACATGGTGAAATACAGTTTATAGGCCAAACTTGTGGCCTATAATTAACAGGAAAAATTTTGTTATGTTCAAGGGGAAGACAAACTATGTCTCCCACAATCTGAACTAATATTCTACTCCCAGAGAAAGGCTAGGTACATATAAATGGCCACCCAATTTTTACAGAAATCTGTTCAGCATACCAACAGGACATTAAAAAGAAAAAAACTGAACAAGTGAAAATAAAATTCTGGGTCTTAGATTCACTTTTCATTCATACCACCTCCTCTTGTAACAATGACCTCTTCCTGATATACAGCAAAAGGTCTGAATCAGAGCCTGGAGCATTTGCTTTTCAAGTAAGCTCCATCCACACCATTTCTAGATTTAGACACTTCTTTGAAGATTCTGAGTTGCCATGACCTAACTCTGGACGTGCTGAGTACTGTATTGACAGATGAAAGGACCACACTCATCTGAAGCTTAAAATAACTTGCAGGGAAGGGGTGGGAAAAGTCCAAGTTGACAGATGCCAATGTAGCAAATTCTAAAAAGAGGAAACTATAATAGACAGGAATGGAAACAAACTGGGAAACTTGGAGAAGCATGGTATTCCAAATTGCTACCATTAAAAAAAAAAACAAAAAAAAAACATTGGTCTTTTAATTACATTAGAGTATCTATGAGACGTTTTTGCAATTACTGAACTTCAAAATTAAGCAACATACTGTGAAAAAAAATAGGATAAATTACATGCACTTTTATAAAAGATACTTGCTTTTAAATATCCAAAACTCCTGACATTAANAAAAAAAAAACTTTGGTCTTTTAATTACATTAGAGTATCTATGAGACGTTTTTGCAATTACTGAACTTCAAAATTAAGCAACATACTGTGAAAAAAAATAGGATAAATTACATGCACTTTTATAAAAGATACTTGCTTTTAAATATCCAAAACTCCTGACATTAACAAAAAAATAACTAAAATCAGATTATGTAGATTTCGACAAGGGAAATCAGGAAAGAATAACATGTAAGTTCGGTAACATGTTACAGGGTGCAGTTTCCTACTACAGTAGACAGGCGAAAGAACCAAGAAAATGGGTTGAGCACAGGAATACTGCTACATTGCAGCCACTCAACACTAATTCAACAGCTAGCGGGCTCTATCCATCCTTCCTCACGTTCCTCGTGGCCTCTGACAAGTCATCCTTTCAACCTATGAGACTGTCCGCTCTCCCCCAACAAATATAATTCCCGTGCAGGTTGTAAAATCTCCCCCACAAACTACATGCTCACACCTCCTCGCCTTAGAATGAGCAGTCTCCACAGTGGGGAAAGGTCGCCCTGGCAGGGAAGTTGGGTGAAGTGGTCTTTCTCGCGGTCCGACCCGAGCCTCCAGCCCAGCAGGCGCTGGGCAAAGGAAACGGGCGGCCACCGAAGAAACCGGGAAGGGGCAGCGGATGCGAGCCCGCAAGGCAGGCTCCGTGGTGCCCGAGCACCGGCTCGAGCAGGAAGAATGGAGGAGGGGAGGCTAGGCAGCGAGGTGCCCGAGAGGCGGGCGGCGGTCCGGCCCCGCGGCCCGAGGGCCCAGGAAGCATCCAAAGACCTCCGCTTGCTCCTGTGTCCTCACTGCTGGAAGAGCCCTCTGAACCTGAGCAGCTCGGCGGCTCCGGCAGAGGGGGGACCCACCCCCCAGGAGGCAGGCCCACAGCACAGAGCCGCTGTGCGGGCTGGACCCGAGTGTCACCACATCAGGCTTATCCACCCGGTTGCTTAATGACTGAGTCCCTCCCGCCGGGATCGAGGGCAGAGAAGAGACGTGTCTCCAGGCAGACTGACCCCTGTCCCAGGAGGGACACTCTGGCCCCTGTCTCTCTCTCAGGAGCCACCCTCTCAGGTGGGTTTCTGGAGGCTGGAGTCACAGGGGCCTTCTTTTCTTGGCCGTGTCTGCGGCTCCCCAGGCAGGCTCCTCGGCTTATTTGGCTGTGCTGGGTTTTCGTTGCGGTGCAGGCTTTTCTCTAGTTGTGGCAAGCAGGGCCGACTCTCTAGTTGCGGTGCAGGCTTCTCTCTGGTCGTGGCGAGCAGGGCCCCATGTTCCTCCCAGAGGGTGAGGAGCCGGCAGGGCGAGGCGAAGGTCTCCGGAGCGGGCGGCGCGGCGCTGTGTCCTCCGTCTACCTCTGTCTCTCCCGCAGCCAGGGAGGGACCCGCGGGGGGCGGCCGCCAGGGAGGAGCAGCTGCTGCTGCTGCTGCTGCAGACGGCGCGGCCGCGGCGGGGACCTGCATATAATTTTAAAAAGCAGGATGACAGTATACAGCCTTGACGTATTCCTTTCCTGATTTGGAATCAGTCTGTTGTTTCATGTCCTGTTCTAAATGTTGCTTGACTTGGATACAGATTTCTCAGGAGGCAGGTAAGGTGGTCTGGTATTCCCTTTCCTTGAAGAATTTTCCACAATTTTTTGTGATCCACACAGTCAAAGGTTTGGGGATAGTCAATAAAGCAGAAGAAGATGTTTTTCTGGAACTCTCTTCCTTTTTCTGTGATCCAAAGGATCTTGGCAGTTTAATGTCTGGTTCCTCTACCTTTTGTAAATCCAGCTTCAACATCTGGAAGTTCTTGGTTCATGTACAGTTGAAGCCTGGCTTGGAAAATTTTGAGCATTACTTTACCAGTGTATGAAATGAGTGCAATTGTGTGGTAGTTTGAACATTCTTTGCCATTGTCCTTTTTTGGAATTGGAATGAAAACTGATCTTTTCCAGTCCTGTGGCCACTGCTGAGTTTTCCAAATTTACCAATACCTGATAGATATATTCCCCAAAATAGAGCAATGATATGAGTATTATGGATGTAGATTAAGTAAGCTCCATGGAGGAGGTATTTTGGGCTACATTAGCAATAGTGAAGGGAGAGCAGCATGTTGGAGAGACACGTCGGGAAACAAAGATAAGCAAGTTCAGTCATGCACATGGAAAGCGGGTTGATATAACAGAAAGGAAAGGGAAAGACAAAATAAGAATGATGAGACAGGGATTCCAACCTAATAGAATTTTATTTATATTTTGAATCTCTGTATACACAAGAAGTTTTAATTTCATTAAATGGACACGATTTTTAAAAAATACACATTTCAGGTCACAAATGTCTAGTTCTATTCCATGCCTATCAGGGAAATAATAGTGGATTTGAAGATCTACAGTTTTCTAATGATAAAAGCTGACCATGAAAGCTAGATGTGAATAGATTACGTCTTCGCTTTTATTCATCAACATGCCATAATAGTGAAAATAAAAGGGTCTCTCATATGCAACAGAGTTTTGAATTTTGATACACATTGGCTAACAGTTATGACTTTAATTTCCAAAGTACAAAGACAACAAGCCTGGCAAACTTAAAAGCAAATCATATGTTTAAACCACATTATGTTATTTCTGTACATTTTTTTTTTTTTCCCATGTGTTATACTTAAATGGCCCCCACAGACATAGCCATTTTGGGAAGGAAGATTTTTCTATTTGTTGACTTGAAATGTTTTCTTTTCCTGATTTGTAGACCAGAATTTGATGGCATTCAGTAGCAATAAAATAGCAGTGTTTAGAAAAACCTATATGAGATGATTTCCTAGGAAATGGCTATGTAGTTGGATGAGTCTGGCACTTTGCCCTGAATGTCAACAGTATTCAGGTTGTGTCAGAGATACCAGGAGAAAATGTGTTGCCCATACCTCAGGATGACTTGGCTTCCATTTCTCTGCAACTCTGACCTCGAGACCGGTAACAGAGGTGCCCCACCTGTTTTGTTTTGTTTTGTTTTTTTCTTTCTACATAAATGAAATAGAGAAACAGAAGTCAATTTCTAAAAGAGACAAGGACTGGAACTTGCAGAGCGTCATATAACAAATTCAGAAGTGTTCTACCCAGAGAAGGGCCAGTGGCTAGTATCGACTACAGAGCACAAAGGCAACATGTTTCTCTCGGCAGGGCCCAGAAACAGCCACGTCCCCAAGGAGTCTTTCTGGCCCTGGGTCCCTTAAGATGGAACGACCCAAGCTCTTGGGAAGAAAGTAATATAGAAAGGAAGTGAAAATCAGATCTACATTTGTGCCCTTTATGCAGATGTAGCATAAACCATAAAGGAGAAAGGAACTATTATTATCAAAAGCCATATTGTGAAACTGGAAATAGACTCTTTTTTTGCTCATTTTGTATTGCTTTCCACATTCTGAAAACCCATACAACTCAGAAAAAGACTGTCAAGTTCCAATGCTCTAATTCTGTTATTATTTGGGATAGATAAGTGAGATAAAGACTTACAAGAGAAATGTAGCTACATAAAGTAGACAGTCTCTCCTCTACTCTCAAAAGTAAAGTTTCCATGCTTAGTGAAGTTAGGAGACAAACTGCAAAACATTCATAAGAGTATCTTTTAATGAAACCTAGACACCTACCAGAAGATTGTGAAGGGAAGCTGGGGAGAGAAAAATAAGGGTACTGTAATTCTACTGTCATGCAGCTAAGAATCTCTTGCAAATATCTGTGCAGCTAGTCTAAAAGAAATGATTTGCAAGAAACTGGTGCAACTCATTTAAAGGCAGGTATGAAAAGTAACTGGGACTTCCCAGGTGATGCTAGTGGGAAAGAACTCTCCTGCCAATGCAGGGCACATAAGAGACACGGGTTTGATCCCTGGGTCAGGAAAATCCCCTGGAGGAGAGCATGGCATCCCACTCCAATATTCTTGCCTAGAGAATCCCATGGACAGAGGAGCCTGGCAGGCCATGGTTCATGGGGTCACAAAGAGTCAGACATAACCAAAGCAACTTAGCTTGCACACACATGAAAAATATTTAGCAGAGTATCCATACAAAGACACTAAAAAGAAAAGAGAGGACAATATCAGCAAATTTAAAACCAGATGAATACTCCAGAAAAAAAATGTTGACACTAAGCAAATGAAAAGTCTGAACCAAAATCTGGCCCTGAATTAAAACAAAACAAGCAAACAAGGACAAAATTCACTGCAGCAATTTCTTCTATGATAGAGGACCACAAAACAAAAATGCAAAATTCTGGGGAAAGATGGCAAAAGATCAGGAAGAGGTGAAATGTGCTAAAAAGGAAAATATAAAATTAACAAAGCTATACATATATATTATTTTCATATTCTTTTCCATTATAGATTATTATAAGATATTGACTATAATTCCTGTGATATACACAGGTCTTTGTTGTTTATCTATTTTATATATAGTTCAGTTCAGTTCAGTTCAGTTGCTCAGTCGTGTCCAACTCTTTGCGACCCCATGAATTGCAGCACGCCAGGCCTCCCTGTCCATTACCAACTCCCGGAGTTCACTCAGACTCACATCCATTGAGTCCGTGATGCCATCCAGCCATCTCATCCTCTGTGTCCCCTTCTCCTCCTGCCCCCAATCCCTCCCAGCATCAGAGTCTTTTCCAATGAGTCAACTCTTCACATGAGGTGGCCAAAGTACTGGAGTTTCAGCTTTAGCATCATTCCTTCCAAAGAACACCCAGGACTGATCTCCTTCAGAATGGACTGGTTGGATCTCCTTGCAGTCCAAGGGACTCTCAAGAGTCTTCCCCAACACCACAGTTAAAAAATATCAATTCTTCAGTGCTCAGCTCTCTTCACAGTCCAATTCTCACATCCATACATAACCACTGGAAAAACCATATAATCCTGAGATTACCATACTAAGTGAAGTAAGTCAGACAGAGGAAGACAAATGTCATGTGATATCACTTGTATGTGGAATCTAAAAAGATGATACAAATGATTTTAGTATAAAACAGGAATAAATTCACAGTCATAGAAAATAAACTTAAGGTTACTAAAGGGAAAACTAAGGCAGGGAGAGATAAATTAGAAGTTTGGGATTAACAGGTTGCGAAGAGTCAGACATGATTTAGTGACTAAACAACATATATATGTGTATATATACACCACATTTTCTTTATCCATTCATCTGTTAATGGACATTTAGGTTTATTCCATGTTCTCTGAACACTGGAATGCATGTATCTTTTCAAATTAGAGTTTTTGGCATTTCTGGATATATGCTCAGGAGTGGGATTACTGGATCATATGGTAACTCGTTTTTTGTTTTTATTTTTTTAATTTTTTAAGGAACCTACAGATTTTTCTCCATAGTGGCTGTACCTATTTACATTCCCACCAACAATATAGGAGGCTTCCCTTTTTCTCCACACCCTTTCCAGTATTTATTATTTAAACAATCTAATCTTTATCATGGAGAAGTCAATGACACCCCACTCCAGTACTCTTGCCTGGAAAATCCCATGGACGGAGGAGCCTGGAAGGTTGAAGTCTATGGGGTTGCTGAGGGTTGGACACGACTGAGTGACTTCACTTTCACTTTTCACTTTCATGCATTGGAGAAGGAAATGGCAACCCACTCCGGTGTTCTTGCCTGGAGAATCCCAGGGATGGGGGAGCCTGGTGGGCTGCCGTCTATGGGGTCGCATAGAATTGGACACAACTGAANGTTGGACACGACTGAGTGACTTCACTTTCACTTTTCACTTTCATGCATTGGAGAAGGAAATGGCAACCCACTCCGGTGTTCTTGCCTGGAGAATCCCAGGGATGGGGGAGCCTGGTGGGCTGCCGTCTATGGGGTCGCATAGAATTGGACACAACTGAAGTGACTTAGCAGCAATCTTTATCTACACAGGACCAGTTAAGTAAATTATATTGTATCCATCAGGACTTGTGTATTGACATGATAAGTTCTTCAAGAAGCACTTAATGGAGACCAAACACCAATCCACAACATTATAGTACACTATCATCATGTATGTTTTCCTTATATTTAAAAAATGTGAAGAAGAGACTAGTAAGAAGTAAAGTTACTTATAGGAAAGAAGAAACTAGTAGGAAGTAAGAAGTTTACTTACAGAAAAAGATGGAAACAGTGCAGATGGTGGACAGGGAAGAGTAGATGACTTTTTACCACTTTTTTATTTTTCTTTGATATTAGTTCCATGTTTATTAAACAATGGAAGTGTATTAAATAAACACTGTTAAAGACTAAGATAAATATTTGCAGTCTGCCTCAATATTGCAAAGCTGGATTTTTAACATGGAATCTAGTTTTGTTCTACATTTATAAACTGCAGTGGCACAGCAAGCATGCCCTTTACAGCTTCGTGTTCATTCCTTGGCCCTCTGCGATTCAGGTTCCACTGAAATTGCTCTTTCAAAACTCACTAACAGCCTGGCCTCCTAATTGCCAGCTCCAGTAATCCCCCTCTCATTTGAATTTCCTGCAGTAGTCTATGCCGCTATCCGCCCCCTTCATTACTGAAACACAGTTTCTTTGTTTGCATGTCACCAACCACTAAAGTCCTGGCTTTCTGCATCCCATGAATGCCCAGGCTCTCCTTCACAGGATTCTCTCCCCTGTGGGTCTTGGGAACAGTGGGATAAGAAAGCTTTGTTAGTTATCTTTCCTCATTGAATGCCGTACCACCCCTGACAATGCCGAGAGCTTATAATGCCAGTTGTGTCAAGATTTTAATAATCATTGGAAAAAAAGACCCTCACTGGAAAAGACCCTGATGCTGGGAAAGATTGAAGGCAGGAGGAAAAGGAGATGACAGAGGACGAGATGGTTGGATGGCATCATCGACTTGACGGGTATGAGTTTGAGCAAACTCCGGGAGTTGGTGATGGACAGGGAAGCCTGGCGTGCTGCAGTGCATGGGGTCGCAGAGTCGGACACGACTGAGCGACTGAACTGAACTGAACTTTTCCCCGAAACTAAAGGTCATTATTGCTTGAAGAGACAGAAAGTAATTTGTAGTTCTGTTATTTCATTTCCTTATAGTTACTGCTCTCTTTTTTCAAAATGGCACTTGTAGTACTTGAAAAGAGTAATAGCGGTGCTGGGATATGAGACGTGGCAAGGACCTAGCCTCTGGACCCGACTACCTGTCTTCAGATTCCAGCTTCATTCCTCACTAGTACATGACCCAGAGTGCGTTACTCCAACTGTGTGCGTCTCAGTTGCTCCTCCCTCAAAGGGAGCAGTCCTAAAAGCATCTAATAGCGGTCATAAAAGCATCTAATTAATTGGGACCTTGGGCAGTCTTTATGAAGTAATAGATATGAAATCACTTTGAACTGTTGCTGGCATCCAAGTTCTTGCAACTTTTGCTGACAATGTTCCAAGAAGATCCTAGAACAGTGAATCTAGAGTCAGAAATCTGAATCGCGGTCACATTTCTGCTACTAATTGGATTCATGTTCTGAATAACTTTTTATTTACTGCCTGTAAAACNTTGCTGGCATCCAAGTTCTTGCAACTTTTGCTGACAATGTTCCAAGAAGATCCTAGAACAGTGAATCTAGAGTCAGAAATCTGAATCGCGGTCACATTTCTGCTACTAATTGGATTCATGTTCTGAATAACTTTTTATTTACTGCCTGTAAAACGGGAGGTGGGAATATGGTCTCTGAAATTCCTTGTGGTCCTAACAACACCCACCTGCTTTGAGAAACAATGTATTAAGCATGTTTACTTCAAAGTCTGATAGCTGAAGCACTACTTGGTGTATAAACTGGAAGCTATTTTAAGGTCAGAATTAATAGCGTCACAGAATGAGCAACAAACTAGCTTATTCTATGAATCTGTGGTGTTTTACTTTTGTCCACTTCTGTTAGGAAGGAAAAAAATCCTATTCTTCAGAGATAAAATGGCTACTGTATGTATGTAATAAACACAGTCTGTTAGAAATATCTAATATTGGAGAATAAAATAAATGTTGTGTAGCTTAGAAATAAGCTGCTCAACAGAAGAACACCTATGTTAGAAATAAGGTATTTATTTTGACATCACAAATGTAACTTGACAGTTAGATTTTATCTCAACATTATTTTTGAAAACAAGTTATCCCTTAAGTTCTACATTCTTCCAGGTTTCTTGGTTAAAACTTTAAGCCTCTATATTTAACAATTTATTATCATTTACTCTTTACATCCAGTACAGCCCTGAGCCCTGGCTTCTCTTTTGCTTCACACTCCATTGCCACTGGGTCCAAATCCTTTTCATATCTTGATATGGGAGCAACAGACTGGCCGTCTCAGCCTTCCTATTTTCAAACTATCACACAGGCCACTTGCCAAGTACCTTCTTCTTTAAAGCGCTAAGTGCTAATACTCCTATTTCCAGAAATCACACTGGTTCACTGCCACTGTGTATTAAGTCTAAATATCTCCACCAGACTCACAAAACTCTCCTTTAACGGCTCCAACTAACTTCCTTTCTCACTGCTTTCTTCACCTTTGCCTCCTCCCAGCATGGATTTCAGTTTCCTCACAGTCTCTGCACACAACACTCTTATTCCTGACTTTATGCAGAAATTTGGTTCCTCTTCCTGAAAGTGTATGTTCAGTCACTCAGTCATATCTGAGTCTTTGTGACCCCATGGACATTAGTCCACCAGGCTTCTCTGTCCATGGGATTTTCCAGGCAAGAATACTGGAGTGGGCTGTCATTTCCTCCTCCAGGGGATCTTCCCCTCCTAAGGATTGAACCGAGTCTCTTGCATCTCCTTCATTGGCAGGCGGATTCTTTACCAGTGTGCCACCTGGAAATCCTCTTCCTGAATAACTTTTTCTTATCTTCTCTATTCACCCTACCCACCAGTCCATCCTTCCTCTCCACCTTTGATGACATGTCAACTCAGAGCTTTGAATGAAGCTTCATATATTTACTAGTAGTGATCAATACACTAGGGCATGCCTGGTGGCTCAGATGGTGAAGAATCTGCCCGCAATGCAGGAGGCCTGGGTTTGATCCCTGGGTTGAGAAGATCCCCTGGAAGAGGAAATGGCAGCCCACTCCAGTATTCTTGCCTGGAGGATCCCATGGACAGAGGACTGGCAGGCAACAGTCCATGGGGCTGCAAAAGAATCGATCACGATTGAACAACTAACACTTTCTTTCACTTTCTATGCACCTAGTATCAGCAATATAAAATTTTATTACTCTTCAGTTATTTCAGGTTCATGCATTGTAATAAATGAGCACCATAATATAATAGAAAATCCACTGACTTGAATTTAAGAAATCAGTTCTGCTTTTGACCAGCTGTATTTCCTTTGGCAAGTCAGTCTCAGAGTCTCACAAAATTGTTATAAATATTAAAAGTGTAAGATGGAAGCCTATTTTGTAAGCCCTAAATGCAATGCCAATATTACTGTTGTTAATGTTTTATTTCTATGAAGAACAACACATCTTTGGCAGTGTTAGATAAATAAGAGTCCTGTTAGAAGTGTTTAACAAATATATCAAGTTAAAGAAACCACGAAGCAAAGTTTGTATTAAAAAAGGAAAATTGGAATTAAATGTGAAGCCATAGGGGCTAAACCTGTTCAGTCCTAAATATGGAATTCGATGGCCACTCTCAGGAGAAGGAATTCTCATGTAAAAAAGGATACTCTGTCCATGGGATTTTCCAGGCAAGAATACTGGAGTGGGCTGTCATTTCCTCCTCCAGGGGATCTTCCCCTCCTAAGGATTGAACCGAGTCTCTTGCATCTCCTTCATTGGCAGGCGGATTCTTTACCAGTGTGCCACCTGGAAATCCTCTTCCTGAATAACTTTTTCTTATCTTCTCTATTCACCCTACCCACCAGTCCATCCTTCCTCTCCACCCTTGATGACATGTCAACTCAGAGCTTTGAATGAAGCTTCATATATTTACTAGTAGTGATCAATACACTAGGGCATGCCTGGTGGCTCAGATGGTGAAGAATCTGCCCGCAATGCAGGAGGCCTGGGTTTGATCCCTGGGTTGAGAAGATCCCCTGGAAGAGGAAATGGCAGCCCACTCCAGTATTCTTGCCTGGAGGATCCCATGGACAGAGGACTGGCAGGCAACAGTCCATGGGGCTGCAAAAGAATCGATCACGATTGAACAACTAACACTTTCTTTCACTTTCTATGCACCTAGTATCAGCAATATAAAATTTTATTACTCTTCAGTTATTTCAGGTTCATGCATTGTAATAAATGAGCACCATAATATAATAGAAAATCCACTGACTTGAATTTAAGAAATCAGTTCTGCTTTTGACCAGCTGTATTTCCTTTGGCAAGTCAGTCTCAGAGTCTCACAAAATTGTTATAAATATTAAAAGTGTAAGATGGAAGCCTATTTTGTAAGCCCTAAATGCAATGCCAATATTACTGTTGTTAATGTTTTATTTCTATGAAGAACAACACATCTTTGGCAGTGTTAGATAAATAAGAGTCCTGTTAGAAGTGTTTAACAAATATATCAAGTTAAAGAAACCACGAAGCAAAGTTTGTATTAAAAAAGGAAAATTGGAATTAAATGTGAAGCCATAGGGGCTAAACCTGTTCAGTCCTAAATATGGAATTCGATGGCCACTCTCAGGAGAAGGAATTCTCATGTAAAAAAGGATAAAACATCATTTATTCAAGTGCTTCCCAAGGTAATACTAGTAGCAGCTGACTGTACCCATGGCAAGTTACAAGTGACTTCCCCTAATTGCACTGTATTGTTACTGATTAAAGATATATTCCTATGAATGGGGAAAATCTAATTAAGCCCTCTTTGCAGAGTAAATCCCAATTCTATGTACATATTTTCCCCTGGGACCATTCTGCGTGATATCTACAGGCATCTATTGAAAGAAGTGGAGACTTAGCCTACTGGAGAAGTTTAATGGGAAATGCTTTAAAACAGAAAATGTTAATGAATTGAGAACACATATTATATTCCAGCAAAGATGAAAATTATATAAGAATAATTAACATTGCAAATCACAGTTTGGTTGCTAAACTATTATACAAAAATTCAAGAATATAAGATGAAAGTGGAAATATAAGGTACTTTCAAAAACTATTCATTTGTTGAAGTGCTTTTTGTATGGAATGAATAAATTCTAAGTGTTCATGAATATTTTCTTCTAAATTTTCCACAGCACTGAAATGGGAGGGAAGGGACAGGGCACAACCTTTAAAAGAATGACATAGACATAGGACATGACAAAAACTTAGGATCAGTTAGGTCCAAGATGGTGGAAGATTTGACTTCCAATGGAACTTGATCTTCATTATATGCTCATTATATTAATAATACATTAGCATGTTAAGGAAACATTCACCAGCACCATGACAGTTCCATGAACAACCATCAAAGATCAAAAAGTGAGCTGGAGGCCCAATTCCTGGAAATCTCTGCCCCTCTCCTCAAATAATTAGAATAATCCTCCCATTCATCAACCTATGAAATTACCCAGTCCATAAAAGTTAACTACCCCACATTGTGAGGCTGTGTGTCTTCTAAGACAGCCCACACATTGTCTATGGAGTGTGTTTCTCTTTAAATAAATCTACTTCTTATCTATCATTTTATCTCTCACTGAATTCTTTCTGTGAGGTGACACCAGGAACCTGAGCTTCATTAAGTCCTGAGACCAGGTATGTGATCTCAGTTGAAAGAAGATAGGTTCAAGTCCTAGTCTGTGTTACACAATTGCAATGCTAAATCATATATTTCTGCTCAACCTGAAAGTTAGAATTGAAGAGTAGTAACCAAAGTGGACTTGACGTATATCTATAGAAAGC
The DNA here is from genome assembly GCA_006410675.1 of Oreotragus oreotragus. NCBI lineage: Eukaryota > Metazoa > Chordata > Mammalia > Artiodactyla > Bovidae > Oreotragus > Oreotragus oreotragus. The sequence continues at coordinate 249,600 of SJYX01005135.1, forward strand.
TAAGATTTGGGGCTAAGTATAACAGAGACCCCTAATTGTCCATCATTACTTGTGCTTCCCATAGTCTAAGGATGCTGTGGGCAAACAGTTGCCCAGACAATAATTACATTTCCAATCTCCCCTTGCATCTAAATAGGACTACATGACCAGTTCTTCCCCAGTGGAATGGGAACAGAATAGATCAATTTCTGGCCAAGATGCTGATGCAGAGGTGTGTATTCCCTTCTCCCACTTGCTTAGAGACTCTGAGGGAATGGTATGGCTGCTGGAAGGAAGAATTCATGTGCCTGAGTCACAGGATGAAGGAAAACCATCCACTCGCCAACTAGGAACACTAAACTTGCTGTGCACTTGTTCATCCTGTCCAGCTCTTTGTGACCCCATGGATTGCAGCACGCCAGGCTTCCCTGTCCTTCACCATCTCTTGGAGCTTCCTCAAACTCACGTCCATTGGTTGGTGATGCCATCCAACCATCTCATCCTCTGTTGTCCCCTTCTCCTCCTGCCTTCAGTCTTTCCCAGCATCAGGGTCTTTTCCAGTGAGTCAGCTCTTCCCATCAGGTGATCAAAGTATTGGAGTCCCAGCTTCAGCATCAGTCCTTCCAATGAATATTCAGGACTGATTTCCTTTAGGACTGATTGGTTTGATCTCCTTTCTGTCCAAGGAACTAAGAGTCTTCCTCAACACCACATTCTAGGAGTGATAATAGTCTTTATAGACTTTATTGTTTATAAAACATATTCTTATATTGTGACCTTCTCTAAGTGACTTTGGGAATTGTGTTCCTATCCCAGTTTATTTAAACTCAGTCATGCCTTGTATTTTGACCAGTAGCCCTTTTCAAAATTAACCATTTTAATTCTGAGTACCACCAAGAAGGTGTTTTCTCATCTTTCTTAGCAGTTTACAAATAACCTACCTCATTTACCACTGTCTTTCAGTATGTCTTTGCATGTTACTTTTCAAATTTTTAGTTATAACATCTGTTTTGACCAATCCCACAGTGGTTGATTGGAACCCTAGCATCCATCACTTATTGCACATATCAGCTGGACAATGTATAGGAAGTCTTGCTTTGAAGAATTAAGCTGGTTGTGGTACAGGACACAGTTGGTCATGATAGCATTTGGCTTCCAAGTTAGCTTTAACTTTGGCTGAGCAAGAAAAAAATTACTGTGACAATGTAGTATGCAACAGGAGGACATCATTTGATGGAAAACTATACTACTGAAAATGTCAAACATTTCAGAACAGTTTTTAAAGTGTTGCTTGGAAGTTTTACTAGGGGAAAAAAATCTAGATTTAAGACATGCAGAAAACAGGCTATAAAATATTTAGGGCCAGTGATTACCTAATAATTGATTCAAGGCAAATTAACAAAAGGTGCTTGAAGCGGGGAACTATAAATGATGTGTTTGCTTGGGAAGTGAGGGTAACATTTGCACCTTAGTAAGTGTAAGACTGAATAACCATGGGTTGAACAAAAGCATGTAATTTTTCTTTATTTTCCTTTGTGATCTGGATAGGAGAGGTCAAGGATGCATTAACAACTTAAAAGAAGCTGTATTTCTGAGACCCATAATTAGGACCAGAGAATGGAAAGTTAATATATTCTAACTAATTAGTCTAAACTGGAGCAAGCAGAATGCTGCAGCTTCTAAATTAAACTCTAGAAGCACTGACCACTCCAGAGGAGCTTGTAAAATTACAGATTCGTAGGCTCCGCCCTGGCTTCTGATGCAAGTTTGGAGTGGAAAACTAGAATCTGAATATTTGATTTGAGGACAGATGTTCCACAGAACATGCTTTTAAAAAACACTGCTAAATAGTATGACAAATTTGTATTTCCTGTTAAAATAAGAAAGGGAACTAGTTTGGATAGTAAAATATATCAGCTGGACAATGTATAGGAAGTCTTGCTTTGAAGAATTAAGCTGGTTGTGGTACAGGACACAGTTGGTCATGATAGCATTTGGCTTCCAAGTTAGCTTTAACTTTGGCTGAGCAAGAAAAAAATTACTGTGACAATGTAGTATGCAACAGGAGGACATCATTTGATGGAAAACTATACTACTGAAAATGTCAAACATTTCAGAACAGTTTTTAAAGTGTTGCTTGGAAGTTTTACTAGGGGAAAAAAATCTAGATTTAAGACATGCAGAAAACAGGCTATAAAATATTTAGGGCCAGTGATTACCTAATAATTGATTCAAGGCAAATTAACAAAAGGTGCTTGAAGCGGGGAACTATAAATGATGTGTTTGCTTGGGAAGTGAGGGTAACATTTGCACCTTAGTAAGTGTAAGACTGAATAACCATGGGTTGAACAAAAGCATGTAATTTTTCTTTATTTTCCTTTGTGATCTGGATAGGAGAGGTCAAGGATGCATTAACAACTTAAAAGAAGCTCTATTTCTGAGACCCATAATTAGGACCAGAGAATGGAAAGTTAATATATTCTAACTAATTAGTCTAAATTGGAGCAAGCAGAATGCTGCAGCTTCTAAATTAAACTCTAGAAGCACTGACCACTCCAGAGGAGCTTGTAAAATTACAGATTCATAGGCTCCGCCCTGGCTTCTGATGCAAGTTTGGAGTGGAAAACTAGAATCTGAATATTTGATTTGAGGACAGATGTTCCACAGAACATGCTTTTAAAAAACACTGCTAAATAGTATGACAAATTTGTATTTCCTGTTAAAATAAGAAAGGGAACTAGTTTGGATAGTAAAATGAATGAAAATGATCACAAAATGTGAAATGTAAAATTGCCTTATATGCCAGAATTGCCAAAGTTCTGCAAGCAAAGCAGCTGTGCTTTGAGTATTTATAGGCAGATATTTGTGTATTTTGTAATACTATATAGACTCTGTTTCTTTAACCATTAACTTTTAGTTAGAACCATTGAGATAGCTTTTATATGTACATCTATGATGGGTAAGTGGGTACAATGTTGAGTGTGAACACTGATGACAAACTCCCTAGGTTCAAATCTTGGCTCCAGCACATAAAGGATATGCGGACTTGGAGAAGTTCCTTAACCTCTTTGTACTTCAGAGTTCTTATTGTCAAATGGGAATGATGATAATATATACATCATGGAAATTATTTAAAAGTAAATTATTTAACACATATAAAACAGAAAATTTCCTGGAAGCCCAAGATTATTTCCTTATTATAGTTATTGCCTAATATATAACTACTGAAATAAAATAAATATATGGATTTATTTGATATATATCTATGGTGACAGATTTGGAATGGAATGAAGGCAGTTGTTGCTCAGCCTAAAATATGAACCCATAAGGAGGAGGGTAAAGTAAACAGAATCAAGTCAAGGTTAGAGTGAAGTCTGCATTTTGATCTTTTGTTGTCTGTTTCCCAAGCTCTTTATTGGCATATTCTCTCTTAGAGGTTTGTTTTTAAAATTTTCTTAATTAGCTATATTTTAAGGGATGAAAGCCCTAGAGAAGGGAACAGCAACCCCCTCTTGTATTCTTGCCTAGAGAATTCCCTGGACAGAGGAGCCTGGTGGGCTACAGTCCATGGGATCACGAAGAGTCAGACATGACTGAGCAACCAACACTTTCACTTTTCACTTTCAAGGGATGAAAGAAATGGCTGGAAATCATTTAGGGATACTAGAACAAACTTGTCCTTTTCTTTGGAATCCAGGCTTCTCTTATTCCTTATTCTTCTCCCCAGTTTTGATTTTCCTGAGACCATGGCGAGACCAGATATGTTTCAGGTTCTCTCCAGTATTCCATTCTCTCCAGTATTCCATACACTTGGTACAATTTTTAAATAATTTTACACATAGGAAAGGAGGAAACCACAAAGTTTGCAAAATATTGTCTTCTAGTTTAATCCCATAGCCAAAATGTAGGTAATTTGAGACCAAAACGCTAAAAAAAAAAAAAAAAAAAGCCATCTATGTCTCATGAAATGAGCCTGGCAATCATCACCTCAATTTGACGATAGAGTATCCAGTTAGGAACCAAAACTGACCTTACCAGAGAGATATTCATTTGGAAATCCATTTTACAGCAACAGAACTCCAGTTTGGGAGCTGGGGTCTGGGACAAAGGTCTATATGATGAGAGTTCTGGGGCAGAAGAGCCTTCACGTATGAAGTCAAGATTCAGAGTGAGGTAAAGGGTTGGGACTCAGGAAGAGATACCGGGCACTCTTTTAACAGCATAAAGCAACAGGGAGATCAATAACATAGACCTAGAGAAGTCATTTGTAGATACTGGAATTCCAAATCTAGTGGAGGAAGTGAATTGTAAGGCCCCTCTTATGGGACATCAGCAGCTGTTGATAACTTCCTGCCCGAATCTGGCTCAGCAACTAGAACAAGATCAAACTTTCAGAGGACCTTCAAACAATAGATGGGTCTAATGAATCTTGTTGAATAAAATAGAATCAAAGATCATTTCTGTTGTGCTGTACTGCTGTGCCAATTTGTGATTCAGGGGATAATAAATAGGTCATGGTGAATAGAATAGCACATGGACTCTGGAGAGGATATTGCCAGCAAACAGCAGCAGCCATAGAGAGAATGTCTCACAAATGAAAAGGCCTGCATCTTGACAACATGTGTTTTATGCCATGTGACTTCAAATGATTTTAAGAACTGCTTTGTTTTGCTCAACAGAATAATGTGTAATTATTTTAATTAACCAGAAAAAGGAATTGCTGCAGGAGGTTAAAAAGAAAAAAAAAAGCATGGTAACCATTATTTATGAAGAAAGAGATACATAAAAATCAGACTGATGATCAAAAAACTTATTATAAACCTTGTGATAGAGATGGCCAGTTCCATCATAATTTTATGTCAATTAAATGCTGGCATTTATCCTTTCCTAGAGAATAACACTTCTGGTGTGCAAAGAAAATGTACATTGTATTTAAAAAAAACTTTTGATGTGGACCATTTAAAAAATCTTTGATGACTTTGTTACACTATTGCTTCTGCTTTATAGTTGTATTTTTTTTTTTTTTTTGGCAAGGCGGGTGTGGAGGGTTTGGCCACAAGACCTGTGAAATCTTAGCTCCCTGCACAAGGATCAGACCTGCAAGCCTTGCACTGGAAAGCAAAGTCTTCACCATTGGACCATCAGGGGAATCTCCCAAAACATACATTATATTAACAGTGCTTATAACTCTAAGTGATACTTTTGACAAAGAGCTATTTCTTTCTTTCTTGTTTTCTTTCTCAAACTTTAATATTTGTTTAAAAACTTTTCTTCTGCATTAGCTCAGAACCTAGAAAAGATTTTTGACTATAACAATTCAAGGCGAGCACTTAAGTATATTACTTCAGGGCTTGTATCTTGGCAAGAAGCAGGAATGGTTGGTACTAATGGGAGCATAACAGTTCTGAAAGAAAACCAGCTCATGGCATTATGAATCATAGGGCTTTAAAACATTTATAAATGAATGAAAAGGCTTGGGGCTGACATGAATTATGAGTCTCATTATAGCACTATAATAACTCCAGCAATGCTTCAGAGGGACATGACACCTCCCAAGAAAAGTGGTAAGACTTCCGTTACATTATTTTTCTACTAGCAATTGGCTGTGGTCAAGGTGGGCTATGATCTGTAATTATAAATGAATGAAAAGGCTTGGGGCTGACATGAATTATGAGTCTCATTATAGCACTATAATAACTCCAGCAATGCTTCAGAGGGACATGACACCTCCCAAGAAAAGTGGTAAGACTTCCGTTACATTATTTTTCTACTAGTAATTGGCTGTGGTCAAGGTGGGCTATGATCTGTATCCCTGGAGTACACATGGCAACATATCTCTGCATATAAATATTTCCATCTGTCAAGATCCTGTAAGACTCCTTTCTTCTAAGTGCCAAGCATTACTGTTGATCTTCAAGAAATAATAACAGGCCCTAGCATGAGGACAGCATTTCCAATCCTTCCATTTCTTTAAATAGAGCTTAGGTAGGATACAATGATCCTATTATTTTCCACATGTTGATAGACACTCAGCAATATTAAAGTAGATAGTTTCCATAAAAAAAATTTTTAGTTACAGTGGTTATGAAAAGGAAAAAAAGTGGTAAACTCCTTATTCATGCAAATAAAAATGCTCTTAGAATTAGCACACCTTTGATTTTTATCATCTCATTTCAGCCTTGGCTAATGCATCTTCACCAATTATGAAGTGAGTGAATTGGGAGAGAAGCCTGCATTATCAGTCATTCCCAAGGAAAGCTTGTATTATTGTCAAAAAATAGGCTTATCAAAGCATGGCTTTAAGCAATGGCAAATTTAATTTCAGTAAAGTACACATATTACCACATTACTTCTAATGTCTATCTCTCTACCAATCAACTAGGATGATGACTAATTAGATATATTGTGATTACAGTGTGTGGCAGGGATACTGCTCTATGATTGCTAAGCTTCTTTTTCCTCCTAGGATAAGATGTAGATTTCAGAGTCCAGCCTCCTTTTAGTGACATCGGGCCATGTTACTGAGTTCTGGTCGATGAATGTGAATGGAGATAATATTTGCTCCTTCTAGTCTGGCCTCTAAAAACATCCTAAATGATACCTTCTGCTCACTCTTCTTCTTGCCAGTTGGTCAGGGTCAGGTAGAGGACTCCAAGGCCTTAGCAAAGTGGGAAGCTAACAGATCAAAAGGATCCTAGGTGCCTGAAAAATGCCGCAACTCTTTGATAATCCCTATCTGATATAAGGTAAGTGACGAACATTTATTATGTTAAGTCACTGAGATTTGGAGGTCATTTGCCATAGTTCTTAGCCTACTTTTGTGGATTAATAAACATATTTTTAATTTAAAATGTGTGAAAAGACAAACTCAAAATATTTCCAGGACACACAGCGAAATGGAAGGTGTGTTTTCCTTCCTTATTCATGGCCTACAGGAATGTCTTCTCAGAGATCTATAGGTTTTCATTTATTAGAAAATTGTGCTATTAAACTGGTAAATTATTGGACCAAATTAAGCAATTTTTAGAAGAAAGCACATTCAGGAACGTAGTTTGGCAGATAATCCACCAGCCAGTTCAGGAGACACAACAGACTTGAGTTCAATTCTTGGGTCAGGAAGATCCTTCTGGAGAAGGAAATGGCAACCCCCTCCAGTGTTCTTGCCTGGGAAATCCCATGGACAGAGGAACCTGGTGGGCTACAGTCCATGGGGTTCCAAAGAGTCAGACACGACTGAGCAACCGAGGGCACCCGCGTACACGCAGAGCAGGCCAAGTCCAGTCGTTATTTGGATCCCGTCTTCTGTCGCTTTATCCCATTCTCTACTGCTGGCTCAGCCTCTTGGCCTCCCGATCCCAGTGACCGTTCCTAGGTGTCAGTGCTCACTGTCACCACACACCGTCAGAAAAGCTCTGTCCTCCATTTTCCTTTTCTTCTCTATTACANCTGAGCAACCGAGGGCACCCGCGTACACGCAGAGCAGGCCAAGTCCAGTCGTTATTTGGATCCCGTCTTCTGTCGCTTTATCCCATTCTCTACTGCTGGCTCAGCCTCTTGGCCTCCCGATCCCAGTGACCGTTCCTAGGTGTCAGTGCTCACTGTCACCACACACCATCAGAAAAGCTCTGTCCTCCATTTTCCTTTTCTTCTCTATTACAATTTGGTCAGTTTGTAGAGTAACTACAATTAGTATGTAAAGTTTAGCATGTTCTTTGGGATTTGCTCTGCTAATCAGACTAACTTATAGCCTATGAAAGCCTTTTTGGGGGTAGTGATTAATATCTACATGTTTTCCATGTGACTTATCAGGACAGAAGACCTGAATCATTGTTGCAACTACAGAAGATGTTAAAGAGAAGAGAAAAATAATGCTTTTGCTTTGAAACCTGCCATAGAATATAAAGCTCATTTTGGTATATTTTAACCCTAAGGTATGAAGACATAAGGCACATACATACATAGATAATTAAGAAATCCATCTATAGTATTCCTAATGTCATAAAACTAAAGTAGGGCTATTTTATTAAATCGTGAGTTCTTATACTTTCCTTTAGGAAGAACTCTACTTGTTTCTCAGGAAGCTTTACATCTCCCTAAAATTTGTATCCTGATGTCTTAACCTTCCAGGACTTCACAGTGTGACTGTTTGTAAGTAGGGTTATTGCAGATGTAAGTGGTTAAGATGAGTTCTTACTGGTGTGAGGGGGTCCCTATTCCAGTTTTACTGGCGTCTTAATAAAAAGGAGAAGTTTGGAGACAGACACACACAAACGGGGAGACTAGCCATGTGAAGACAGAGATCAGCCAAGGGACAGATTGCCAGCAAGCCATCAGATGCTAGGTTAGAGGCACGGGACAATTTCTTGCTCCCAACTCTCAGAAGGAATCAAACTAGGAGTGATATCAAGAAGATAATGGAATAGAATAATGGTCACCTGCATCTTTCCCCTCAACTCAGCAACAATAACTTGGTGGCCTTCCATAGGCAAAAGGAGCTTTGTGCAAGCTTTGGGATCCAAGTAGGAGACTGTGAGACACAAGTAGAGTCCATGACCAAAGAGGGGTGTTTTGAAAAGGCAGACCATGCCCAGGTGGCAGACTTGCCAAGTCCAACTACAGACTTGAAAATAGCCCTGTTTCCCGGGGGACTCAGCTACAGCCCTGTCTGGCATCATCCTGCCACAATACCATCTGCCACAGGATAGGCAGAAGTCATGCCTACCCATGCCCCAGGTATCCGGCCAGCCAACCCCAGTCCTGGCTGTGGACCCCTGAAGGGGCATGTGTTCTAGCTCCAACCCCTCTCATGATGTTAATCTTGACCATCCAAGGATCCCCTGGGAGATCTGTGCCTGAGGCAGGCCCTCCAACTGATGTCCAGCTGCAAATCCTGAAAAAGCTCTGTAATTTGTCTCTAACTGCTCTCAGTCATGAACGAGGATTCTCTTGTCCAGCCAGGGACCCACCAGAAGACACATCCTTGTGTGTACCTGGAGATAGGCCTGATGACCTCTGTCCAACTGCAGATGTTAGACGGACCCTGACACCCTTGACATCTGTCTTCAGGCCTTCACAGCCATGGTCCAGGAGCAGTCATGTCTGCCCAATGACCTCTTCTTGCTTCTCATAGCTCTTTACACTCCTTGGCTTGTGGCAGCATAATTCCAGTCTCTACCTTTGCCTTCCTCCTTGTGTCTGAACCCCTCTTCCCCTTCACTCTTTTAAGGAGATTAGTCATTGGATTTAGGTAGGGTCCACCTGGATGAGTTCATCTGAAGATTCTTAAATAATCACATCTACACAGATCCTGGGCTTCCAAGGTGACGCTAAACTTCTTCTCATGGCTCTTCACACTCCTTGGCTTGTGGCAGCATAATTCCAGTCTCTACCTTTGCCTTTCTCCTTGTGTCTCAACCCCTCCTCCCCTTTACTCTTTTAAGGATATTTGTCATTGGATTTGGGTAGGGTCCACCTGGATGAGTTCATCTGAAGATTCTTAAATAATCACATCTACACAGACCCTGGGCTTCCAAGGTGACGCTAATGGTCAAGAATCCTCCTGCCAATGCAGGAGATATAAGAGATGCTGGTTCAGTCCCTGGGTTGGGAAGATCCCCTGGAGGAGGGCATGGCAACCCACTCCAGTATTCTTGCCTGGAGAATCCCATAGACTGCAATAGTTTATTGGCTACAGTCCATAGGGCCACAAAGAATCTGACATGACTGAAATGGCTGAGCCTGCACTCACACAGGTCCTACAAAGGTTTCATCCACAGGCAGTGGGGATTAAGACCCAGATATATCTTTTGAGGGGCCAATATTCAACAACATCTTAAAAGAGATAATAACTGGAGAGTGATAAACCTTGGGTACATAGAGAGTGCTGAAAATAGGCAATATAACTGCTAAATAAGGATGACAACATCTTAAAATAGATAATAATTGGGAGACAATAAACCTTGGGTACATGGAGTGTTGAACATATGCAATATAACTGCTAAATACGGACTTTTGAAATAGATGATAATTTTTGTAATACTGCAAAGGAAACTGTAATAATAGTCTAGAACTAAAAATTCTAGTCTATCTCAGCAAAACTTGGGAGTAGAGGGGAGTAGAAGGTTAAGGGAAATGAAAGTATTTCAAAACTGAGGAGTGTTGAACATATGCAATATAACTGCTAAATAAGGACTTTTGAAATAGATGATAATTTTTGTAATACTGCAAAGGAAACTGTAATAATAGTATAGAACTAAAAATTCTAGTCTATCTCAGCAAAACTTGGGAGTAGAGGGGAGCAGAAGGTTAAGGGAAATGAAAGTATTTCAAAACTGCTAACTCATTGGAGGGAAGAAGAGAGCAGTGGGAAAGTAGAACATCTTGATGGAGAAACAGCTGAGCTCCTCCGGGTCACCACCCCTGGCCTCGGGCACAAGGTGGCTTCTCCCGGCCACCCCTGGCCTCGGACGTGGTGTGTCTCTTCCTGGCAGCCCCTGACCTCGGACACGGGGTAGCAATCCCTAAAATTTGTATCCTGATGTCTTAACCTTCCAGGACTTCACAGTGTGACTATTTGTAAGTAGGGTTATTGCAGATATAAGTGGTTAAGATGAGTTCTTACTGGTGTGAGAGGGGTCCCTATTCCAGTTTTACTTGTGTCTTGATAAAAAGGAAAAGTCTGGAGACAGACACACACAAACGGGGAGACTAGCCATGTGAAGACAGAGATCAGCCAAGGGACAGATTGCCAGCAAGCCATCAGATGCTATCTTACTGGTGTGAGAGGGGTCCCTATTCCAGTTTTACTTGTGTCTTGATAAAAAGGAAAAGTCTGGAGACAGACACACACAAACGGGGAGACTAGCCATGTGAAGACAGAGATCAGCCAAGGGACAGATTGCCAGCAAGCCATCAGATGCTAGGTCAGAGGCACGGGACAATTTCTTGCTCCCAACTCTCAGAAGGAATCAAACTAGGAGTGATATCAAGAAGATAATGGAATAGAATAATGGTCACCTGTTTCTTTCCCCTCAACTCAGCAACAATAACTTGGTGGCCTTCCATAGGCAAAAGGACCTTTGTGGAAGCTTTGGGATCCAAGTAGGAGACTGTGAGACACAAGTAGAGTCCATGACCAAAGAGGGGTGTTTTGAAAAGGCAGACCATGCCCAGGTGGCAGACTTGCCAAGTCCAACTACAGACTTGAAAATAGCCCTGTTTCCCGGGGGACTCAGCTACAGCCCTGTCTGGCATCATCCTGCCACAATACCATCTGCCACGGGATTGGCAGAAGTCATGCCTACCCATGCCCCAGGTATCCAGCCAGCCAACCCCAGTCCTGGCTGTGGACCCTGAAGGGGCATGTGTTCTAGCTCCAACCCCTCTCATGATGCTAATCTTGACCATCCAGGGATCCCCTGGAAGATCTGTGCCTGAGGCAGGCCCTCCAACTGATGTCCAGCTGCAAATCCTGAAAAAGCTCTGTAATTTGTCTCTAACTGCTGTCAGTCATGAACGAGGATTCTCTTGTCCAGCCAGGGACCCACCAGAAGACACATCCTTGTGTGTACCTGGAGATAGGCCTGATGACCTCTGTCCAACTGCAGGTGTTAGATGGACCCTGACACCCTTGACATCTGTCTTCAGGCCTTCACAGCCATGGTCCAGGAGCAGTCATGTCTGCCCAATGACCTCTTCTTGCTTCTCATAGCTCTTTACACTCCTTGGCTTGTGGCAGCATAATTCCAGTCTCTACCTTTGCCTTCCTCCTTGTGTCTGAACCCCTCTTCCCCTTCACTCTTTTAAGGAGATTAGTCATTGGATTTAGGTAGGGTCCACCTGGATGAGTTCATCTGAAGATTCTTAAATAATCACATCTACACAGATCCTGGGCTTCCAAGGTGACGCTAATGGTCAAGAATCCGCCTGCCAATGCAGGAGATATAAGAGATGCTGGTTCAGTCCCTGGGTTGGGAAGATCCCCTGGAGGAGGGCATGGCAACCCACTCCAGTATTCTTGCCTGGAGAATCCCATAGACTGCAGTAGTTTATGGGCTACAGTCCATAGGGCCAGAAAGAATCTGAGATGACTGAAATGACTGAGCCTGCACTCACACAGGTCCTACAAAGGTTTCATCCACAGGCAGTGGGGATTAAGACCCAGATATATCTTTTGAGGGGCCAATATTCAACAACATCTTAAAATAGATAATAACTGGAGAGTGATAAACCTTGGGTACATAGAGAGTGCTGAAAATAGGCAATATAACTGCTAAATAAGGATGACAACATCTTAAAATAGATAATAATTGGGAGACAATAAACCTTGGGTACATAGAGTGCTGAACATATGCAATATAACTGCTAAATACGGACTTTTGAAATAGATGATAATTTTTGTAATACTGCAAAGGAAACTGTAATAATAGTCTAGAACTAAAAATTCTAGTCTATCTCAGCAAAACTTGGGAGTAGAGGGGAGTAGAAGGTTAAGGGAAATGAAAGTATTTCAAAACTGCTAACTCATTGGAGGGAGGAAGAGAGCAGTGGGAAAGTAGAACATCTTGATGGAGAAACAGCTGGAGGATTGTTTTCTATTATCAGAGAACTAAATGATGTGTGATTCAGAAAGTGGAAGGAAATTTTCTGTCTTTTAATAAGAAAGAAGAAATGAGTGACAACTCTATTAACTCCTCCCCACTAAAAAAAGAAAGAAGGAAAGCAACATTGCAAACAGGTACTAGCATAACAAAAATGGAAGATGTATATTAAGTAAATCACTAAAAAGACAGTTGCACCAAAATTATTACATAAATCTAATATAATTGCAATTAGGAGCTCAATAGGGATAAAAAAAAACATTGAGTTTCAATAATCTTAGAATTCATATAGAAGAAGCAGTTCAGTTCAGTTGCTCTTTGCGATCCCATGGACTGCAGCACACCAGGCCTCCCTACCCTAACTATATCCCAAAGTTTGCCCAATTTAATGTCCATTGCATCAATGATGCCACCAAGCCATCTCATCCTCTGACACCCTCTACTCCTGAAAAGAATATTTCTCATATATTCTTAAGTATATGTGACATAAACATGAATTGTTACAACATCCATGGGTATCAGTCTGGTAGTATTTACTAGCTAATTCCACACAGCCATTGCACTCTTGCAAATCTAAATAAAAGCCATGATGTAAATTCTAGGGACTGGATTATGTCCCTCCCAGAATTCATATTTTGAAGTCCTAACCTCCATCATGATGGTATTTAGAGACAGGGCCTTTGGGAGGTAGAGTTAAAATAGATCATGAGGTTGGTGCTCTCATGATGGGGTTACTGACCTTATGAGAAAGGATACCAGAGAGTATATCCTTGCTCTTGCCCTTGCCTGTCCCTTCTCTGAAATTTAGTACATTCCTATAATTGATTTCTACTTAATAGTGCTTTCTATTATGTATGTTTGTATGTATCGCTATCATGTCAAGAGCTTGTGAAAACAGGTTGCTGCTTCCCATTGCCAGAATTCTGATGCAATAGATCTAGGTAGAGACCTAAAATTTGATTTCTGAAAAGTGTGTAGAATAATGCTGATGCTGATGGTCAAGAGCTGACACACTGAGTACCAGCTGTCACTGAGTACTCAGTTGAAGTACTGAGTACTTCTGTGAAGTGATAAAAGAGAACATTTGCGGTTCCAAATAGGAAAAGGAGTACATCAAGGCTGTATATTGTCACCCTGCTTATT